>JARHVA010000634.1:3477500-3845000 GCA_037957365.1 Torreya grandis | reverse complement strand
ATTGTTAAGAAATTGATTCACCCCCTCTATTAGTATATAATTATAACATTTTTTATTATATCAATTCATTTATAAGAGTTATTATACCCTAAAGGATATTCTAAACAAGCTAATATGGCTAGTCAAGCACAAGGTGGTTTTTCTAAAAATAAGCTGCATTGTTCAATATACCAAATTATGCCTTTTAGAGTGTTATAATGAGGACATATCAAATGTATCAAGGTCATTATGTTTGTAAATAAATCTTGGATGGGTATATTTTACCTCCTATTCCTTTTATGGATGTAGTAGGTAAGAAGGCCAATGAGCAATGAATGGTATCATGTGTGGTCTATCTAAAATATAACTTATGAAGGTTATGCACTATATATCTACCAAAGAAATGTGGGATAAGTTAAAAAATATTCATGAGGGAGATTCCAAGGTCAAATTGGCCAAGTTACAAACCCATAAAATATAGTTTTAAAGTCTAAACATGAATGAAGATGAGACAATTTCAACCTACCTGTGAGGGTTGATGAAGTGGTCAATATCATAAGAGGTTTAGGAAAATAATTGAAAGAGACTACTATTTTCAAAAAGTTATTAATGTATCTAACTCCAAAATTTTATTTATAGGTATGTGATATTGAATAAATGCAAGATCTAAACATGTTAGAAATGGATGGACTTCATGGAACCCTAACAACCTATGAGTTGAGTACAAGTGAAGGAAGACTTGCAAAGAAGGAAGTTGATTTCAAAGCAGAAAAGAAGACAAAAAAGAATAATTCACAAGGTGATAAAGCCATAAATAATTATGAATTTGATATTTATGATGATGAGTTGATAGTTATGTTTACAAAAAAATTGAAGACAAGTTCAAGAAAATACAAGGGCAAATTGCCTTTTAAATGCTTAAATTATGGAGTGGTTGGACACTTTGCCAAAAAATGTCCTCATAATCATAAGAAAAAGGATGATGCATATCATAATGATGATAAAAAATCTTATAATTTTGATAAGAATAATAAACACTATAGAAGATATGATAACAAGAAAATATTCTTCAAAAATAAAAGGAGTCCCTACACCAATGAAGATTGTAGCTCATCTAATGAGAGTGAAAGAAGTGACTCAGATAGTGATCATGAAGGTGATGGTCCTTAGTTTTATGAGGTTATTTTTATGTCTAAATAAGTAAGCTACTCAAATCCATAAGAATCCATATGGATTAGAGGTGTTTTTGGTGATATAGATGAAGGAGATGAGGTGGATTTTGAGACTAAATTGATAAACACTCTAGAAGAATTGAAGATGGTTAAGAAAATAAATAGGGTGATTAGGTCCCTTATCAAAGAATATGTGGATCAAACAAACTTATTTGAATATAGGATAAGAAAAAACTCTAAAGAATAAGAGTAAATAGTCAAACAAGTGAAGAGTCAACTAGAAATTATGACTACAGGCCTAGAAGCAAAAGAATAAGAGTGTGCAAGATATGTAGCTAAGGTGAAATCCTTAAGATTTAAATTAAAACAAGCATCAAATAAGTTCAAGTCCTTTTTTGATGTTTTAAAAGAGTAAAAATGTCTAGACAATCTTTTGAGTAGTCAAAATACTATTAATGACAAAACATGCCTTGGATTCATTGAATATCAAGATAAGGACACTAATGTGATCAAAAAGGTCAAAGAAAAACCAAAGAATGAGGGTGCTAATAGAACAAAGGTCAATACTCTTAATAATTATAATAACATAAGGTATGTGAATCCTTTCAGTGGCTATTTTTATTCATGTAATCAGTTTGTTTATAGAATAAGGCATTACATAAGGCCTTTCAAGAATGAATTTGCATGGAACTATGAGGAGAACCATCAGCCAAGAGGTATGGGTCATGGTGTGTTTCCATCTAGATGGATAACATGGTTTAACTATCATAAGATTGGTCACATTACAAACTACTATAATCAGGACTTCTCAAGATAAGATAATAAGTTTTAGGCTTCTATAATACAAAAGAGAAATAGTAAATGGAAAACTAAGGTATCCAAGGTTGATAATCAGTCTACAAGTTCAAATGGACTATTTGCCATGGTATATCAAAATCAAGATGCAAAAGAGTGCCAAAAAATTTCTCTATCAACTTAGTTTTTTGGTTAATAAGTTAAGATGAGTAAATCAAGCCAAAGTGTTGCTCAAACAAAGATTGAGGAGGTCAAGCCAAAAGGAAAAATCAAGCATAAAAGGATCATGAAGGAAATTCAATCCTACAAGGACATGGAGATATGTGAATCTCCTAAAATTATGTCATTCTAATTATCTAAGATTAGTAGTGACTCCATTAGGCTCCATGGAGGTACTCAACTATGAAGTAAGAATCATGAAGGATGCTCAGTCATAGGGGGAGTTTTATGAGATATGACCTTTAGACTTGTGTTTTTTTCAAAGAAGTCTACTACAAGTGTGATCACAAGATACATGTCACATAAATTTTGTATGATGAATTGATCAATCCAAGCCATAATTTTTAAAATGTCTTGAATTTTCATGGAGACAAAGAGAGTCAATAATATCTCATGAGTGGGTATGTTTCCCTAGGTCCAAGTATCAAATAGTTTCTAAGAAGATGAACCTTTGTCATTAATGTCAAAGGGGGAGAAAGTTCCTATTTCAAAGATCAAGTATTAAATAAGATCCATCTTGAAGGAAAGAGAATGATCTGATATGATAAAGAGTGTTTGACATCAATGACAAAGGGGGAAGTTATTGAGGTATGTTCCTAGTTTTGGTATATAAGGCATTAATGTTGTCATTGATGTTAAAGACAAGTTGAATGTCCTTCATGTCAAAAGTCAGATTTGATGTCATGATTCATGAAGTGGTGTGTGAAAAGGAAGTTTTGTATATTTATTGAGAGAAAATTTGAAGGAAACCTAGTATTATTTTTTAGGTTTGATGACATGTCAATATCATGTTCAAAATACAAGGGAGACATCTTATTTGAGCTCTAAGTACTGAAGAGCATACATGGTGAGCACATGGGTCAACAAGTCCTTATGGGGTATTTATAAAAGGTTTTGATGAGTAAAATCTCATATTTATATTTTAATAGCTTTGTTTTCATAAAATCATGACTAAATAATGATATCATTGAGAGCTAGCTTGCTTATGTCCAAACTCTAAGTATCAGGTATCTTAAGTAGCCTAGTCTACCTCTATGAAGAAGATGTATGCATGAAGCATCATAAATATTTGTTTTTTTGGTCACTATAAGTATAATGAAGTATTATAAGATATTTTAACATGGACAAGAGGCAAACAAGCCTTCATATGAGTTATAAGGTAAAGTTTTAAGCTTATATGTTGCATGAAGAGACCGAATGTGAAGATGCAGGATTCTTAGTGAGAAAAACTATATGATACTTGTGTAAAGAAGGTTGGTAGTGTGATGGAATGTTATGAGGCCATATTACATGAGTTTAAAGTGATGAAGATAGTTCAAGTGGTTTCAAGGCATGATCATAGTCAAAGTATGTTTGGTAGTGTAAGGCCTAAGTGTATAAAGTGACCTATAGTGGCTTAATGAGGGGTCAAGATCATTTAAAAATGTGGAAGATATCTTTAAATAATTTTAAAATGTATGAGAGATCATTTTCAATATGTGTAAAAAGTTTTAATGCAATACCTGAAGGAGAAAGCATGAAAACTTGTGGTAAGGTTCCCTATGTGCATAGAATGGGGTGTTACAGACCCAAGAAGATATTTCTCATGCTCATTAGAATTTTCAATATTTTAATGAGATACTTATCACTTCATGTAAGTTGGGGAAGGTCCCTAAATTTATTTTCCTAACATTGGTTTTAGAGATGAGGGGAAATCCTTTATGAATTATTGCTAAGAAGTGAAACCAATCAAAAACCTCTCAAAACCCTTATAATGACCTAATAGGAAAAATATAATATATTATGGTTCAAAATGGTCTATTTTATCTAATTTTATCTTTGGAACATGTAAATTACTCTTCAAGTTTTCCTCAAGTGTTTTTAATTCATCTCGATAGTAAGTAGAAGCTAAAGGAAAACCCTTATTTTTAGAGATTTTGATGTTATAAACATGGTTAACCAAGTAAAATCATGTAAATGGATGGATTATGATGTATAATAATTATATTTTATTAAAATTAAATTTTATGTGTAGGTTTTTGACCAAAAATGTGCTAAACTGGTCAGAAGTTAGCCTATCACTAAATTGCCATAACGAGAAGAATAATGAGAAAACTAGGTGAGAATGAGAATGAGATTGTGGATTGGTTGTATATGAATAGGTATGGATACTAAGGCATGGTATAATTATTAAATACCTATACCTCCTATCCAAATGTTTTATAAGTTTTGATGATGCCTATACTTAAGCAAAAAGTTGTCATCAAACTGGTCTATCTAATACAGTGAAGTTTGTGTAGAGTGACTTAGTGAGATTGGTCTGTAAGACCAATATTTATATATGACCATTAAATATTTATTTTAAAATATTATATAATGATAATAAATTTTCAAAAAACCCATTTTAATATCATATAAGTGGCCCCATAGTTGTTATAAGAGTTGGTTTTCTTGACTATGTTTTTAGTACTACATACAACTTTCTTTGTATGTGTGAAAAGTATGTTCCTAAGTCATTATTCACTAATTCTAAGGATTAAAATATATTTAAGGTATTATAAATATTTAAAACAATCATTTTAATTTTTTTATCCATTTTAATTCTATGTTCAATCTTGGAGATTCAAATGATTTTGACTGTGTGTTGATGGTGTTTGGTGTTTCTGAGTAAGTCTTTTGCAAAAGTATTTATAATGCCTTTTGGCTTATGTGGTAAAGATGAAAGAAATTTTTAAATTATTTTAAGTCATAAATATTCTATATATATATTATTTAATTCATTATTTATGTGTAAAAGTTGTGTATATGGTTCAAATATGAAAGATAGACTTTTAGATAGAGAGAAGGCCTAAAAGTGAGTAGACCTAATGGGATGGTTCAACGTGTGAAATGGGAAAAATGGAGTTGGGGGCCCAATTTGAACTTATTATTGGTATATTATAGTAATATATGAAGTTTTTAATCTATTTATTAATATAATAAGTGTTTCCAAGGGTTAGATTGGCAACGTGTGGATAGGGTAAACCTAATTACATTAGGTCTCCATTAGGCCTAATTGTGGATTTGGTCCTTATGGACTATGACCGAAATATGTGATTTTTCTTTCATATTTTATATGTGTATGGTGATATATTAAAAATTTATTTAATTTATTGAAATGTTTATGTCAAACTAAGATGGGTGAGATCAAGGGTCAAGTACTTAAGAAAGCTTAATAAGCCTATTTTGACTAGTTAGAGATTTGAACTATTGAGCAATGAAAATAGCGTTTTAGATAATAGGTTAAGGGATTAAAAATAATCTAAGAGATTATATTAAAATTATATTAGTATTTAAATATTTTTATATAGGTGTTGATAAGGTTTATTTGACCTAATTCTACCAAAGAGAGGGCCAATTGAGCGAGAAGGCCTAAGAAGCTATTTGAGTGAAATTGAAGGGTAAAGAGTGAAAAATAAGGTTTTCATATATATTTAATTGATAAAAATGTGTTATAATGTGAAAAAATATAATATATGATTTATTTTGTGCTAAATTACCTATGGGGTTTGAGCTTCCTTTCAAGATAGAGCTTACAGAAGACTAGCTGAGTGGGTGTTTAACTAAGTAAGGGCTGGATCTCATTATGAAGTTGGTACTTCACTAAAATTTAGATATTGAAGATATATTAATATATTAAATGTTCATGGTTCAGTGGGTTTTATCCCTATAGATTTTTTCCCACATATCTCTTGTCTTCTCTTCTGATATGCTTGTATAGTTGTTTATTTGTGCATTGATATTTTATGTGAATGAATGCTTCATAGAATGATGTATGGAATTGAATAGATATTTATAAACAACTAATTCACCCCCCATATCAGTAGATAATTAAAATATATATGTACATACATGTTGATGAAATAATGGACACTTCTCTTTCCTTCAAATTACCCATTCCTTCTATGATCCCCAATGAGATTTCGCTTTGTGAAAATAATCTTCCTCTTTTTATTAGTGTCCAAATTAGTGATATCTAAGTCAAGCATGATTTTATTGATGAGGGTTTTGGAACTTGTTTTTATCCTCTCAATTTTATTAAAACACTTGTATATTTTAAATGAAATATTACTTTTTCACACAACAGATGTCAAGGCTATGATTAAAGGTAAATGCCTTATTTAGTTTGTGTGTAGCTCCTCATTACTATCCCACCTATCACCATTTGCATGAAGGTGATGATATTTAAATTTCATCTCTCTTATAACATTTTTATTGTTAGGCCATTGACTCATCACATGATATCAATTTCCTCTTCCACTTACCAGTGTGTCAAATTTAATCACAAGTATCCATCTACAAGACTCAAGGTGATACCAATCCTTAGACTTTCAAAAAATTTCAAGCCCATAATGTATTCAAGATTCCTACCCTTGAACCCTTGCCCAACATTCTATTTCATGAATCTCAATGATTTAAATTTCCCATCAATTCCACCTAAGGTTATAATGGTCACCCCAAACTTATTGGGAATATACCCTTAACCTCCTGTATTTTGATGATGATGAGCCTAATGAGATCAATATAAAGATTAAAATTTTGAATCTCTCACCTCATCTCATATCTTAGCTTCTTACTTCTTTACAACCTCATTACTTTCAACCACCTTGTTATGATATACTCATTATCTTAACTAAGACTTGACATTCCCTTAATCACACCACATTAAATGATAAGGTTATCTCTACCTACACCATTGATCTTCATACACCTGGTTATGAGTATGGCTATACTTTAGATGATACATTCTTAGGAGGTCTTGTTCAGGCCTAAGATGTTGAGATTATTCATTAGCATTCCTCTTTGCTTCAATCTTTCAATATATCTTCTAGTATTCCATCCTATATCATTCCTAATTTTAGCATTTTTACTCTTGATCATAGGGTATAGATGGTGCACACACCTCTAGTTTCTAAAAAAACTAATAAGATTATGCTTATATATCATGTTATGAATGGTGCCTATCACTTTTATAGATATAAATAACCCTTTAGATGAATTATCCTTGAGATGCTTAAGACTTTCATTTAGCCTTTCATGAATCCTACCCTTCCCTCAATAGAACCTAGTTTGGATCCCATTCCCACTTACTCTATAGCTAATTCTCTTCATGTTTCTGATCCTATCACTCCTTCAGTCAAGACTTGTCTAATCTCTCCACCAAACCCACCTTCTCTTGGTGATGGTTTTCTACCTTTACCATAGTTGGCTCCTTTACCCACTAAATGACTTGGTTATCCCTATTATGACATTCATAAAGTTACCAATCATTGGAATAGAGATTTTTGCCTATACCAAGCTTCTTCATCTCTTGTTTCCCATCCTCCTATGATTATACCTACCAAGTCTACTTAGAAGTGTAATTATTGCTTCCATGGCATATATAACCATTCATCCACACATTGTTTCATGTTTCAATAATATATTGACACCTTACATCCCACCACTCCTTAATCCTCAAACAAGGATATACCTCCCTTGAAAATATTACCTAAGTATCATCCTAATATTGGCCATATGATCATCATTAATGTCAAAAGGGTCATTATGATTATCATTGATGTCAAAATGGGCATTATGGATGGCATTGATGTTAGAAGATTAGATAAGACTAATGGAGAGAAGAGCATGTTTTAAAGTTGCACAGTGTAAAGTTCTCATGTTTTTATAGAGACCATTTTTGGACCACTTGAAGAACAATTAATAAAATATCTATTATAGGTTTTTAAAGATCATCTTAAATATATGGTCCATAAGTTTAGTTGAGAATAAATTATCTTTTAATAGATTTATCTTTGCTCTTAAACAGTACCAAGATTTTATAGTAAAACCCTATGAGATTTAGTTATGGCATTCATGGGCATGTTTTATTTTAATGTTGACTAGATATAGGTAGGAATGAGTTACTTAATTTATATCTTAAGTTGTTTTAATCATTGTAAAACTAGCTCCTTTAACCTAGTAACTACTGGCTCAAGAAATATTCTAAGAATTTATATTTCCTAAGTCCTTAACTTAAGATTTATCCCAAATTGATCAATGGTTAGAACTTAATCATATATTGAAGATCTAATAAATCATAGAAAAGTTAATTTATTAAAGGTAATTATGATTAAATGCACTAATGACAAGTTTCACAATCATGGAGTTTGCACAATAAATATATGAAGTGTTTTAAATTCAAACAGTTAAGGATTAACACAAGAATGCCAAGTGTCACAATAGTGGGAACTAACAATAAAGGTATAAAATGTGCATGAGGATTCCAAATGTCACAAGCATGTGCATTGATAGTAAGTGTATAGAAGGCACATGAAGGTGCCAAGTTTCACATTCATGGGAGCCTATCAAAGATAAAGTTAGTGCTTATCTAGAGATCAAATAGTGAGTGTGTGATCATGTAATGAATATCTAATAGAGTGAGTGGACTCAATGGGATCAAGTGCTTGATGTTTAACAATATAGAGGTGACTTAAAAACCAAGCTAATTTGATAAGATAAATGAAGTGTATTCATTCCAAAGTCTCAAGAAGTAACATGATTAGACCAAGTGATCAAGGTTTAACATTAGAAAGAGGTAAAGTTCATGCAAATTTGAAGAACTAATGGCATGTGAGAGCTCGGATCAAAAGATATAACAAATGCATTTCAAAGTTGGAAATTTAAATTTTGGAAGCATATAAAGATCTGATAGAGTGAGTGATCCTATTTATGGTGAAAAACTTAAGATCAAAGGTTAATATTTAAAGATTTGTTCATCCTAATATTCAAGTGATAGAACATGCAGGTAAGATGTAAAATATGGCATATACAACAAAATATATTATTTTGATCAATCAAATTTGTGTAATATGACATGTGTATCAAAACTAGAGCCTAGTATATGCTAAAAATAGTAATGAGACAAAGTATCATGGTGGTAGAGTATAAATTCAAGATGTGAGAAAATTGTTGTTCAATAAATATGAACCAAGTCTAGAATTGGCATGATGTGTTAGTAAACAAGTGTAAACACAGAGAAGAGGTAAGACCTAGATAAAATGCTTATATATATATATATATATATACGATACAAGTCAAAGCTATTAAAGTGGTTGAATTATGTTAGAGACATAGAGATAGATGGGTAGAGAGGAAGAAAAGAGAAGAGGGAGATGTGTAGAGCATGAGTAGTTATAGACCAAATCTATAACAGAGAATTTTAATTGGATTCATTTATGAATTAATATTATAATTTGGAGTTATAGATCCATATTTTGAATATAGATTTGATTAGTGGGTTCCATCAGAAGAGCTGAGTTGGTGCTTAATTAGGGGGTTCATGATTCCTTAGAGTAGGTGCTCTTAAACTAGGGGATTAGTGTCTCTTTAGGGTCCATGCCCTTAAATGTTATAACCAGTGAGGTTTTGATTGTGAAGCTAGATTAGAATAGTAGATTTTAGTAGCTATTCTCATCATGGTTTTTCCCATATTGGGTTTTACCCATATACATATAGTGTTGTGTCCATTTTTTTATGTGTGAGCTCTGTATATATGTTTTAATCTAAATTAAAAGTATTAAAAGACTTATTTATTCAATCTTCTAATTCAACCCCCTTCTCAATAGATGATTTTCTTTAATAACTGGTATCAAATCCCTAGTTCCTTAGAAGAAGCTTAATCAACTCAGGTAGATCTTGGATGGTGAACATAAATGGCTAGTCAAGAAGGCTCTTCCTCAAACAAATCACCTATCTTTGATGGATCAAACTATTCATTTTAGAGCATTGTAATGGAAGCATATTTATCTTCATTAGGGTTTGATATATGGATTTTATTATAAATGGATATATAACTCCTGCTATAAATCCTAATGATTAGGTTTCTAAAAAACCATATGAGAGCAATGCCAAGGCTAAGAATGCTATTCTATGTAGATTATCTAATTTAGAGTTTGTCAAAGTGACGCATTATCAAAATGCACAAGATATCTAAAAAAAATTAAAGATCATCTATGAAGGTGATGACAAGGTAAAGCAGGCCAAGCTATAAACATTCAAAGGAAAGTTTGAACGCCTTAAAATGAATAAAGAAGAGAAAATTGTAGACTACCTCCTCAGAGTAGATGAAATATTCAATACAATCAGAGGCCTTAGAGAATAGATGAAATATTTTATCATTATCAAAAAGTTCATAAGATCTCTGCCATCAAGGTATGACTCAGAAATATTTATAATAGAGGAAGCAAGAGATCTAGATAAACTCATTGTTAATGAGTTACATGGAACATTCATAGTATATGAGATGAGAATGGGAGAAACAAATACTTTTAAGAGAGAAGTTGCATTCAAAGCATCCAAAATAGTAAAGGCAAAAGCACCTACATCTAGATCTAAGGAGACTGATGATGAAGAAGCCAACTTTGTCAAAAGATTAAGAAGAGGGTCTTTAAAGTACAAAGTTAAGTTACCCTTTAAATTATTTAACTATGATAAGGTAGGACATTTTGATGCTAAATGCCCATATAATTAAAAGAATAACTTTGAGTAAGAAGAGGATAGTAAAAATGTGAAACCACACTAATCCAAGAAGAATAACTTATTTAAAAATAAGAAGGGCCTATACATAAGAAAAGATAGTGATTCATTGGATGACAATGATAGTTCTGATGATGACCATGATTGTGCTTTTATGGTTGAGGAAAAAGATGTCCTATTCATGACATTAAGATCAATTTATATGGATCAAGAAGAAGTTGAAGACTCAGATGAAGAATAGGAAGGAGAAGTGGATCTAGAGTGTGAACTCATTTGTGCTCTATATGAAATTGATAAACTAAGAAAAGATAACTCAAACTAGAAGAAGCTTAGATAAAAGGAGATTGAAAAACTATCCAAAATACTAGAAAATTTTGATCAAATGGTGGTTATCCTAAAGACACAATTTGAAGAGGCTAAAAGAATAGAATATGTAGTCAAATTGAGCTATAGTCTAAATCTAATGAGTGCATGAAGTTATAAGTAGAAATAGTGGCTTTGAAAAAAGAAAATGAGAAAGATAAAGAACAACTAGACAAAGGTCTGAATTTGAAAGGAGGTTCAATAATTCTTAATGAGTTAATCAACTCTCAAAATTCATCAAAAGAAAGATCTGGTCTTGGTTATGAAAAATTGAAAAATCCTATAAGTAGTACATCTACTAACTTATATGACAACTTCAAAGCAAAAGGAGAATTAGGAGAAAAGAAAGAAAAGGCTTGCAAGAATAGAAAAATAGACACAAACACTATTGACGTGAAGAAAGTTTAAGGAGGAAAGAAGCTTGAAGAAAAGAAGAAAACAAAGGTAGTTGATGCACATGGTTTCATAAAGGTTAGAGACTTAAATAAAATAGAGTTTAGAAGAGCTCCTCATCCTACACAAAGAAATTTTGACCAAGTATTCCTCATCTTTCTATGGTTATTGTTATACCTATAATTAGTTTGGTTATAGGTCCATCAAATCTAGGGTTATACCTAAAAGGATAATGAAATTCATAAGCAAAAATTCATTTGATTCCTTGTTAGATACAAATTTAATATGCTATAATTGAAATAATTTTGGTCACATAGCTAAACAATGTAGAACAAACTTTGTAAGACCAAAAATACAAAGTAAGAATAAAGGCATGCATCCTAGTATGAACAAAGGTTCACAAGTCTCTGATATAAAGAAAAATAAGCCAAACAAGAGACCTAAGGATGTGTGGAAAGTGAAATATCAATCTATGATTGCTCAAACTGTACTCCATGTGAAGGAAAAGAATTTATGGGCAATAAACAATGGTTGCTCAAAACATATGACTGGTGACAAGAGAAATTTCATCAAACTAAGAAAATTTAAGGAATGATATGTTGGCTTAGGAGACAACACAATAGTAAAGATATAATGTAAAAGAACCTTGAACATAGATGGAAAACTACCTATAATGATGTCTTTTAGGTTGAAGGATTGAAACATAATCTACTAAATGTTAGAGAAATGTGTGATAATGGATATATGATCACATTTAAAGTATAAGGTTGATATAAAAGGAGATTTGGAATATTAGTTGTAGAAGGGAAAATAACTGAAAATAATATTTATAATCTTAGTGAAGTGAATGGTAATAGCTGCCTGATAGGAAAGATTGATGAGAGTTAGTTATGTCACAGAAGAATAGTCCATGTCAATTTTTATAACCTAGTAAAGGTGAACTCAAATAAGTGTGTTAGACACATGCCTAAGATAATCAAACCTTCAAAAACTACTTGTAAGGAATGTTAACAAGGCAAGTAAATAAGGGTTAGATTTCTAGAAAAGGTGTATGTAACTACAAACCCTCTAGAATTAGTTCATATTGATATTTGTGGTCCTACTATGAGAAGAGGATCTAAAAGAGAGATATAATTCATTTTATTTGTAGATGATTACTTAATAATGACATGGGTAACCTTTTTAAAGGATAAGTCTTAGGCATTTGCAATATTCAAGATCTTTAGGGCCATGGTAAAGAATGAGATTGAAAAAAAAATCAAATGCCTAAGATCTGATAGAGGTGGAGAATTTACCTCAAATGAGTTCATAGAATATTGTGAGAAGCATGAAATAAAAAAACATTACTCTACAACAAGGATTCCATAATATATGGAGTTGTCTAAACAAAGAATAGGACAATGAAGGAAATGGATAGAATAATGTTAAAAGAGGCCAAGTTACTTGATAGATACTAGAGATAAGCAATAATAGTATATATCTTAGATAAAATTTAACTAAGGGTAAATAGTGATAAAACTCCCTATGAACTATAGTATAGAAAACCTACCTCTGTGAAGTATTTTAGAGTGTTTGGTAGAAAATGCTAAATTAGGAGAAAAGAATACAAATTAGAAATATTTGAATCAAGATGTGATGAAGGAATATTTCTTGGTTATTCCACCCAAAGAAAAGCCTAAATATGTTACAACAAAAGGCTACACAAGATTGTAGAGAGCATTAATGTCAAGGTTGAAGAAGGCTTGAAACATGTTCAACCTGATAGAGAAATTTGTAATGAAGAATAATATTATGAAGAGGAAGTAGATAATGAAGAGCATGAGGAAGTAAATGAAAATTCACCTACAAGATTTATTCAAAAGGATCATCCTCTAGATCATATCATTGAAAATAAAAATGGAGTTTAGATAAGGAGAAGAGTTACAATGAATAAGGAGCAAGTGAGTTCATTATAATGTCTGAAATTGAGCCCAAGAACTATTTTGAAGCTAGAAAGGATGAGAATTGGATGAAAGCCATGGAAGAAGAACTAAGACAAAATTTAAAAGAATGAAACTTGGGAATTAGTTCTAAGACCTATAAACAAGAATGTAATAGGTACAAAGTGGGTCTTTAGAAACAATCTCAATGAGGATGAAACTGACATAAGAAATAAGACTAGACTAGTATGCAAAGGATATACATAAGTTGAAGTCATATATTTTGATGAAACATTTACTCTAGTTGCTAGATTGGAAGATATAAGAATTTTTCTAGCATTCTCTATTTATAAGAAATTCAAAGTCTATCAAATGGATGTTAAGTTTGATTTCTTGAATGGGAGCCTAGAAGAGGAAGTATACATAGAACAACCAGAAGGTTTTCAGCTATCATAACAAGAAGATTATGTATGCATATTAAAGAAATCTCTATTGGTCTAAAATATGCACCTAGAACATGGTATTTAAGATTAGACTAGTACCTGTAACAACAAGGATTTAATAAAAGATGTGTAGATAACAATCTGTATTACAAATCAAAATGTGAGCATATGTAAATTATTATTGTCTACGTTGATGATATAATGTTTGGTTCTAGAATCAATAGAATGTTAAAAGACTTTGCTAATCAAATAAACAATGAGTTTGAGATTTATATTCTTGGAGAACTTTATTTCTTCCTTAGACTATAGATAGCAAAAAATAATGAAGGGATTCTTATATCTCAAACCAAGTATTCTAAGAAAATACTTAATAAGTTTGGAAAGGAAGATAAAAAAATAGTTGTCACTCCCATGATAACAAGATGTAAGTTGAGCAAAGAGGATAGCCCCTTGATGCAAATCAGATTATGTATAGATCAATGATAGGTAGCTTGTTATAACTAATTGCACCAAGATCTGATATCATGTAAGTAGTGTGCATGGTTGAAATATTTCAAGATGCTCCTAAAGAGTCACATGTCAATGCAGTGAAAATAATCTTCAGATATATTAAGAGTATAATTGATTATGGTCTTTGGTATCCTAAAGATGAATATTTCCCTTTGAAAAAATATAAAAATGTTGATTGGGTAGGAAGTGTGGATGATAAAATAAGCACTAGTGGTGGTCATTTGTTCCTTGGAAACAAACTTGTTTCATGGTTGACCAAAAATCAAGAGTCGGTTACTCTTTTTATGCTAGAAGTAGAGTATGTGGCAGTAGTGACATGTTATACTCAAGTCTTGTGGATGCATAAAACACTCAAAGACATCAAGGTAAAGTACACAACACCTATTTATATTCTTTGTGATAATTCATGTGCTATTATCATATCAAATAATCCACTGATGCATTCCAAAATGAAGCACATATCAATCATCATTTCTTAAGAGAAAAGGTTGTAGATCAAGAGGTCACAATGAAATATGTGCCAACACAGGACCAAATTACAAACATGTTCACCAAACCTCTTCTTAAGGAACAATTTAAGTATCTGAGATAGAAATTGGGAGTGGTGGATCCTACATCACATCACTAGATTCTAGTGGCAAGGCATGAGTTTAGGGGGGAGGATCAAAAAAACTTTATTAATCCCTAGAAGAAGAGATCAAAATAAACTCAGGTATGCATATTTTTTCAAATTTATAATGAGTTTATGGTTTTATATTCTTGGACAAACTCCTTTATCTAATAACGGGGAGAAAATTTTGGATAAATAGTAAGACAGGTGGAGTCCCTTTGCCATTAATGTCAAAGTGGGATAAAAAGTGAAAATGATCTCTGTAAAAGGAGCAAAATAGGTGTCCTAGTTGAGTTTTGACAAAAGTGCCATTGACTAAGGAGAGAAAGTTGGTATGAACAACTTTAGCTCATGTTCATCAGAAGCCAATATAGTTAATGCCATAGAAGGATCAAAATTTGCCATCATTGAACAAGATCAAAGCATTTAATTGATTAGCAATGCAAAAAGGGGAGATTATTGACCATTTATCTTGTCATTGATGTCAAAAGGGGAATTATGGATGTCATTGATGTCATTGTATCAAGAAAGATTGATGGAGAGAAGAGCACATTTTAAAGTTGTATAGTACAAAGTTGTCATGATTTTATAGAGACCATTTATGGACCACTTGAATAGCAATTAATAGAAGATTTGTTATGGGGTTTTTTTATCACTTTGATTTTCACCCTTTGAGAAGATGAAAATCTATCCTCATCTAAGTGTAACAATGGAATCACCTCTAGGATTATGGGCAGCCTAAAGAATGAAGTAAATCTCTAAATCGGGCTAGCTCTCTTGATGTACCACTTTGGATTACTACTACTAATAACTTTGGGGGATGAAAAGGGAGAGAGATAATTGAAATAAAACTAACCTAAGGGAGGTGATACACCAAATTTATTTATGATATCCAGCCATATTCATATTACACTTGGAATCAGAGGACAAATTAAGCATACACTTCTCCAATCTTCATCTTCTCTCATCAATGCTACATTATGGGGTTATGGATGAATGTGCAAAGATAGGAGGACTAAACAAGAGGCCTTGAATATCACTAATTAAAATAATAACTTAATTAATCTTTGAAATCTCCTAAAACACTTTGCATGCCTTGCAAGAAGAATCTTTCTAACTAGAAATAAGGTGAAAGAATGAGACCACATGTTAGGAATCCATAGTCTTCACTAAACTAGATTTATCATTCAAGTATTACACACTTATGAACAATCATGGAATAGGTAAAAAATATTAGTATTATTGATCAAAAGGTATAAATTTTAGTATGGATTTGACATACTTAGGTGGAACACATAATACAATGGCTAGTTCATATAGAAATTGTGTGTGTGTGTGTGTGTGTGTGTGTGTGTGTGTGTGTGTGTGTGTGTGTGTGTGTGTGTGTGTGTGTGTGTGTGAGAGAGAGAGAGAGAGAGAGAGAGAGAAGTCCAAGGGTCACAAAGACACTTTTCAAGTAGAGATAAGTAGTTAATTTTGAAATTTAGAATGATATGGGATGAACCATACAATTTTTTGAAGGATAAGTGTCAATTAAAGGCATAAACTTCATGAAAAGTGGCATAAAATTCCTCATTTTGTATAGAAAAACTACCTTCATGATTTCCTTTGTTTGAACAACTCATAACTAATTAAGACCAAGTATGATGATATGAATGCATGGTATGGGAATAAAACATGCCTCTACATTAATTTTTTTCATGCTTGGTCTTCTAGAATCAAATGTAATGGAACCATCATCTGCAGTCTAAAAAGAACTCCTTTCATTCACCCTACACACTTGTTATCAAACTTGGATTTATTTTCTCATGAAAATACATGGTAGGGAGTTAATAACAATTTTTAAGGCCCTAAATGTAATTTTAAATATTAGGAACACCTTTAAAGGACATCCACTTGAGGTTTTCACACTCTTCACTAGCTTATGCAATATACTAGTTTTGACTAGTTGAAATGAAGTAGATTATTTGCACACTTAGAAAATTTTTAAAATAATAATATGGCCATAGGAAGTTATTAAAATACCTAAAAATTTTCATAAACTTTATTTCATCTCTTGAATCCTTATAGAACCTAAAAAATAAACAAAATAGTGAGAAAAACCCTATTGTGTGCCATGCCAATATAGTTTCATACAACTAACTAGCATGTGAAGTATTTTCAGGAAATCCTTTCTAAATTAAAATATGTTTCATGGTATAAATATTCCATATAGATATCTATCCAACTCCATTTTCATAAATTGGTCCTATCTAAGGGTTTAGTAGGGTTTTAGGCCTATTTTTGGTCTTAAGCTTGGTTCATAAAGATATGGCATCCAACCTACCAAAAAATCTCACTAAATAAATTTTTAAAATCCTTGATATCCTCCCTAAACCTCTTATATTCCCATTCAAGGGCTTATGAAAGATATGAGTGTCCAAACATGTCCTATCTAGCTCTTTTTCTTATTTCCATAGGCCTAAGTTTGTCCTTGAGTCAAAAATGGATCATCTGATGTTATATTTACACTCCAATGGCTTTATCACCTCCCATTTGACCCCAAATATACTCTACAATCAATTAGGAATCCTATTCAAGGGGAAACATGAGAATGACCTATCATTTATAGACTAGGCCTAACCATGTCAAATAAGCTTACCTGTAACTTTTGCTCAAAATGACCATTTTTTATGTTTCCTTTTCATTCACATAGCTTTAACACTTATATAATGACCTTAAAAATAATTTCAAATTCATTAAATTTTTTTTCCAAGTTTGGAAAAGAAGTTGGTCTTTCATTGGGATTCTAAGTTTAAAACTTGCCTTTAGGCCTGACTATATCCCTAAAGGTCTAAGCCATTATGGCATGTTTCAGTCAACTTTGAAAGGTTTCTCATGTTGTTATAGATGATAAACAACTCTCCACACCTTTTTTTAAAATTTTAAATAACTCCTAACCTATCCTCTTACCTTCCATCTCCAAAAATTGTAGGTTTACACCCTTAAGAACTGCCCTCTATCTAAGAAAAAATAGAAGGAACTTCCCCTATTTGTCTCTAAAAAATAATTATTTGATAGGATTAATAATTTATTATATAGTATTTTTACCAATTTTTATCCCTTTGTCAGGTCATATACCCTTCAAACTCTTAAAAAACCCAAATAGACTTTTAAGAAGTAAACTATGCAGATGCTTCTCCTAATTTGATTGTGTTTTGCATCTTTTTGATCCTTTTATCTCTACTTATTTTCATATTGTAGTGTCATGAAGTTTACATAGTTATGATATATTTAATTTCTTCTTAATTATTTACCACAACTGCCAACATACTCTTTATACCCCTTACTCAGTCAAAATTGAGTTTAAACTATGGTTGTATTTTGCTTCTTGAAATCATGCTTGTGGGTGACTTTACATGTGTTGAGCCCTCAATACAATGTTTAGAAGTTATTAATATCTTCTAGTATCATTTAATCATGCTTTAAACCTATTTTTTTCATCTTTTGAGATATATACCTCAAAACCCCAATCTACTTGTTCATTGTCTGACTATATTTCTTGTTCTGAGCTCAAAAATGGATCCTTTAGGTGTTAAAAGTTTAGTTATAATTTGTTTATGATATTCAAATAAATTTATTGAAGGTTTTAAGGTAATAAAATGACTATTTGAACCTATTTTTCACTTTTTAAATCCATAAACATCTTAAGAATTCCAAATTACTTGTTCATTGTGCCTCACAGTCAATTAAAGTTGACTTTGAGGGGTCTTATAGATAAAGGTGCTTAGTTTGGACTTATTACAACATGGAAAATATTATGTATCCCATAATTTTCATTTAATACCTACTTGAACCCAAAATTTCACTTTTACAAGCTACTCTCTAGGCCTTACCCTTCATCTTGATAAATTGTTGACTGAGACACTTTGTTCACCTTTAAGACCTAATCATAGTTTGAAATAACTCTTCATCAAACCATTAAAATAATAACCTCTTTAAAATTTATTATACTTTTTATTTTACCTACAAACTTTTTAGGTTTATATTTGAGTTTCCTTTCACTATGGCTGAGACACCACTATCCTACATAACCCCTCTTGAAGGTGTTTATAGGGGTTTGGTTGGGGTTATTATGATGAAGGAAAGGATTTCTTGAGTTCACATTTAAACACAACATTTAAAATGACTTAAAATCATTAAATGTGATAAACACCATAAAATCACATAAAATTAGCTCATTGTCTACTCTTTGACTATTGTAGGTGAATATTTGCTTACTTGAGCCTTAGCCATGGTGTTGGAAACATCCTCTATGAACCCCCTTATGTCACCAAGTACATTATTGAACTATCACTCACTTTATATGTCTCAATACACCATATAACATCAAAATTAAGGTCATTATGCTACTTTTTTGTAGGTGCCTATTCATGACTTGTGTATGGACTACAAGTGCACATGAGGGTTTGGAACAGAGAAAATGAGCTCTTTTTAGTGGTCATTAGGTTATTCATGTTTGTTTATGTTTAATTAAACCAATTTAACCATTCCAAACATGAAAGTGTGATTCATTTTATTATTTTTTTCAAAAAATCCATTCACAACTTCACAAGCTTGTAAATGCCATTGCAAGATTTTAGTGTTTTGAAAGACAACTTTGAGGTATTCAAACTCTACCTTGCATTGACATTTTAACTCCTATCTTTGGAAAATGTTTTTCCCATGCTATGATAAAAAAAATTCCCATTTTTATGACTTATAAATCCTTATAGGCATGTTATAATATATCTACAAAACCTCTTGGAACTCTATTTTCCCTTTTTAGGGATTGGAAACCTAAAACATTCAACTCATTCTAGAAAGTGTTATATGCTTTAACCTTGTCAATTAACACTCTTAAATGAGTCTATCATGCTTAAAAAATACATTCTAAGGTTTAAATTTAATATTATCATGCCTCATATTTCCAAAACAAATACCTATGTACTCTATTTAGACCACTTGTAGGTGGACATTATCATATGCAAGCAGTAGGGAAGAATGGAAGCAATATGTGTGTTGTATGAATCCTCAAATTGGAATGGTAATTATTTAAAATATTTAAAATAATATACTCTAACCTATAAGGGAATGAAACAGGTATTAAAACATCCCATTCAATGTGAATTATCTTCCAAGCACCTAGAATAAGGTAGGCAACATGTTAAATGACTATTCTAGCATGGTAGAGACATGGTTTTCTTATCAAACTATAGTGTTGTGAGACAAAAAAGTATAATGAGGTTACCATAAATGATGCACAGCTATGATTTACAACTAGGGACTCAAATTGTGAAACCTGCAGAGTTTTTAGTTTTTCCTTCTTACCTACACAGTCCGTAGATTTACACCTGCAGAGTCTGTAGTTTTGACGCCTACAGAGTCCGTAGATTTGTGCCTATAGAGTCTGTAGTTTTGACACCTGCAGAGTCCATAGATTCTCAAAATGATGCACAGAAAGACAGGACTAAAATGTATAGTTTGACAAAAATACCAAAATATAATCAGCGCTGACTATATGTGGTTAACAACGTATTTTCTCAAACCACAAAATGTCACCTAGAATCATCTGGATAGTGTTCTGCATACTGTATTTTCAACGAAAGTGTGAAATTGCTCTTGTCTGTGTAGTCTGTGTAAGAGGGTGACTAATCTGAATATACAATGAGTAATCCAACATTTAATTCATTCTAGAAACAACATTCAATACATTGAAGCGTCCAACATAACATATGCTTTGAAATGGCCGGAATTTCAAATAATACATTGAGGCAGCCCAGCCAGCATTAAAGCACTCAAAATTATATGAATAGCAAACAACCAGAATTAAAATCAATGCATTTAAAATGACCCAGCAGTCATGCGACCAATAGGAAACTACTCCCAGGTGCAATAGCAACACCCTTTCATATATTGGTCTCAAAAAACAAAACAATTCTACTCAAAGGAACTCACATTTATTAATATACCAAAAAAACAAATATACACCTGGTGTTGGTCCTACGCTGCCAGTCTCTCTCCTACCACTGCGCCCCCTTTCCTTTGAGTTTCAACATACACAATATATATCCCCCTGTTTTGCCCAAAAATTCTCCTACCCAAACCATATTTCTAAACTTAGATACTTAAGTCTATCTTAGGCGTTACATAACAACCTCCCAGAATGAACAAAACAGTTTCCTAATATAAGAAGAATCAGCTCGCCAGCTATCTCACCCAACAGACTTAAAAATCTGCAGAGGCAAGATATTGGTTTTGTTTTATTTGAATATAGACAAATCTAAAAACTTTGTAAATAAATAAATAGCAAAAAACTAACGCACAATGATTCTCTTGCATCATTCTTCCAAGGAGCAAAAGAAGTATTCTTCATTTGTTGTTTTTCTTCAGTAGTGCTTCTACACTTGTGCCCAACTTAAGGATGTCATTTGCAGTCAACCATGTGGCATCTTCAGTTGGTAGATTCATCCACTTAGTGAGATACCAAAAATATTCTTTGCCCTTTGTCCTTTTAACTACTTTCTTGTCTAAGATACTCTCAATCTCTTTTGGCACTTCCTTTGGTAGTTGCTGCTCCCATTGGATAACTTCATCTTCTCCTATTTCAGTTTCTTTGGCTAGTTGTCCTTCATCTTTATATGGATATAGATCTGCAACATTAAAGATTGGAGAAATTCCAATTCCTTTTGGCAATTCTATTTCATATGCATTATTTGAAAACTTGCTTATTACCTTGCACGGTCCTATTTTCTTTACCTTTAGCTTGTTGTATTCCCTTTTTGGGAACCTCTCTTTTCTGAGGTGAGCAAGAACAAAGTCTCCAACACTGAAACTGACCTCTCTTTTCTTTTGATCTGCCCTTAGCTTGTACTTGATGGTGTTTTCTTCAAGCTTCTTCTTTACCTGTTCATGCAAATTTTGCATGGCATTGGCAAATTCTTTTGCATCAGCACTCCTTGTCTCCATGCTACTTAGATTTCTTAACTCATACACACCCCTTGGATGCATTCCATACATAATTTGAAATGGACTCAATCCTGTACTTCTATTAGGAGAATCATTATAGGCAAATTCAGCTTGTGCAAGTGCAAGATCCCATTGTTTTGGATGCATACTTACCAAGCTTCTCAAGATGTTGCCCAAGCTCCCATTGACAACCTCTATTTGGCCATCAGTTTGAGGATGATAGGCTGAACTGAAACTCAATTGTGTACCTAATTTCTTCCATAAGGTTCTCAAAAAATGTCCAACAAATTTGGTGTCCCTGTCAGAAATAATGTTTCTAGGCAATCCATGCAATCTAACAACATCTTGAAAGAATAGATTAGCTATGTGAGTACCATCACTTGTTTTAGAACATAAAATAAAATGATCCATCTTTGAAAACCTATCTACCACAACAAATATGGAATCATGGCCTTTTTGAGTTCTTGGCAAACCAAGTACAAAATCCATGCTTATTGAATCCCAAGGCCTATTTGGAATGGGTAGTGGCTGGTACAAACCTGTGTTTTGACTAATTCCCTTGGCATATTGGCATGTTTTACATCTTTCAACAAATTTCTTGACATCAGTACTCATACTTGGCCAATAGTAATGAGCACTCAATTGTGCTAATGTCTTATTCTACCCAAAATGTCCTGATAAGCTACCACTATGCTTTTCCTTCAACAAATTCTCCCTCATGGAACTCTTGGGAATGCAAAGCTGGCTACCTCTAAATAGCAGACCCTCTTGGACCATGAAATCTATCCAAGGAATTCTATCAACCCCCACTGTATTCATGCAAGATTCGTATGGTTCCTTGAAGTCTGGATCTTCCTTATATAGCTCCTTCAAATCTTCAAATCCCAAAATACTTACTTGAGACTCCTGCATGATCAGATTTCTCCTGCTTAAAGCATCTACAACCTTGTTAGATTGTCCTTTCTTGTGCTTAATAGTGAATGTGAAACTTTGTAAAAATTCAATCCATTTGACATGCTTTTGATTCAGCTTATTCTGATTGCTAATGAACTGTAAAGCATACTTGTCAGTGAACAAAACAAATTCTTTAGGCAAAAGATAATGCCTCCATTTCTTCAAAGCCTATACAAGAGCATAGAACTCTTGATCATAGGCTGAATACTTCTTCTTAGCATCACTTAACTTCTCACTAAAGTATGCTATAGGCTTCCCATCTTGGCTTAAAACAACACCTATTGTAGTTCCACTAGCATCACATTCTACTTGAAAAAGCTTATTGAAATCAGGCAAGGTTAAGATTGGTTCTTTAGTTACCTTCTTTTTCAATAATCTAAAACTCTTATCAACAGCCTCAATCCAACAAAAACTTCTTTTATCACCTTTGATTGTCTCTATCATTGGAGCAACAATTCCACTAAAATTTCTTATGAATTTCCTATAGAAGCTAGCCAAACCGTGAAAGCTTCTTACCTCATATGTGCTCCTGGGTGTAGGCCACTCTAGTCTAGCCTTAATATTTTCCTTATCCATCTTTAATCCTTCTTTTGAAATCACAAACCCCAAATATATCAACTTTGTTTTCAGAAAATTGCACTTTTTGACATTGATTAGCAATTTCTCCTCATGTAGTTTACTCAATACCATCCTCAAATGTTTCAAATGATCTTCCTTAATTTGACTAAACACCAAAATATCATCCAAATACACTATCACAAACTTACCAGTGAACTCCTTCAACACTTCATTCATCAACCTCATGAAGGTGCTTGGTGTATTAGTTAGTCCAAATGACATAACTAACTACTCATAGAGTCCATCATTGGTCTTGAAGGCTGTTTTCCATTCATCCCCTTCTCTTATCCTAATCTGATGGTAACCAATTTTCAAGTCTATCTTAGAGAAATATGTAGCTCCACTTAAACAATCAAGTAAATCATCAATTCTAGGGAATGGAAATCTATACATGATAGTAATCTTGTTGATTGCTCTGGAGTCTGTACACATCCTCCAACTCCCATCCTTCTTAGGACTCAACACTATGGGGATAGCACAAGGACTTAAACTCTCTCTTACCAATCCTTTGTCTAATAATTCTTGAACTTGGTGTTTGATCTCTTCATTTTCTTTTGGCATCAACCTGTAGGCAGCCTTGTTTGGAAGATTTGCTCCTGGAATCAAGTCTATGTGATGGCTAATACTTCTCAATGGTGGTAACTCATTAGGTAAATCATCTACCACAATGTCAATGTACTCATTCAACATATCTTGAATCTCTAAAGGCAAATCAATCAACTTAGTACTAGTGACTACACTCCTTGGCTTACCAGTTACAACAATGTTTACCTCTTCTTTCTTCATTTGATGTAGGAACTCTTTACCACTCACTATCAATACTTTAGTATTCTATCCAACAATAGCAGCAACCTCTTCTTTCAATGGTGTGAGTGTATGCTTGATCCCATCCTTTTCAAACATATATGTATTCTACCTTCCATCATGCATGGCCTTCCTGTCAAACTACCAAGGCCTTCCAAGCAAGATATGACATACATCCATGGGCATGACATCACATAAAATCTGATCCTTATATGTTCCTATCTGAATATCTACTTTGCATTGTTCACTTACCAAGAGTTTGTGTCTTTTTTGTAGCCAAGAAACTTGATAAGGTGTAGGATGTACCTCCTTCTTTAGGCCTAGTTTCTCCACCATCTTAGTTGACACAAGATTGTCAGTACTCCCACTGTCTATGATAAAGTTTTCCTTTGAGGTGGTTCTACAACTTCTTTATTTGGATTTAACAAGATTTTTTTAATTAAAAGAGACTCACCTTCTTCTGGGGTATCTTCATAAGCTGTTGCAACTTCTTCATTTTTTTCTTCACCTTGAGTCACACGTACACCCCTCTCATGGCTGGTAGAAGGGTTCTCTAGACACTCATATGCCCTGTGTCTTGCATACTTGTTGCACTTAAAGCATTTTCCCATGAATCATCCTCTTCCTCTTTCATATCCTTGGTATGGCCTTCTTCCTCTTGGTGTGTAGATGCCTCTTGAACTTTGTGAGCTGTTGGCCTCTTCTTGAGATGTTTGCAGCTATCTTCTACCTCCTTGAAATCCTCTACCTTTGATGGATCTGCCCCTTCCTCTTGAGAAAGATGTTTGTTTTCTTGCAATCTTCTCCTCAGCTTTCAAGGCAAATTGATATGCTTCTTCAACTATCTTAGGAATGAGAAGACTAATTTCATATTGAATGACAAATTTCAAACCATTGGTGTATCTAGCTACCTTCTATGTGTCATCCTCAATATGACCTGATCTTATAGTCAATCTGTAAAACTCTTCAATGTACTCTTTTACAGACATCTCTTTTTGTTTCAATTTTTGTAATTGCTTAAAAATATTTGCTTGATAATCTTTAGTCATAAACTTACCTTTCATTTTTGTTACCATTCTATCCCAGCTTCTGATCTTTGGCTTCCCTTTCCTCCTTTCTTCTTGCACTCCATCCCACCACAGGGATGCATGTTTCTTTAGCCTTGTCATGGCATACTTGACTTTCTTATCATCTTCTTTAATTCCTTCATACTCAAAGTATTTGTCTAATGCATTAATCCAATCAATTAATTCTTCCACATTCAAATTACCTTCATACATTGGAACCTCCATTTTTGGCTTTGTGTTCACCTTCATAATGGCTCTAATCAACCTATCTTCAGTTGTTTCTTCTTCCACCACCAATTCATCTTCTGGTGGCTCCTCTTCTCTATCATTGACTTCCCCCATGTCAGTGCCTCTTCTTTGAGCCATCTCTAGGTCTTGTAGCCTAGCTATCAGGTTCCTAATCTCGTCTGCCAGTGCAACCTATCCTCTAAGTCCTCCAAGTCTCCTTCCTCCAGCTCTACCTCTATTCCTAATCCTCATGGCCATCTTGCTTCTTCTTCACAAATCACGTTCTTCTTCTCTTTAACTTGGATCTTTATATTGTGCACAATCCCTTGTGCTCTGATACCAAATGATGCATAGCTCTGATCTACAACCAAGGACTCAAATTGTGAAACATGCAGAGTCCGTAGTTTTTCCTTCTTACCTACACAGTCCAAAGATTTACACCTACAGAGTCTATAGTTTTGACACCTACAGAGTCCATAGATTTGTGCCTACAGAGTCTGTAGTTTTGACACTTGCAGAGTCCGTAGATTCTCAAAATGATGCACAAAAAGATAGGACTAAAATGTATATTTTGACAAAAATACCAAAATATAATCAGGGCTGACTATATGTGGTTAACAACGTATTTTGTCAAACCACAAAATGTCACCTAGAATCATCTGGATGGTGTTCTGCATACTGTATTCTCAACAAAAGTGTGAAATTGATCTTGTCTATGTAGTCTATGTAAGAGGGTGACTAATCTGAATATACAATGAGTAATCCAACATTTAATTCATTCTAGAAACAACATTCAATACATTAAAGTGTCCAACATAACATATGCTTTGAAATGGCCAGAATTTCAAATAATACATTGAGGCGGCCCAGCTAGCATTGAAGCGCTTAGAATTATATGAACAACAAACAACCAGAATTAAAATCAATGCATTTAAAATGACCCAATAGTCATGCGACCAACAGGAAACTACGCCCAGGTGCAATAGCAATGCCCTTTCATATATTGGTCTCAGAAAATAAAACAATTCTACTCAAAGGAACTCACATTTATTAATATACCAAAAAAAAACAAATATACACCTGGTGTTGGTCCTACACTGCTAGTCTCTCTCCTACCACTGCGCCCCCTTTCCTTTGAGTTTCAACATACACAATATATATCCCCTTGTTTTGCCCAAAAATTCTCCTACCCAAACCATATTTCTAAACTTAGATACTTAAGTCTATCCTGGGCATTGCATAACAACCTCCTAGAATGAACAAAATAGTTTCCTAATATAAGAAGAATCAGCTTGCTAGCTATCTCACCCAACAGACTTAAAAATCTATAGAGGCAAGATATTGGTTTTGTTTTATTTGAATATAGACAAATCTAAAAACTTTGAAAATAAATAAATAGTAGAAAACTAATGCACAATGATGCTCCTACATCAATAAAATAATTTCAACATATAATAAACCATTTACCATTAAATTGAAGCCAATATAGAGAAAACAACTTTCTAAAAGTAGTGAAAATGGCTAAAACTGTACATAGTGACCTCATCTTAAAAAATGAGCTAGTTGGAGTATAAAATAAATTGCAAATGTGGAAAAAATAATGGATAACATGAGAAGAATGATTAAACATCCTCTGAATCAATATTAGTATCTATATCATATAGACTTCTCCAAACCAAGGCAAAACTTGAAAGGTGCATATATTGATAGGCAAATTTACACAGTCAGCTTCAAATGTATGATTCATAAATCATGATTGATCATTATCAATAATATTTATATTAAAATGGAGGTATATAATTTTAAAACAACATCCCAAAATAATTCTACTTGAAACTCTTTCTACTGGTTGTACCAAGTATGAACATGCAAGTCACTTTTGTATGCCAAGAAAGATAAAAATGAAATAGAATGGTTTTGGATTATAAATGGTAATTTAATATCATTAAAAACATGTGTTTTATCTGAATAATATTAAATTACATCCCATAACACTATACCACATGACACACTTCCCAAGGAAGTCATACAAGTGCCATTTTCTCTCTTTTACTTAAGAAAACTACCCTTTCTTCTACATAACCTACCATATTTACATTTTTTTAGCTACTTAAGATGTAATTGGATGCATGTAATATTAGATAATATATTTATACCTTCAAATTTCCAAATAAACATGTACAAAGCATTAAATTCCCCCTTTTGACCCTTAAAATGACTTAAAATGATATAATAACCAAAATAACTAATGACCAAGGCTAGTACAACATAAAGTAACCCTAAATAACATGTAATACACCCCATTAAAATATATTAGACCTTATATATACATATAAAGTGAATTTTTTTCCTACAGGTGCCCCAATTTGACTAAAAAGTTATATTTGGTCAACAAATTGGTGACTCATAGGAGTAGTATGCCTATTATACTAACTAGACCAGTAGCCTTATTAGTCCATTGGGCTTAGGATTCATCTAAATTTTGATTCAAAAATGGATACCTTTGACCATTAACATTGAGTTTGACCAAGATAAGATAAATAATGACTACCTCAACACACAAAAAGCAAAGACACACATAAAACAAGACAACAAACACACACACATGTGCTCAAGGCACTTAGGAGAAATAAAAAACCAAAATATTATGTACAAGTAGAAACATAAGCATACATTCCTCCTGAATAAAAGGGAAAGTTTTGAAGCATTCCTTGCTTTATGACATGGAGGATTTGGTGAGACATATAACCTTTTGATCTCTAGCATTGATGCCTCAAACTCTTTCAAAATGTTTGCCAACTTCATTGGCATGATATTCAATGAGAACCAAGTAGATTCATACAAATTAACCAAGGAAATAAACTCTTATTGCATCCAAACAACCTCAACTTTGTCATGTGATGCTTTGACTATGATCTCTAATGCTGATTCAAAAAGGTATACCTTCTTGTCATCCATAGTTCTCTCAACAAGATTGGGCTTCTTCTTAGCTGCAAGTTCTTCTAGTTCATCAAGGAGTTTTGAAAATTCTTCCCAATCTTGTTCATGGTCTTCCAAGGAATTTTTTTTCTTTGCCTTGTTATATACTTGGCCTTCAACTTGGTAAAGCTCTTTAAGCTCTTAAAATAGCTCCATTTGTAGTTTCCAATCATCCTTGTCTTCTTTGTCATTTAAGACCATTACCTTTTCATGCTTGAAATGGTCATCCACAAACTCATGATTAGATATGGAGTCTTCTACATGCATCTCTTTCTTTAAATCTTGGGCACATTCCTCATGGATACACATCCCCTCTAATATGGATAAGAGCTTGTGAATTATCCTTTTGTTCACCAAGGGGAGTCCTTGTGGTGATCTCTTCCTTATAATCACTCATGAGGTCATATTGATCAGCCATGAATTGAGCTTGTTCATCTTCACTTATTCTTATCAAGATAGGCTCTTTTTCCAAGATTTCCTCTTTGCCACAAATAAAGCATTCTTCATTATCAACAAAATAAGGATATTCAACATAAGAACCTACCCCTTCTTCATCCCTTAAGACCTCTTGAGGGATTTCAAATTGAACCTAATCTATCATAATATGATCTTTTTTATCAAGGGATGTAAGATATTCAACTTACTTCATGGTGATTCCAAGGCTAGGCATCTTGAAATCTAGTGATCTAGCTCAATGAGGCTACCAAGGAGTTACATTATCTTCAAGTAAGAGTTCTAAATTTTCTTCAACCAACTTCTCTTCTTTAGGTTCCCACACCATAGGTCCATCAAGGCAAAGGGTGATGGGATGGAAAAAAACTAGTTGGTGGAGGTGGAACATAGGGCTCAAAATCATATTGAGAATGCAAAGAGGCTCTTTGGGAAGCTCTCAGGGAAGATTAGATGGGGTGTGTTTAGGCATAGGATCTTCTTTTATCTCTAAACCTTCCATCACACCTTGACTTAGCAATTTCATCTTTACTTCTAGCTCCTATATTTGCTTGGCTAGGTTCTCTTTAAAAAACATTTCTTGAAGTTGATATGCATCATCATGAGGATGAGGAATGAATAATGGCTGCCATGGAACACAAGAAGCTTCTTGAGGAAGGGTGAGAGTGACTTGCAAAAGATCAACTCTATTTTCCACTTGATACTCTTTGACAATGATTCTATCTTCCTTTTTTACCCATGACTCTACTACCTTATTTTAACTTAGTATGTTAGGATTTTAAGAATTTTATTGAGGAAGGATGGGAGGATTTTGTATAGGATCAAGAGTCTTCTTAACCTCACATTATTTGTCAAGACTTTTCTCCTCTTTCTTTCCCCATGACTCCACTATCTATTTCCAACTTTTGATATTGGGATTATGAGTCTCCTTTTGAGGTGGTAGGGATGCATTGTGAGAGGGCAATGAGGGATTGAAATCCACTTAGTTTTCTTCCAACATGGACTATTTCATATGCATATTTTCCAATTCAATCTGACTATCAAGATTAGCTTTTAAAATAAAGTTTCTCTTTTCAATTCTCTCCTCCAGCTGATTGGGAAAAGGATGAATTTGATAGGATTGATTTGGCTCATGAGTAAGGGGAAAATATGGATGATAAGAAACTTGATGAGGTGGATATTAAGGTTGATATACTTGGTAAGGCTTCCTCTCATGAATTCTTAGCTTATCTTCCAAGGATGCAATCAAACCATTCACATCTAACATATCATTTATAAGCTTTTTCCAATTGGCTCTTTCAATAGGTACCCACTCTCTATTTACTAAATCTAATACATTTATCACTTGATAGATGGAATGAATAGGAAAATTTTTACCAATCCCATTTGAGTATCAAGATCTCGTATATAATTCTCATACCCTAAAATATTTTGTTTGAATGTGGAAATGGGTTGAGTTGAGAAGTGACTAGGTTGACTAGGAATAAAACATTGAGAAGGATAACTATAAGAATGGTAAAAATCATGTATGGGATAGATATAATCATATTGAGGCTAAAAAAACCATATTTGGGATGTTACACTTCATGATATGGTTGGTTAAAAACTTGCTCATATTGATAGGGAATGACACAAGCTCAAAATGTCTCACCAACTTGTATAGAGCAAACCTAAACACCAAAGTCAACTATGAAACTTCATTGAAAGAAATAAAATAAAGAAATAAATTGATAAAAATATTCAAAGGATAATTTGGGATACTTGACCAAATGATATATCTTCAGAGTTGCCATTGATACTTAAATAGATGCCTCTAAAGGTTGATGTGTTGAAGGACAACACCAAAAATCCTCCAACTCTTGGAACAAGATTCCCATCAGGCATGCCAAAAAATATATTAGGAATTGATAAAATTCATAATAAGGTTGGTTAATAAATTTCTCATATTGATATGGAATGCAAATTTCTCCTCATCTAAGTGGCATAATGGAATCATCTCTAGGCTTATGGGCAACCTAAAGAATGAGGTAAATCTCTAGATAAGGCTAGTTCCCTTGATGTACCAATTTGTATTACTACTAATAATAAATTTGGGGGGTTAAAAGGGAGAGATATAAATGAAATAAAACTAACCTAAGGGATTTGATACACCAAATTTACTAATGACATGCAACCATATGCATATTACACTTGAAATCAAAGGACAAACTAAACATACACTTCTCCATTCTTCATCTTCTCTCATCAATGCTACAATATAGGGTAATGGATGAATGTGTAAACATAGGAGGAATATAAAAGAGGCCTTTAATTAAACTAATAAAAATAATAACTCACTTAATCTTTGAAATCTCCTAAAACACTTCACATGCCCTATAAGAAGAAGCTTTTCAACTGCAAATAAGATGAAAGAATGAGACCACAAATTAGGAATCCATAATCTTCACTAAACAATATTTTTCATTAAAGTAGGAAAAATTTATGAAAAATCATGGAATATTTAAAAACTATTATTCTTATTGATCAAAAGGTATACATTTGAGTAGGGTTTCAACATACTCTAGTGGAACATAAAATACAATGGCCAAAATGGCTAGATCATATAAAACTCATGAGAGAGAGAGAATAAGAGAAGTGCAATGGTAAAAATGAAAATTTTAAAGTATACATAAGTAGTTAATTGTGAATTTTAGAATGATATGAGATGAACTATTTAAGGTTTGGAAGGACAAGTGTCAATTCAAGGTATAAACTTCATGAAAAGTGGCATAAAATTCCTCATTTTGTATAGAAAAACTACCTTCATGATTAACTTTGTTTGAATGTCCCATAAATAATTATGAATATTTATGATGATAGGAATTTATTTTATGGGAATCATACATTCCTCTCTATGTATTTTTTTCATGCCTGGTCTTCTGAAATCAATTGGAAAGGAACCATCATCATCTGCAGTCCAAAAAGAACTCCTTTCATGCACCTTTCACAATTGTCATAAAAATTAGCTTAATTTTCTCATTAAAATACATGTGAATGAGTTAATAACAAGTTTAAAATCATTTCATGGCCTTATGAACATTAGGCACACCTTGAAAAGATATGCACTTCAGGTTTTCACAATCTTCACTAGCTTGTGCAATATGCCAGTTTTGACTGGATGAAATGAAGTAGATGGTTTTCATAGTTATAAAATTTTTAAAATAATAAAATTTACATATTAATTGATTATAATTCCTCATATTTTACCCAAACTTTATTTTATCTCTTGACTCTTTATAGAACCTATAAAACACACAAAATAGTGAGAAAACCCTTGTTTTATGCCATGTTTGTATAGTTACATACAACTAGTTGGCATGTAAAATAGATTAATGGAGTCATATATAAATTAAAATATATTTCATGGTCTAACTAATCCATTTTGATAGCTATCCAACTCCATTTTCATAAACTGGTCCTGGGTGAGGGTTTAGTAGTGTTTTAGGCTTGTTTTTGGTATTAAGGTTGGTTCATAAAGATATGAAATACAACCTAAAAAAAATATCATTAAATAAATTTTAAATACCCATGATATCCTCCCTTAACCTCTCATATTCCCATGCAAGGCCTCATGAAAGATATGAGTGTCCAAACATGTCCTATTGAGCTCTTTTCCTTGTTTCCATAGGCCTGAGTTTGTCTTTGAGTCAAAATGGATTTATTGATGTTTTATCTAAAATCCAATGGATTTATCACCTCCAATTTTACCCCAAAAACAATCTACAATCCATTAATAATCATGGTAGATGGGAAACATGAGAATCACCTATCATTTGTAGACTAGGCCTAACCATGCCAAGTAGGCTTACCTGCAACCTTTTCTCAAAATGACCCTTTTTTATGTTTAATTTGAATTAAAATAGCTTTAAAACTTCTATAATAACCTAAAAAATAAGTTAAAATTCATTTTAATATTTTTCCAAGTCTGGGAAAGAAGTTGGTCTTCATTGGGCTTATAAGCTTAAAACTTGCCTTTAGGCTTGACTGTATTCATAAAGGTCCAAGCCATTATGGCATGTTTTATTCACCTTTTAATGGTTTATCATGTTGGTCTAGATGATGAAAAACTCTCTACACCTTTTTTAAAAAGTTTAAACAACTCCTAACCTATCCTCTTACCTTCCATCTCCCAAAATTATAGGTTTGCACCCTTGGGAAGTACCCTCTATCTTAGAAAAAACATAGGGAACTTCCCCTATTTTTATATATAAAATAATTATTTTATAGGATTAATAATGTCATATATAGGATATATAACAATTTTTAGCACTAGGTTAGGTCATATACCCTTCTAACTCTTAAAAAACCTAAATGGACTATTAAGAAGTAAACTGTGCATAGGCTTCTCCCAATTTGTCTATGTTTTGCATCTTTTTTAGCCTTTTATATCTGCTTATCTTTAATATTTTAGTGTGATGAGGTTGATATATTTATGATATAGATAATTTATTATTCATTCTTGACCACAACCACCAACATACTCTTTATATCCCTTATTTAGTCAAAACTAAGTTTCAACTGTGGTTGTATTTTGCTTCTTGAAATCATGCCTATAAGTGAATTTACATGATTTGAGACATCAATACAATGTTTATAATTTATTTATATCTTATAATATGATTTAATCATTATTTAAAACTATTTTTTCATCTTTTGATCTATATACCTCAAAAACCTAGTCTACTTCCATGCCTGACTGTATTTCCTGTCCTGATCTCAAAAATGGCTCTTGTAGGTGCTAAAAGTTCGGTTAGAATTTATTTATAATATTCCAAGAATTTCCTTAAAGGGTTTAAGGTCATAAAATTACTATTTATACCTATTATTCACTTTTTTGAGCCATTAACATCTTAAGAAGTCCAAATTACATGCTCACTACCCCTCACAGTCAACTACAGTTGACTGTGAGGGGTCTTATAGATGAAGGTGATTGGTTTAGACTTATTAAAACATGGAAAATATTATGTATCCCATTATTCTCATTTGATACCTGATTGAACCCAAAAGTTCACTTTTCCAAGCTACTCTCTAGGACTTACCCTTCAACTTGATGAAATGTTGACTAAGACACTTTGTTTGCCTTTAAGAACCTAATATAGGTTACTTTCACTCCTTTAATAAATGGTCATAGTGTGAAATAACTCTTAATTAAAGCATGAAAAAAATAAACTATTGAAAATTTATTATACTTTTTATTTCACCTACAAACTCCTTGGGTTTATCTCTGAGTTTCCTTTCACCATGACTAAGACACCACTATCTTATATGATCCCTACTATAGTTGTTTATAGGAATTTGGCTAGGGTGATTATGATGAAGGAAAGGATTTTTTGAGTTCACCTTGAAACACAAAATTTAAAATTCTTTAAACTCATCTTCAATGTGATAAACACCATCAAATCACATAAAATTAGCTCACTTTCTGCTCTTTGACTATTGTACTCTACCTCTTGACTACTATAAGTGAATATTTACTTGAGCCTTAGCCATGGTGTTGGAAAGATCCTCTATGAACCCCCTTAGGTCACTAAGTACATTATTTAAATATAATTCACTTTGGATGTCTCAAGACACTAGATAAAATCAAACATTAGGTCACTATGCTACTTTGTTATAGGTGCCTATTCATGACCTATGTACGGACTACAAGTGCACATGAGGGTTGGGAATAGAGAAGATGAACTACCTTCAGTGGTCATTAGGTCATTCATAGTTTTTTTTGTGTCATTAAACCAATTTAAAAATTACCAACATGAAAGTGTGCTTCATTTTTTTTTTTCATAAAATTCATTCACAACTTCACAAGCCTATAGATGCCATTCCAAGATTTTAGTGCTTTGAAAGACAACTTTGAGGTATTCAAACTCTACCTTGCATTGACCTTTTCACTCCTATATTTGGTATATTTTTTAAAAAGTATATGGTAAATAAAACTTACCCATTTTTATTCCTTATAACACCTTATAGACATGTTTTAATAGATCTACAAAACCTCTTGGATCTCTATTTTCCCTTTTTAGGGATTAGAAACCTGAAACAATCAACTCATGCTAGAAAGTGTTATATGATTTCACCTTGTCAATTGAAACTCTTAATAGTATATCATGAATAAAAAACACATGCTAATGTTTCAAAGGAATTTTATCATGATTCAACTTTCCAACATAAATACCTCTATCCTCTGTTCAGACCACTTGTAGGTGGGCATTATCATATGTAGGCAGTAAGGAAGAATGGAAGCAATATGTGTGTTATATTAGTCCTAAAATTGGCATGGTACTTATTTAAAATATTTAAAATAATATCTTTTAACATATAATGGCATGAAAAAATTATTAAAACATCCCATTTAGTGTGAAATTATCTTCCAAGCACCTGGAACAAAGTAGGTAACATGTTGAATGAATGTTTTAGCATGGTAGAGACATGGTTTTCTTATAAAACTATGGGTTTGTGACAAAAAAACATGTAATAAGGTGACATTAATGGAATTTAAACATATAAAACACCATTTCCCATTCAAATTAATCTTATGCAAATAATACAACTTTTTGAAAGTAGTGAAAATGGTTGAAACTACACATAATGACCTCATCTTTCAAAGTGAGTTACTTGGACTATCAAATCAACTCAAAATGCATAAATAATCATGGATAACATGATAAAACTTAGTAAGCATATTTTTGAATCAATATTAGTATCTATATTGTATGGACTTCTCCAAACCAAGGCAAAACCTAAAAGGTACACAAATTAATATGCAAATTTGCACATTTAACTTCAAATGGATGATTCATAAGGCACCATTAATCATTATAAAAAATATTGATATTAAAATAAAGGTATGTGGTTGTAAAAAAACCTCCCATAATAATTCTATCTAAAACTCTTTCTACTGGCTATACCAAGTACAAACCTATAAGTCACTTTTATATGCCAAAAAAGACAAAAATGGAGCAGAATTGTTTTGGATTATAAATGGAAATTCAATATAATTAAAAACATTTATTTTATTTGAGGAAGATTAAATGGCATCCCTTAACCCTATCCCATGTGGCACACTTCACAAGGAAGCCATATAAGTGTCATTTTCTCTTTTTTGCTCAAGAAAACTGCCCTCTCTTTTGCATAACCTACCATATTTTAGTTGTATTAGTTAATTAATAATTAAGTAGACACATGGGGTATGAAATAATATATATTTACCTTCACATTTTGTAATAAACATGTACAAATCATTAAATTCCCCTTTTTGACCCTTAAAATGACTCAAAATGATATAAGAACCAAAATAACTAATGACCAAGGCTAATACAACATCAAGTAACCATAAATAGCATGTAATACACCCCATGACAATATATTAGACATCATATAGACATATAAAGTCAATTTTTTTCTTATAGGTGCCCCAATTTGACTAAAAAGTTAAAATTAGTCAACAAGTTTTTCAAGAGCATCTTAAATATATGGTCCATAGGTTTAATTGAAAAGAAATGAGCTAAAAATTAATTTATATTTGCTCTCAGACATTACCAAGGTCTCATATGAAAAACTTATGAGATTTATTCATGGCATTCATAAGCATGTTCTATTTTAATGTTGATTAGATATAGGCAGGAACTGATTACTTAAGTTATATCTTAGGCCCTTATTGTTGTTGTGAAACTGGCCCCTTCTACCTAGTAATTATAGATCAAGCAATGTTCTAAGACTTTATATTTCCTAAGTCCTTGACTTAATATTTATCCCATCTCAATAAATTATTATCACTTAATCATACATTGAAGATCTAATGAAGCATATCAAAGTCAATTTTTCAAAGTCACTTATGAGTAAATGTGCTAGTGACAAGTGTCATAATCATAGAGCTTGCATATTAAATCTATGAAGTGGTTTAAATTAAAATATTCAAGGCTAAAATTAGGAATTAAAAGTGTCACAATAGTGATAAATGACAACAGAAGTGTATAAGGCACATTAGGATGCCAAGTGTCACAAGCATAGGCATTGACAACAAGTGTATAAAAGGCATGTGAGGGTGCCAAATGTCAAATTCATGGGAGCCTATCAGAGATAAATTTTTATCTTGTCATAAGATCAATTGGTGAGCATGTGATTATGAAATGAAGATCTAATATAATGAGTGGACTCAATGGGAATAAGTGCTCAATGTTTAATGGCATAGAGGTGAGTTAAAGATCGAGCTACTTTGATGAGATTGATAGAGTGTAATCATTCCAAAGTCTTGGGAATAAATGAGATTAGACCAAGTTATCTAGGTTTAACACTAGATAGAGGTAAATTTCATGAAAATTTGAAGATATAATTACATGTTGGAGCTTGGATCAAAAGATCTAACAGATGCATTTCAAAGTTGAAAATTTAATGTCTAGAAGTGTACAAAGATCTAACAAAGTGAGTGAGCTTATTAGTGGTGAGAAACTTAAGACCAAAGGCCAATATTTAAAGATGTGTTCATCTTAATGGTCAAGTGATAGAACATGTAGGTAAGATGTAAAATATGTCATATACAACAAAATACATTGTTGTGATCAATCAAATTTGTGTAATATGACATGTGTATCAAAACAAGAGCCTAGTATATGTTAAAAATAGTAATGAGAAAAATAATCATGGTGGTGGAGCATGAATTTGAGACACAAGAAACTTGTTGTTCAAGAAATATGAACTAAGTCTAGAATTGGCATGGTGTGTTAGTAAACAAGTGTGAACACAAAGAAGATGTGACACCTAGATAAAATGCTTGTATATATATATATATATATATATATATATATATATATATATATATATATATATATATATATATATATATATATATATATATATATATATATATATATATATATATATATCATCTAGGATACAAGTTGAAACTACTAAAATGGTTGAATTGTGTCAAATAGAAAACATAGATATGTAGAGATAGAGGGGTAGAGAGGAAGAGAAGAAAAGAGAGAGATGTGAAAAGCATTAGTAATTATAGACCAAACCTATAACAAAATTATAATTGGATTCATTTATGAATCAATATTATAATTTGGAGTTATAGCTCCATATTTTGAATATAGATCTAATTATTGTATACCATTAGAAGAGCTGAGTTGGTTCTCAGTTAGGGAGTTGGTGTTTCATTAGAGTAGGTGTTCTTAAATGAATGGATTGGTGTCTCCTTAGGGTTGGTACCCTTAAATTTTTTAACCAATGAAGTTTTGATTATGATTATATATTAGAACAATATATTTTAGCAATTATTCTCATCGTGGTTTTTCCCATATTAGGTTTTCCATGTACACATATGGTGTTGTATCCATTTTTGTATGTGTGATCTTTGCATATATGTTTTAATATACATTAAAATTATTAAAAGAATAATTTATTAAATTTAATAATTCATCCCCCCTCTTAATATATATTTGTGTTCCAACACCTAAGTAAGGAGAGGTATATTTTCTCTAGCACCAATGTGACACACATCACACTGATAATTATCACATCCTTCATCAGCATCTCAAGGATCTCCTCCTAACCACTCTCACACCTTTTATTGTTCCTCCCATAGGTCACTCTCAAAATAAGTCTCCCCCTTCTTCCCCCATGGTTCCACATCCTATGGTTTCATCTCCCCCTATGGTATCTTCTCCACCTATTGTTTCTCCACCTATGACTCCCTCACCCGTGGATTTGCCTTCACCAATGACACCTTACCCACTGGTGACCCCTTCATCTCCCATATAATCCACTCTCATGTATTATATTGAGCACACCCTATGTGATATCCATCACTATTATCATCCTTAAAACATTCTTACATTTACTATTGAAGAGATTTGATGTGAAGTATTTTCTCAACTTTCACTGAAGATCAATGAAACATTATCTACAGTTTGCATTCAAATCCATAAATACTTACTAGATTTTATGTATAATGTGTGTGGATAAATATATTAATACTTATGAACATATGCATGGTGTTTTTATATTTTCATTTTGGATTGGACATGTACTCCAAATTTACACTTATCTATATTTATATCATTTGACATTGTGTCAAATTCTTATCTATCTTACATGGTAACTTTGGTTTCACACTTTATATTGATTATGATGTCATTATGTTCTCTTATGGATTATTTTTCATAATTTATTCTTATTGAGTTTATTTTCTATGGTTACCTTGTTAATTTTCATGTTTTTTCTATCTTATCTCTATCAACATGAATAATTGTTATTATGACTTGGCTATATAAACCTTACTCCCTTTAGTCACTCCTTATTTAACATGTGATAAATTAGCAAACAATTAATCTCATTATAATATCTTTTTAATGGTCTAATTGTATCTCCATTTATTGCCCTTTATTCCCTTTCATAAACTAAGCATACACATGGTTGAGACTTGAGATAACATATTAGTTCATTGTTAAGCCTAAGTGTTCTAGTTAGTCTTATCTTTTGATACTTAGCTTCCTTTAGACAAAGCCTAAATCTCATTCATGTGTATCATTCTATCTCTCATGATTGTTCATTCCAAGTCCGTATGGAGGAGGAATCATAAAATCCATAAAGCATTCAAAATCCAAATCATTTAGTAAAAGGCAATGATCTAAAAGGCAACATTCAAAATTCTTAAAAGTTAAATCACACTAAAAGATGTGATTCTAAGCACATATATATATTTTAATTGTATCTAAAACTTCATATTTGGCCTCACAATAGATACGAGGTTGATTAGGGTGAGGTAGGATAGTATATTAGAAAAGAAGAATAAAAAATCTTTTAGTGCTACGTAATTTCTCATGCAAGTACCCAATCTTCACAGTAGACTAATGGCTATATAAGGGGTCTTAAGGAATGGGTAACATGTTGTGACAAGGTAGGTCCATTTTAAATTTCTTTTAAAAAATATCCAACATGAGTTGATCTTAGTAGCACACCTTTTTGCCTACATAGCTTTGTGTCTATATTGAACATGTATCCTCTATATATTGATCATCATTAGTTACTTAGTGTCTTCTAATGTGCTTAGTGTGCCTCATGTATCCTAAGGTATTCTCATAAGATGCCTAAATTATGATTCTTACATTCCATTATTCAGTCCTTAAAATCCTAATATTTTCCCTTGAGAAATATTACTTTGTTCACTGATCACTCCCCTTAGGGATTCCATTTGTGAGTTGCATTGTAAGACCATAAATAAGAACTGGCCTTCTTCATAAATTACCAAATTTTCATATTACCATTCCATACATCCCTTTTGACCATATTTTCACATTATTTCTACATGTTTTGTATTCCATTTATGTGTTTCATTGTAAGACTATGGATAGGACCTAACCTTCTTCACAAAATTTTCCAATCTCTAAGTCACAACAAAATTACATGTGTCAAATATGAGATAAGATGTGATTGATTATGAGCTACACATCATTGAAATGATTCCCATTTTTATTTTTTATGTTTTATGATTACTTCATTAATCCTTAACCTTTATTTTCTTATTTTCCAATTGCATGTAGGAATCCAACAATTTTTATTAAAGTTTTGCATATTTCCAAACTTGAATTAGCATGATTAATTTAAGACCATTTTACCAAATTTTTTTTTCTTTTATAGTTACCAACATGATTTAGTATGATTGATTGAATTAATTGGTTTATTTTTATACCATTAGTATTTCACAAGCTTTCCATTTTAATACACTATTTTCATACTTCTGAACATGATTTAGTGTAATTTTACTTGTTATAATTTTATGCCAATATTTTTCATGGTTTAAAAACAATTTTTGTCCTCTTGTTTACCACTTTTTGTTTTCTTATAATTAATCATATTTTTTTATTACACATTTCCCAACATGAATTAGTGTGTAGTGTATTTATTTTTGATTAATTATACTTTGCCAAGTCTTTTTTGCCTATTTTTTGAATTGTTTTTAACCATGAATATGTATTACATATTTATAGAAAATAAAACACAACACATATATTTCCCATAGCATATAAAAAAAATCAAAATACATGTGTTAGAAATAAAAATATCCATGCATCCCCAACCACAACCATAATACAAACACATAAGATCAACATCTAACTGTCAAAATAGAATATCTCTATATATATCATGTGTTTTTGATAAAAATTACAAGAATACATTGCTCCAACTCTAAGGTTGGGATATATCATGTTATATCATGCCCTAGACACACTACCCATAGATGCCTCAGATAGTCTCCTCTAAATAGTATGTTGTAAAGAGGATGTCTGAGATCTCAAGCTTGTTACATGTCCCTACAGGTTAGCCACCTAAGTTTGTATCTATCCTAAATGAATAGTAGTATATAAATACATGGCTATCTCTTGATCCAAGGCCTACCATGCATATGCCTCTCCTACTCCCACCCCTACTAGTGGATGTATCCCATCTCCACATTCTTATAGCTACCTCATGACCTGCCTTACTAGTCTAAACTAGTTAACCTGAGCTGTGATAGATGGTACCATGGGATCATCCAATGTGATAGGGTTGTATGACACTAACACCCCATATAGGATATAATGAAGTGATCTCATCACTAGGGATCCTTATTTGACTTCTTCCTCATCCACACGATCCAAAAAACTTGAACTAGATAGATGTTAGATCATAGATATATCTCAAAATCTATCTCTCTATAATCTATCAATCAAATCTTATATAACTATTATTTTATTTCAAAGACTAATAAAAATACAACCATTTATTACCTACCCTAGTTTCACCCATCACTATCTCCCTATTTTCTCATTTGTCAAGAATAATTTCTCCATTGACTCATCCCCTGAGTACCTCATCCATGGGATGCTTCCCAATCAAAGAAAACGCTAGGGTCACCACCCATGCCCATCTTAAGATTCACCTCAATGGTGCCTCTATAGACCAACTTTGCCTTAGGTTGATTAATGGGTCATCTTATATGATCACCCTCTATGCTCTCTCTCACAACTAGCATCTCCATCGATGGTGCAATCGAGGTGGTCACGGCTCCTCTTACTCTAGTGCCAGTTATGGTATGTATAGTACCCATGTATCTATATCCATGACCTTTCTAGCTTCTGGCTATCATGTTCAACTAGTCCATGGTCTCACCCATTTTAGTCTAATCTATAATCTCTCAAATGGTACTCTTCCTCCTCTCCCCCTTGGCTCTCTCACATGTTGAGTGATGGATGTCATCATTCCCTTCATTTAATCAACTTCCTATTGATGTCATATTTAACCAAGGCTATGTCTAAATCTATATGCAACAAGAAGAATCGTAGTGATTTAGTAATTGATTGTAGGTATTTGATTTTTTTTTTGTTTTGGGAGATTTTTAATGTCTTGACGACTTCTTGGTTAAAACCTTATTGGAATCAAACTATGTGAATTTTATCGAAGTAGACACACATTGCATAAATGAAATAAATCGCTAGAAATAAACACACTTTTGTAGAATGAAATAGATTGCTAGAAATAAACACACTTTTGTAGAATAAAATAGATTGATGGAAATAAACACACTTTTTCAAAATAAAATAGATTGCTGGAAATAAACACACTTTTGCAGAATGAAATAGATTGCTGGAAAATGATTGCAAAGACATGAGAATTTAATCTAAAATGCCTGCAAGAACAAATTTAGAACAAATTTTAACTTTAAGGAGTTGGAAGCATTTATAAATTTAACAGAGTTACCTATTTGCTTTTGTGAATAAAATATAAATACTGACCAAAAATGAAAATCTTGGTTCTTTGGAGGAGTGGGCCCTTGCTCTGCCTAGAAACAGGATTGAACAATTTAATTTGCTTTCAAAATAGAAATGGCTATTTAATTGATAAAATGTTCTATATTACAAAAATGTACTAATCTGTCATTTTCTTTGTATTCTTTAATAATTTTCTATTACTTCCTAAATTCCAAAGTCTATATATATAGATGCTTTGGTGGCTGTAATTGTTTCATAGATATGATGAAATTGAATCGTACCTAGAATAGATGCTAAATCAAGATGTGGCTAGATGTCTAGGTGTGTGATAAATGTCTTAGATCTGCAAATACAAAAATTAGGAATCTACTCCTAATTTAATGGGATTATTAAACTAATAGATCACCGGCCATTTGGAATAGATCTTAATCAGTTCCATATCTAGCTGTGAAAGTTCTGGAGCTTATCTACAAGAGTACCAAAGCTAATTAAGATAATTTTGGAGCTTAAATATAGAGTTTTGGAGCTAAGTCCGAAAATGTGATAACTTGAAATAATATGGTGGAGTTATGGAACTGAGCTAAATTGATTCCAATGCTTCTAAAAAAATGAAATCCACTTTATATTTGTTCTCTAGCCTGATGATGACCTATTTTATTACAAAAATTGAATTTTCCAACACACTTGTTAGGAATTACAAGTTTTTAAACGTTAGAATGACAATCAACAAAACATGGATAGTTACATCCTAACTCATCTCAAATCAAAATAAAATTTACAAAATGCAATCAAACTTAATAGAAAGAGAGAGTAAGATGACATCATTTATTATAAATTTATCGGGCATATCGTGGCCTCATCATTTCCCCCATACTTACTTGTTTGTAAGTCCCTTTACAAACTTCACTCTTTAAATTTAGGATTGTATATCCTACATTCCATTTGATTGCTCAAATTAAATGGCTAGAACTGAATATCCCAATGCTTTGATCTAGAGGTACTTGATCCAGGCAACAATTTAGGTGACAGTTCCACCCCAATTGATGACGAAACTTTTGAGAGCCATAACATTTGTACCGTAGCTCCAATTGACTTTCCGTTTGAACCGTTAGAAATATAATAATGAGGAAAACATTGTGAAATGGCATGGAGCTTTACTCAATGAAGTTTGACCCCTGAAAACCCAATGGAAGTGCCTCAAATTTCAATTTTAATAGTGCAGTCTAAAAATAATAAGTTTCTAAAAATAGTAATTCCTTAAATTTTGTATTGTTTTCAATATTAGAAGTCATACCACTTCATCTCCCTCAAGATTGGTGACCTTCCACATCCTTCCCATGCTTTCAAATTGTGTATAAATGAAGAGGTAACTCGAAATGTGAAGACAGACATCTCTTCCCAGAGATAAGCATATATTTGTACTATAATCTTGAGTAATACTACATCTCTTCTCAGAGAATTCATTGTTACTATGTTATTTCTATGTTATTGAGATATTTATCAACTAGAACTTTTGTGTTTTGGATCAATACTATACCCAACTCCTACTTCTACTTTTCTTTTCCATTTTTCTTTGAAAGGAAATGGTGCTGGCATACTAAATGCACCAACCCATGATGTCTAATTATTCCTACACCCTAAGAATACCTCTGGGCCATGGTATGGATGGAGTCAAAAATAAACCTTGGAAGGTTTACTATATATTCTAGTTTTTTGGCTCCATATCTAAGGTATATAAGGATTTTTAGGACTTCTTTTCCTACTATCCCAAATTGTCCATCACAAGTTAAATATTTAACTATCTAAAATGCTACTGTGTCAAAGGATATGGGAAAGCTATCCCTTTTAACTCCTTTGATGATTTTATTTGTATTATAAATATACTGGGGTTTAGCTTCCCCTTCTTTCAATAGGGTTTTATCTAGCTCTTTTAATGTCCCTTTGATAGGGTTTTGGACATGCACTATTGATATTCCAAACATCTCATTTATTACTTTCATAGAAAAAGGAATAAAAACCTTCCAAATTTCTGTTCTTGTTTGTTCTAAATTGATAACAAATTCTCTTACCATTTCATCATTATATTTGGTAAATTTCCTCAAAAACTCTAGCCATCCTACCTATTTAAAGATAGTTGTTACTTCTTCATCTACAAGGAGTTGGGTATCATTTTTTGGTTCTAGCTTCTTTTTGATTCCCATGATTCTTTCTTCTTGAATCTTACACAAGTTAGCTAAATATTGCTTCTCTTATGGGTGGAACTAATGATTTTGGCTATAGAACTAGTGGATTCACTTGCTGATCTAGTGAATTGGGTAGCAAAATTATTGTACTCAACTGCGAAACTTAGCGATTTCAACTGTGGAACTACTATACTCAACTGTGAAACTGACAGAGGTAATTTGCTATATCTCTTTTGAAATTTTTTTGTAGGTAAATTTTACTTTGTTGATGCAATAATAAGAATGATTCTTTATAACTATTTGCCAACTCATTCCATCATCAATATCCTTCTCATGATTTTGCACATTTAACCATGATGTACAATAGATGACTCATCATACTAATCTTTTAAATTAAGTCTAATCATACATGCAAACTTTCAATTTAACCTTTAACAATTTAAAAACATAATTACCATCCTTGATGATGTAAGCCCTCCATCATGATGACTCATCATTCCTGAAAATGGTTAGAAAAAAATAGCTATAATAAAAAAAAGTTTTATTTGAATTAGCCATTTAGTTGAGAAGACCAACTGCCATCATTGGTTTTCAATTGATCCTCTTTTTTATTTTAAGAATAGAACACCATTTACTAGTTTTAATCCTTTTCCCTTTATTTTGAATCTTTTCATCAAATTATTTGATCTTTCTAAAAGAATTGGGTTCTAACATATGATCAAATTCTTTATTTACTTCAATCTGCTTCAAGAATTCATCCTTAGTAGGATGCTTCCTATAAAGTTTTAGCCTATGTCCATTAACCAAGAGTATTCTTCTATTTCCATCAATGGGAAGTAACTGGATAAAACCATTATCAAATATATGCTTGATCTGATAAGGTCCCAACCATCTGGTTCTTAATTTGCCTTTGAATTGTTGGTACTTAGAATCAAATAGTAATACCTAGTTTCCTACTTTGAATTGTCTTTCCTTGATATGTGAATCATGCCATTGCTTCCTTTGACCTTGGATTATCTCTGTCTGGAGAATGCTTCCAATTTGAATTCATCTAATTCATTGAGGTAAAGGATTCATTCCTTTTGATCTACATCCAATTCAATTCCCACCTTAGCTAATGTCCTCAATGTCTATAGTTCAAACTCAATAGGCAACACGGGCTTTTTTCCATAGACCAACTCATATGGTGAAAACCCTGTTGTGGTTTTCCAAGTTGTATTGTAAGCCTAGACGGCTTCAGGTAGTCTTTTTACCCAATCTCTTCTTTTAGATTCAACTATTTTAGTGAGGATGTTTTCTAATTCTCTATTTGTTACTTCAACTTATCCATTTTCTTACGGGTGATAGGGAGATGACTTCATATGATTAATTTGATAATACATTGTGAAGGCTTGGATCATATTAGGCATAAATTGTGGTCCCTGATCTAAAACTAAGCTTCTTGGTGCTCCAAACTTTACCATAATTTTGTTCTAAAGGAAATCAACAACTACTTCTTCAGTGGCATTTGTTAAAGCCTGCACTTCTACCCATTTTATTACATAATTAGTACACATAAGAATGTGCTCTTTTCCCTGTGAAGGAGGATTAAAGGGTCCAACAAAATCTAATCCCCATCTCTCAAATGGTTCAATCACTACTTGTATTTGTAGAGGCATTTCATTGGTAATGGTTGGCTATCCCATCCTTTGACAAGGATCACACCGCCTAATATATCTCTTCACATCTTTGTACAGAGATGGCCAATAGTAACCAGTGCCAAGTATCTTGTGAGCTATTCTTTTCAATGAATAGTGTCCTCCACTTGGTTCATCATGACATGCATGGAGGATGTCAAAGATTTCATCTTCTCCCACATACCTACATAAAACTAAATCAGGACCACATTTAACTAGTATTCCTTTTAACCATTTGAATTATGCACTGGTTTTGATTAATTTTTTTAATTTGATTTTTAGTGAAAGGAGGAGACTTCCCTATTGCAAGATAATTTTCCATGTCAGCAAACCATGGTGTATTTTCTGAAATAAAAAAAACAATTATTCATCTAGAAAGTTATCCTTGACTAGATTTTACTCCCCTATAGTGGTCAATCTTGACAAAAAATCAGCTACCACATTAGATTTGCCTAGATTGTCCACAATGGTAATATCAAATTATTGTAGAAGTAATAACCATCTAATTATTCTACCTCCAATCACTGGTTTGTTCATTAAATATTTAATTGTTGAGTGATCGGTATGTATAAATATTTTGTACCCTATAATGTAATGTCTAAATTTATTGATTGCGTAGATCACAGCCAAAAATTCTTTTTCAGTGGTAGTGTAATTTCTTTCAGTGGGAGTAAGATTTTTATTGAGATAGTAAATAGCATACATTCTTCTTTCTTCATCCTTCTATCCCAAAACTACACCAATTAAGGTATTTGAGGCATCAATTTGGATGTGAAAAGGTTTCTCCCAATTAGGTCCTTGCAATATTGGGGCAGTTACTAATTTCTCTTTAATTTATTCAAAAGCATGTTGACACTGTTCATCCCAAAGAAATTCACAGTCCTTGGTAAGAAATTTAAACATGGGGGCAAAAATTTTACTAAAATCCTTGATAAATCACCTATAGTATCTAACATGTCCTAAAAATGATTTGATATCTATCGGAGTTTGAGGAATAGGCAAGTCTAAAATAATCTTGACTTTTTTTGGTCAACCTGAATTCCTTTTTTTGAAATATGGTGCCCTAATATGATCCCTTCATTAACCATCATAAAACATTTCTCATGACTAAGAGACAAGTGATGTTGTTCACATCTTGTTAATACTCTGTCTAAATTTTTTAAGGTATCATCAAATGTATCTCCATACATAGTAAAGTCATCCATGTATACCTCCACACAGTCATTTGTTAGGTCTGTAAAAATTGATAATATAGCTCTTTGAAAGGTTACTAAAGCATTACATAGTCCAAATGGAAATACCCTGTAAGCAAAGGTACCCCATGGACAAGTAAATATAGTTTTGTCTTGATCCTCAGCAACAAATCTAATTTGATTATATCCACTAAATCCATCTAAGAAGGAAAAGTACTATTTACCTGAAAGGTTGTCTAAGACTTGATTTATGAATGGCAAGGGAAAATAATCTCTTAGGGTGGCTTTGTTCAGTTCCCTATAGTCAACACAAATTCTCCATTTTCCATTCTTTTTAGGGACAATTACAAGAGGAGACACCCACTGGCTATGTGAGATAGGGTAGATAAAACCTACTTGTAATAGTTTTTCAATTTCTTGTTTGACTATATCCCTTAAGGTTGGATTAATCCTTCTCTAAGGCTGCCTAATTGGTCTAATATTTTTAGTATAGATGTGATGGGTGCAGATACTTAGATGAATTCCCTTCATATCTCTATAGTTCCAAGCAAAAGCTTTAGTATGATCCTTCAGAACATCAAATAGTTTAACTTCATTATTCTTTAACCAGCTATTAATATTCAAAAAAATTCTTGGTTGAATCTTAACATGTTTGGTTCCAGGATATGATGAACTAATGTGTTGAAAGGGTTCCATTAAGGTATTTAGTGGATAGGCATGTGGTAACAATATATGATATGTAGCAACATCTTCAAAAGTTCCTAGAGGCAAAATGCTAGACAAAGGACAGTAAGAAGAGTTATGATACTTATCTTGTTATAGGTCAAACTCCTCGTTATTCTTATTTTCCAAAAATTCTTCATCATCTCTTGATATCTGTAAATCTAAAGCTACAGATCTTTCCTCTTGCTAAGAGAAATCACATTCCTCTGGAGTGAAATTATCTTCATTTGTAGAGAATTGGTGTGGTTTCAAAACTAACTATGATGGTTCCAGAATAGATCCTGCATGTTCCAAAACTAATCTTGACTACTCCAATAATGATTGGTGTTCATTTAATGAAGGATTAACCATATCATCTATTTCTCATACATGATCCTGCAATGTTATCATAGCCAAAGAAGATATATTTTACTCATTAATATCAGGATTATTAACCCATAATTTTGCTTGATTATCAATAAAAGGTTGTGTAGAGGGATATAATAAAAATTTCTTAGAATTCTTACCATTTGAAATAGTCATATCACCTGACCTGCAATCAATTAAGGCATCAACTATAGCTAACCATGGTCTCATCAAAATAATGGGATAACCAAGTATTTTATCTTTTAGCTATAAGATAAGGAAGTCGACTGGATATTCCCATGATTCCACCATTACTATCACATCTTCAATAACTCCTTTTGGTTTTGCTACAGACTGTTCTACCATCTACAATATGGTATTAGTATGTTGTATGCCTATTAATGGTAATGTTTTCAAAGTGTCCATTGTCATTACATTGATAGCTACACCCAAATCAATTAAAACATTATGTATATCCTTATTCCCTATAGAAATATAAATAACATGGCTTCTAAGATCTCCATATTTGGGTAGTAGGATTTTTCCTACTAATAAATCATCAAGTTTCCTGTCTACCTAAATAGTCTTGGGGTAGTGCTTCTTTCTTCCAAGTTTTTTAAAAATAACAGTTTGATTAAATTGTTCAACTCTAGAATATCCTTAAATACTTGTAATAAAGGTATTTCAATATTCAATCTTCTTAGTTCCTACACCAATTTAGATTCTTTAAGTTCTATGGTTTTTTTAAGTCTTTCTGGAAATGGAATCTCAATAGAATTTCTTTCTGGTTCCTTATCTTTTTATTTGTCATATTCCTTAAGTGTAACTATGCTAGGGGTTTTAGCTTCTTCTTCATCTCAGTGATTATAATAGGTGAACTGCTAACTATTTTTCCAGATCTGGTTTGAATGTTGTTACAATCCATTGTAATTAAATCAACTGATTTTGCTAGTTCTATTTTGTATACATGAGTTGTTTGTTTATTTCTTGGGTTTGTTATTGGTTGTGCTAGAATTTATGTTTGGATTATGTTTTCAACCTATGGATTTTGTGTTGGAGGTCCCATTATGGCTTGTTGGTTCTAATTTGGATGTCTTCCCTTACACATAATTATTAGGGCCCCATCTAAGTTGTGGCCAAGCATAAGGATTTCCTTAACCAATCCAAGGTTGTTGATGTCCTTGAGTATACCAAGATTGACTTGCCCAATCCTAAAGATGCCATGTGGGTTGAGGGGACCAAGGTGGCTATCCCCAACTTTATTGTACTATTTGAGCTGCCCATGGCATCATCCAAGGATTAGGAGTTGGTTTTGGCATAAACTATCCTTGGTTAGGTTGTCTCTAAACAAAATTTAATTCTTCTTTGGTGGATGATGTATTGGTTTGTTTGAGCTGATTTTTTATGATTGGAAGAAGAGAACAAGTGTGAGTAACATGTTCTTTAGATTCACAGATAAGACATACTTTTATTTTATCCAAAGGACATTCCCTTATTCCATGCTTCTTCCTACATCTAGGACAATACATTGCTAATGGTTCAAGTTGGGCATTTGCTTTAGCTTGCAATCCATCCATGGTGGAGGTTAATTGAACTAATATGTCTATTTTAAAGTTTGTCAATTAATCCATCAATTTTTTCATATTTGGATTTGAATTTTTAACCATCTTCCCCTTTCTAGGTCCACCCCTTGTCCTTGAATAGTTTTTACAAATTTATATGATTTCATCCATTCTTAATTGAGCAATGTTTCCTCCACCAATTAAATCAGGGGTTTCCATAGATTCATCATCCAAACCTTTGAAAAAAATGGTTTTACTTAAATCTTCTTGAAGTACAAATCCACGTCTTTTACTCACAAAGAGGAATCTGTCCAAATAATCTTCCATAATTTCATCTTCTTCTTGTTTGATTTTGAAAAATTCTTCCTTACAATTTCATCCTCTACAATAATCTTGATATTTGTCTAGAAAGATAGTTTCCATTTGTTCCCAATTGGTAATAGAATTAGATTCTAATTCCATAAACCACCTCATTGTTGCATCCTTTAGAGTAAATGGAAACAACTTTAGTTGTTGATTATCTATCTTGTAATCATAAGTCTAACATAGTACTTTAAATTCAAACAGAAATTGGTTAGGATCCTCATATGACATTCCTCTAAATGTGGGCAAGTTTGTAGGTGAAATGTTTTTCATAGTGGTTTCATCATCCTCGATTTGAATGGGATGGGTAAAGGTTCTCTTCCAGGTTTTCATGCCATCTCTCTAGTATTTTCTAGTCCCTTCTCCCAGTCAATGTGGTATGTGGTCTGTTTTGGGGATTATGAAAAGTCAAGAGTAGGAGGTTGACTACTCAATTGAGAATAAAAACTTTCCCTCAATGGATCTTGAGAAATAATCCTCCTCCCTAAGGTTCTACTTGGTTCTTGTGACTAATCTAAAAATTCCAAAAATAACAATTTTGCTTCTTTTCTTGTAGGAGATAATGGTGCCTCTAATTCTTGCTCAATGTCCTTTCTTAAACTAGAGGATGATGGAAATTCTTGTTTAGATATTTTGGGGAGAAATCTACCCTTGGAGTCTTGTGGTCAACTCATAAATTAGGGAAAATTTATTTAATTACTAAATGAATGATTGTTGCTCTTGTTGATACGTAATTAGAAAATTCTAACTAGTGAGTCCCTAGCAATGGTGCCAAAAATTATGGGTGTCATCATTCCCTTCATTTAATCAACTTCCTATTGATGTCATATTCAATCAGGGTTGTGTCTAAATCTATATGCAATAAGAAGAATTGTAGCAATTTAGTAATTGATTGTATGTATTTATATATTTTTTGTTTTGGGGGATTTTTAATGTCTTGAGGACTTCTTGGTTAAAACCTTATTGGAATCAAACTATGCAAATTTGCCAGAAGTAGACACACATTATAGAAATGAAATAGATCGCTGGAAATAAACACACTTTTATAGAATGAAATATATTTCTAGAAATAAACACACTTTTATAGAATAAAATAGATTACTGGAAATAAATGCACTTTTATACAATAAAATAGATTGTTGGAAATAAACACACTTTTGTAGAATGAAATAGATTGCTGGAAAATGATTGCAAAGAAATGAGAATTTAACCTAAAACACTTGCAAGAACAAATTTACAACAAATTTTAACTTTAAGGAGTTGGAAGCATTTATAAATTTAACAGATTTACCTATTATCTTTTGTGAATAAAATATAAATACCAACTAAAAATAAAGATCCTGGTTCTTTAGAGGAGTGGGCCCTTGCTCCACCTAGAAATAGGATTGAATAATTTAATTTACTTTCCAAATAGAAATGGCTATTTCATTGATAAAATGTTTGGTATTACAAAAATGTACTAATCTATCCTTTTCTATCTATTCTTCAATGATTTTATATTACTTCCTAAATTCCCAGGTCTATATATATATAGATGCTTTGATGGTTGTAACTATGTTATAGATACGATGGAACTGAATCGTACCTAGAATAGATGTTGAATCAAGATGTGGCTAGATGTCCAGTTGTGTGATAAATATCTTGGATCTACAAATATGGAAATCAAGAATCTGTTCTTGATTTAATGGGATCATTGACTTGACAGATCACCGGTTGTTTGGAATAGATCCTTATCATTTCCAGATCTAGCCACAAAATTTTTAGAGCTTATCTATAGGAGTATCAGAGATAATTTAGATAATTATGGAGCTTAAATATAGAGTTTTAGAGCTAAGTCTAAAAATGTGACAACTTGAAATAGTATGTTGGAGTTTTGAAAATAAGCTAAATTGATTCCAATGCTTCCAAAAACATGCAATCCACTTCATATTTGTTCTTTAGCCTGATGATGACCTATTTTATTGCAAAAATTGAATTTTCCAACACACTTGTTAGGAATTAAAAGTTTTTAAATGTTAGAATCATAATCACCAAATGATGGATAATTACATCCTAACTCATCTCAAATCAAAATAAAAGTTACAAAATGTAATCAAACTTAATAGAAAGAGAGAGAAGATGAGGTCATTTATTATACATTTATCAAGCATATCCTGGCCTCATCACTGAGCCTAAAATGTAGGCACTATTATAGGATCCACTCGGTGAGGAAGTCTAAACTATCTTGAAATCATGTCACTAGTTCTAGTTCTACCCACTAGGTGTAGTTGCCATAAATAGACACCTAGATCTGGTCACTTATGCTAACCTTGGTGCCATAAATAGACACTTATGCACTTATGCTAACCTTGGTGCCATAAATAGATCTGGCCATAAATAACCTCCAATCAAGCTTTTGACCAATTCTTACTAAAATGCACAATTTGGCCTAAAAACACTAAAGCACATTAAAAGCTTTGAACCTAATATAGTCAAGTACTGATTTTGGCTAAGGTATCCCTAAATGAGGTAGTGTTATTTATGGGATAGCTAACTTTGATTAGATCATTCTAAGTCAAAATGCCAATTTTGCACTTGTGTGCTTTGGATTTCTCTTTTCTATTAAATCTCTTGCACAAGATACATGCCTTTGTTAATTGGTGTTGGTAACATCCTAGATGGGATAATGGATCTAATGCATCTAACATTGACTTCTAATTATAATCTAGTCAAATTTTAGACCAATAACAAGGCATTATGATCAATTTAAGTAATTTGTGCATAGTGCTTAATCATGCTTAAGAGCTAATTAAACCAAATTAGAGCCTAATTAAGAATTCTATGGAAATTTTTTGAATACTTATTTTTCAAAATGAATATTGAATATCTACATCATCAAGTGACATTATTTCTTGGGAAGACATCCCTAAGCCATAAATACCATAAATATCAAGATTCATGCATCATTAAAGCCCTTCCATGCCTCTTAAATGCCCCTCTATCCCAAATATTAATGGGAATATAAGTAAAATGAATTTAATATTTAGATTTATCCTTAGCCACACATCTCAATATTGAGATGGATGGTTTAGGTTAATTCTAGCCATTTTACAAAATTTATAAATAGAGAGGCCATGAACATCATTTCTAAGCTATTTTGGTGCAAAGTTATTATGTTCAAATATCTTTAAGAAGATTAACTTGTGTAAATTTACCATGCTAAATTGATTCCAAAAATCTCTCACATGCCAAAATTATAATTCTAAATTGATTCCAAAGCTTCATGCAAATTAGTGTTATAATTTCCAAATATTGAGCCAAGCCAAGCCAAAGCCATAAGGTGCCAAGGAGACAAGGAGATAGCTAAGCGTCCTTTGATGAAGACTTCATGAGTACAAGCTAAGAAAGCCACTAATACAAGCTAATTTGGAGCATTCAAGGGAGGTGAAAGATTTTTTCTCTTTCATGTTTTAGTTGTGTTTCCATTCTGGTATTGTTAACTAAGCTCAACTAAGTAACTAGGCCTAGAGATGTATATTATCTAGTGTGTTAGTTTTTTAATATGATTTCATTTTGTCACTAATAAGATACTAACACATCTCTTGAGTCAAATTCTTACTTCACATAATGACACATTTAGTGGGACTAACACATCCCATGTATCAAATAGAGTAAGAGTCAACTTAAAATTTTCAATTTGGATGCTTAATACTCTTCCTACATATTTTTCTAACTTCATTTGGTCACATTTTATCTTCACAAGTTTACACCAGTAACTATCAATGATCAGAGGAACCACTGATGATTAAGTAAACCATTGATGGTCATTTTCAACCATGGACAGTCAAGTGAAACATAATTGGTTTGGTATAACTATCAAAGGTCACTATCTTTTTTTTAACCTGAGAGTTGTCATTTTAAAATACTTGGTTGGGGTCATATGAACTCCATTTTTCATGATTTTTTTGTAAAACCACATGTTTTCTTAAAAAAAATTAGAATATGATGTTATTTTATCTTCAAGTTACATATATTTTTCGCAAAATTTTGAAAATATCTTTAAATTTTTCTAATCTAGCACATTTTCTTTTAGGGTGATGCCTTAAAGGTAGACAGGTAACCAATTGACTTAAAATTTGTTAAAACATGTTTTAAACCATCTTTTGCATACTGTTAAGATGAAATAGGAAATTTTTTTTAGTACTTAATGGAACATTTAGGTGCTTAAAATAAATGTTTGATAGTTATCCTTTCAAATTTACAACTTAAGATCAAGGGGTCAAAAGAACACCACCACATCTTTCATTTGAGTTTTAAAATTGAACACACTTGTCAATTCTTGTTTTCAATAGTTATTTAATTAAAAATTGTTGAGAAAAGATAAGGTTTTTGCATGTATGCTCTTCCATTTGTCCCCTTTGGGGAACCCTTGGAATCAAAATTGTCATTCTTATTACAAAAAGCCTAGTCCAAGGCTTAGAAAGAATGTTGTCTAAAGCACTCCCTAAAAACTTGCAATAGTATTGGGTGACCTTGACATGACCCAAAAGTCTTTATATTTTATTTTATGAAAACTTGGCTTATGAGGGGGATATTATTACCTCCCATGAGTTATTTAGGGAAGCTTTGACCTGGGGTTTCACCTCCCAGCATTGACTTCACCCACTCACACTAGGATCAAAGATTTGAGTATTTAAACCACCTTCTAGTGATGGAGTTGCACATGGTATGTATATACACTTTGGACATCACAATACACTAAGTGAATAGTAGGATGGTTTTAAAAAGGACTATACCTTTTTAAAACAAGCCAAGTGTCACTAAACCCAATTTTTGTGCATTTTTTTACATCATTTGACGTGAAAGTCATTGTGTAATTAATTAATTTAGATACATTTGAAAACCAATTAGTTTTAATCAACCCCACATTTTCATACCCTTGATAGGATTTGGATGATTATAATTAGAGTATTTTGGTCATTTTTACTTGGTATGTTTTGAGACTAAAACGTGATTATTTATTTGTAAACCATGCCAAAATCAATTTGTTTATATGTCACTCTTTTGTCTAAAGAGTCATTATGTTGGTCATTTTACACCACACTTGTGCCTTGAAATTTTTTTTTAAATATTTTGTGTGTCAATTTGAGTTTTAGAATGTAGTGTTATGTTACCAAAATCATATCAAACTATTTTGCCTTTGAGTCTTTGAAACATAACATTGATCACATCATTTGAGCATGCTTATGTCATTAGGCTACTCAATTTGTTTCAAGACTTGTTTACCATTACACCAAAAACCATTTATTTCAAACCATGTCACATCAACCATTCGGACCTCATTTATGGGTCGTCATATTGTCCAAATTTGTTTAACTTATTTGGTAAAATCCTAATTTTGAATGTTGAGTTTTCAATTAACCTTGTAAAATTTGGATTCAAACATTGATTGATTTCTATTTAGGCTTTAATTTGTGAGGATAATACATAGATATTTCTCTTTTGGGTTGCATAACTTTAGTTAATTGATTACCCAAATTTGAAAAATATTGATGGTTTGTTTATTAAAATGTCTATCCTCATTATTGTTTGTGTCTTTATTTGGGAAAACATAGCCTTTCTTTAAAGAGCCTTTTATCTTATGCCTTATGCTAATTGATCATGTTTATCTTTGATTTCGTGTGTTGGGCCTATGTCAAAGTTGTTTCCAAACTTGTTAGATTAAATTCACATCATACCTTTATTTTAAGTCTAGTTTTTGATGCCATTTGACTAAAATTCCTAGCATATGACTATTTGTTTGAGCCTAGCTTTTGACTCTATGTTTGGATAAAAAACCAAGTAACTCAAATTTTCCTTTTACTAGTTTAGACCTTGTTTGGAACACTTTGACCTAGAATTTTGACATGCCAGTTTTTATTCAAATGCTTGACCTTTTATGTGTATGACATTTGATGTTAGATTGTTTTATGTCAAGTTTTATCAGAAACCATTTTGGAGATACAGCTCCACTTTCAAACCATTTTTGGAGATATAGCTCCACACTTTTGATCAAGTTAGACCAAGTTTGAACCATTTGTCCTTTGGACATAGTTTTTTAGAGTTTGTATAACTCTAAGACTTTTTTTCAAGTATTTAGTCATTTATGTGGATATGTCTAATTACACTTATGGTGGAGTCATGTATAATCTAACTTATGATAGAATGGTCACATAGAATCCCACTAGGAACCTTAATGGAGAGATTTTGTAATGATTTTTGTTATTCTCTATATAATACTCCATATGGGAAACATAGTCAAAAACCACAAAATCCAAATCAAATTACTAATGGGGATGATATGGTTTATGAGGAGGACTTTGAAGACCCAACTATAGATAATGTTATTTGGGATGTGAATCCATACCCTTTTTATGATCATCAGTACATGGAACATAGTCAAGAACCAAATTATGATCCAACTCAAGATTGGAATGATATGATTTATCAAGAGGACTTAGATGCTTTGTCTTGTGCAAGAAATCAAGTTCCATGATGCCTTTTTTTTATCTGATTATCAAATACCCCTAACCCTCCTTTGGATTATACAAGATATCAAGCTCTAAAATATATAAAGAATACCATTGCCATTCCTAGACCTCATGTTTTGGCTTATGTGAGCATCAAAGCTCCAAAATGCCCAACCATTTCTATACCAAGACCTCATCTTTTGGCTTGTGTGGGTAACCAAGCTCCACAACACCCTTTTATCATTTTAAGACCTAGTCAGTTGACTTGTGTGAGTAATCAAGCTCCACACCACCCTATCATTACCATATCAAGACTTTGTCCTTTGGTTCATGTGAGAAATCATTCTCCCTGATGCCCTACCATTATCCAACTATAGGCTATTCCTCCTCCATTACCAATCCCATCCAAAATTTAACCAATCCAATCATTCAAAGACTAATCTATTTTTAAAACTGGTATTTTCCAACTCATTAGAAACTGAGGCCAAGAAAACCAACCAATCCAATATATTTTTGTTGAATCAATCATTTTTGATAAGTCAATCCATGATGAATCTCCTATTGATCCTATACCAATTGTCAAGGAGTCTCACTCTGATGAGCTAGTCTTTATGGAGTCACTTCTTAATGATTATAACCACCTTTGGGAAAATCATTACCTTGACCATATGCCTATTTTTTAAGAGCCTCCCTTTGACAAGCCAGTCTCTAAGGAGTTGTCTTTTGACCTTTTTCCCATTGTAGAGGAGTTTCAATTTGAAAAACTAGTCTTTGTTTATCCCATTATGCCACCACAAGCTATTACTTGTCCAATAACAAACATTCAACAAGACATCATTATAGTAGAGTACCCATCAGATGAAGAATTAGAGTTAGAGTTAGGTTCTATTATTGAATTGACATCAAATTTAACATCAAAATCAAAATCAAAATCAACATTAGTCTCAATATTAGATTTAGAGTCCCTTGAGTCATAATCAGATTCAAAATAAGAATATGTTTGTGGTTATTACAAAATTATTTATACATGCCTCATAGATCAATTTGAATACATTTGTGATCCTTTTATAATTTTTTAGGATGAGTACTTCAACTTCGACACAAGTTATCTTAGTATCTTATATAAGGACTGTGTAGCCTCTTCCCATTTCATTACCATTCCTTAGGCCATTATCCTTAACCAAGATAGCCATATTATTAAAATTACATCTCTCATAAGTGTCAATTGGGATTGATAGAATCACACTTTATTAAATTGCATCCATGGAAACATAGAAGTTGAAGAAGAGTAATGAGGCCAAGACCACATTCATGTAGTAGGATAACACTCTCCTAGTGAAAATTTTTTAGAAGTGTCAGGGGACATGCAAAGCTCAACCTCAACATCTTCTAGTGAAACATTTTTGGAAGCACTAGAATAAAATCAAAGTCAAATGTCAACATTTCTTAGTGAAACCTTCTCAGAGGTGATATGGGACAATCAAGACAACTTCATTGGTAAAAACCTCATTGAGGCACCAATAGTTGAGCACAAAAGTTCTTCACTACTTGATGAAAACCAAATCAAAGATAAAATCAAAATAGCTTCTTATCTACAACTTAATCATATGGTAACTACTCTCAGGCCCAAATAATAAAAAAATTGATAATCCTATTGAGAGAACATATCTTTAGCCCTGTCATAACCAAATTTATGTTGAATCTGGCATTAAAAACATTATGTGTGACTGAAAGTCTTGATCTTCGTTTAATTCCTCACCATTACACATTATAATATCATTGACCATTCCATTTCATAAACAAACCTATCATCTAACTTTTATCCATGTTTACCATCCATGGCTATACTTTCCTATGCAGAGGATACAAAAATACCTTGTCTTGATTCTTGAAGGAATCAGAATCAATGACCAATGAAAATCACAAAATCATTCTTAACAACCAAATTTGCATCAAGTTCTTGACAGAGTATATATTTAGATGAGGTGTGGGCTAGTAATTAACATGATTGATTATTTTAATTGTATCATTTTTTGATCAGGATGTGCATCTCCACTTTAGTAGGATCAATAGAATCATATTCCATTTATCACTCTCAGGCCAAAAATATGTACCACATCATTTCATTGCCATGCCATTTCCATTATTACATATCCTTTTGCCATTGTTGAATATCCTAGCTAATCACCTTATCACTTGGGGGTAACCCTCTTACCATTTTTATCTAATTTACCAAACTAATCATTATCTTTAGAAAGACCATTCTATCTAACCATTCCATTCTTGTCTAGAACAAAGCCTATTTTTAGTCATCCTACTCAATCCTATTTTGATATTGGTTACTTTGGTTCTTCCCACACTTTTTATGAGGGAATTTCAATCAAGTTTGAATAATTAATCAAAACCATGTTTACAATGATAGTCTATGAAAGTAGTGTGATAGTTGATCTATTAAGATATATTTTATTTTCCATCGTATATCAAGTTTTTTTATGTGAGTCTAATTATATTCACCTCTAGGCAATTCAATGTCTCACTAGTTTTGCTACTAATTATAACCACCTATGGGAAAATTAGTATCATTAACCTATGTCATTGTATCCTAGTTATAACCACCTATGGGAAAACTAGGAGAAACATTTTTTTATTATTCATTTCCACATCACCTTTTCATCACTATTTTTATTTGATTAGACATTTGTCAGATTTGAGAACTTGTTGGGACCTAGTGGTTTTTTCTTTGCCTTTTGTGTGGATGGAATTACTATGACTTGAGGTCATTTTGGGACTATGTAGGTCATGATCATTTATTTTTTAGGTCACCTTAGTCCCAATTTCCATAATATCTCACTATTTTTTGAGTAACCTAAGCTAAATACTCTCACCATTTTATGAGCAACCTATGTTTGAATGTTCTCACCATTTTGTGATCAACATAAGTTTGAATTCTCTCACCATTTTATGAGTAACCTAAAACAAATACTCTCAATTTTTTTAAGTAGGTATATAATCATTATTTAATTATTTAATATACCTCAAAATTCCAAAAACATTCATAACATTTCAAAAATACAAAAACATTTGTCTTATATAAGCCTAGTCAATTATCCTTGATCTGCCCTACTGGGGCAAAGCCATTGTTAGGATACCATATTTTGATTTTGTTTTCAATATTTAAATTTTTAAATTTATTTCAAGTTATTTATTTATTTGTGTTTCTTTGTTTTTTTTATTCTTGCCTATTTGTTTACTTTAGCATTGTTACCTTGACTCAGTCTATATGTGTTCAATTGGGTGATTCCTTGCACACATTATTCTTGAGTCCATAAATATTCATATGTCAACATTTTCATCATGGATTTTATCATTGGTATATTATTTTTTAGTGTTTATTGGATTGGGAGTTAGTCATTATGCATATTTCAACTAAGTCTTCATGGTGTTCTATCATGATGTCTATCGTCACATACTATAATAAAAATTAGCTTCAAGAAGGTCTACAATAAATCGAGCCACAAAAGTTTCTCTTTAGCACCTTATCAAATCCTTCCACCCATATTGATCAAATAAACCCATTACCCATTCTAGTTGTATCATTACTAATAAGGATGAGCATCTCCTTGTTGGTAGGTACAACTGAATCTTTTTTATTAATCAAATCTTATTCATTTGTTTCATCACTTTGTGCTTACTCATATTTAATCTATGTAATAGGTTATATCCTTAAGTTATGCTTGATAATATTTTGTAATTGGGGCACAATCATCTTTATCCAATCTAAGTCCTCTTAATTATTATAACCTCCTATAGAAAAATCATTAATTTGACTTTTATTCTTGATTATAACCACCTTTGGGCAAATCAGTAATCTTTTTAAATCAATGCATGCAAGATTTTTCTTATTTGTATTATTCTCAACCATAAGTTAATCCCAATTTTATTCTTGCTTCTTTTTGAGGGACCATCCATCCACATATGTGATGGCCACTCCCTTGAGGGGGTATCATCCTAGTCTTCCCAAACACCATTTGGAGCTTTATTTTTTAATCATCATATTCTTTTTGGCATATAAGACATCTCTCATTATTTGATAAGACATTACTTTACCTACTATTTGAAACATCTTCTCAAACAGGAGTAAATTTTAGACACCTAAATCTAGCCATCGATAACCTCCAATCAGGGTTTTGACCAATTCTTACTAAAATGCACAATTTGGCCTAAAAACACTAAAGCACATTAAAAGATTTGACCCTGATATAGTCAAATACCAATTTTGGTTAGGGTATCCCTAAATAAGGTAGTGTAATTTATGGGTTAGCTAACTTTGATTATATCATTTTGAGTCAAAATGCCAATTTTACACCTAGGTGCTCTAGATTGCTCTTTTCTATCAAATATCTTACACAAGACACGTTCCTTTGTTATTTGGTGTTGGTAACATACTAAATGGGATAACAAATCCAATGCATCTAACATTAACTTCCAATTCCTATCTAGTCAAATTTTGGACCAATAACAAGGTATTATGAGTAATTTGAATAATTTATGCACAAAGTGCTTAATCATGCTTAAGAGCTAATTAAACCAAATTAGAGCCTAATTAAGAATTATGTGGAAACTTGTTGAATAATTATTTTTAAAAATGAATATTGAATATCTGCATCATTAAGTGACATCATTTCTTAGAAAGACATCTCTAGGCCATAAATGCCACAAATATCAAGATTCATGCCTCTCATGCCTCATTAAAGCCCTTCCATGCCTCTTAAATTCCCCTCTATACCAAATATTAATGGGGATATTTTTAGAATGAATTTAATATTTAGATTTATCTTTAGCCACACATCTCAATTTTGAGATGGATGGTTCATATTGATTCTAGCCATTTTCCAAAATCTATATTTAGAGAGGCCATGAACATCATTTCTAAGCTATTTTGGTGCAAAGTTATTACGTTCAAATATCTTCAAGAAGCTTAACTTGTGAAAAGTTACCATGCCAAATTGATTCCAAAAATCTCTTGCATGACAAAGTTATAATGCTAAATTGATCCCAAAGCTTCATGTAAATTAGTGTTATAATATCTAAATATTGAGCCAAGCCAAGCCAAGCCAAAGCCACAAGGTGCCAAGGAGACGAGGATATAACCAAGCCTCCTTTGATGAAGAATTCATGAGTACAAGCTGAGAAAGCCACTACTATAAGATAATTTAGAGCATTCAAGGGAGGTGAAAGATTTATTCTCTTTCATGTTTTAGTTTTGTTTTCATTCTATTATTGTTAACTAAGCTCAACTAAGTAACTAGGCCTAGAGATGTTTGTTAGCTAGTGTGTTGGTTTTTCATTTTGATTTCATTTTGTCACTAACAAGATACTAACACCTCTCTTGAGTCAATTTCCTAGTTCACACCATCATCCCCTAACTTGGCCAAACAGTCATAATGTGTGCATATGGATGACACATGATCTCTCCTCATGTGATCATTTATAGCACTGGTATATAGGGCATGACCCATGCCACCTGATCCTATATCTATTATAAAACTCAAGGCAACAAATCATCAACCACATGGGGAAACCCAACTAGTTAAGACATTAGTAACCTCTCATATATCTAGGCACTCAGTAATACCATAGGACCTATGATCTTCTATCCTCTAGATAACATCCCATACAAATCATGCATGAGCTGAACCCAGATGATATAACCCAAGTCATAGAGTGTCCCATACTCCACTATAGATTGGCACAAGGCTATTTAATATAATGGTACCTTGCCATTTGACTTATGACACAACACTTGTGTTATCACAAGTCCTATCACTATCTTTTAGATATCCATAATTTAGGCAATATAGACATCAAATATACTCACATTTAGTATTGGGTAAATCCTATTTGAGCACATCTCTAATTGGGCTAATACTCACCTCTCCTCTAATCATTTAATATCCTTGTGATCATTGGTGTCCCCTTATAGGAAGTACAAACAACACATGTACATCCTATAAAGTGATACCTATCTCTATGGTATCACCATCTACCACCCTTCTAAAATTGTTGGTCAAGCATTCCAAGGCTCCTAAGAATATAACCATTAAATCATCACTTAGTGGGACCCACCATATCTCCATGATACTTCCCAACCCTAGCATGACCAATCTATGTTTGTTTACATCTGTCAGGCATGTTAATAGATCTGATATCTATGACATATCCACCAATTGCCAAAATCTATAGTGCCCCTGCAATAATCAAACAAAAGATGTATTAAACCTCCATGTCACTCATAATCATAATACATTCTTTTAAAATTTTAACAAAAATCACCTAATTTGCCTTAATTTATTCATTTCTTACCAATTTGACCTATTTTTGGCTTAATTGGCCATTTCAATATTCAATCGAGCACCCTGTGCCTTCAAACTAATCTATCAACCATTTTCCCTTATTTCATTACTATATCAGCCACTTAGTAACTAACTAAGTTAACCCTATAGTACTAGGTTAGCCATTTGGAGTTAAAACTAAATCAGCCTTTCTTGTCACCCCCTATTGTACTAAGTTGACCTTTTGACTTAACCAATTAAGTCAACCATGAGGTACTAAGTCAGCCTTTTCCCCAACAAACTAAATCAGCCAAGACATACTAGGTCAGCGCTTTCAAAACTTTATTTTCTACCTACTAGGTTGATAGGGTCAACCTTGTTCTTTTAAACATGTTGACTCTTTGACCCATTATAATAAATCCCTGTATTGTTTTGAACCCTTTTAACCTAGTTCTTTGTTTGGCCTCTAGTGTCACTAAACCTTTCCTAGGGTTCATCCTCTTATCTAGATTTCACATAATTAATAAATTTATATAAAACATTCAATTTCAAATAAAATACTCAAAATTTTGAAATTCCTAATTGCTTACCTATGTTGCACTTGCTTCAACCACTATGCATCCTCCTCATCTTAGCTATTGTCTCCTCACAATCCTAGCTCTTTTGGCTCTCACTAGATCCCTCAGAGCTCTAGTTTTTTCTCTCGTGATAGTCAAATAATAGAAAATGAATTCTTTTTACCCTATTTAAAGTTACTATTCCCAATTATTTACCATCAGATTCCTTGATTTGATCATATTTTTGTTTCTACTAACTCATTTTTTGAACTATAAATTTTTTTAGAATCTCGATTTCATACATAATATTTCTTACTATTACATGCATAGGTTGAAAAAAATTCACTTTTTTGCTATTTTTCAATAATATCTATAGGTTCACGTAATGTTCCTCACATTGGACACCTTCACATCTTTCACATCTCCTTTATCTACAGTAATAAGGTGAGTAAAGGTATATGTTTTTCAATTATGTCCTTTCATTTATCTTATTTGATATTCACTACATTTTACTTAGTATCATAATTATGTGTCATCATGTTCTATTCCCAAGGCACCATCCCTTGTTACACTTATGTGACACATGATGAGATTCGAGTAGGGCATATGTATACACATTATTTTCAAATTTTTATCAATTATTGATTCTCTTTATCTTACAAGAATCTATTGAGTCTCAATCTCTCTGAGTGCATGCCTTAAGGGGTGCACTGAGAAAGGGATGGGTAGACCATTAGTGCTTCATAGGATTGTTATCCCTTTTTCCACTTGTTATCTACACATTTATCTCTTAAAAACCATTCCCTAAGCTTGGCCTTCTATTTTTCACACTCTTCTAGTCTTTTACCACATTTATTACCCTTTTTCCTAATCAAAACCTCTTTTGATAGTTTACATGACTATGTTAGTTGTGTCAACCTTGTACTCTTATTTTAAAAACTCATTTAGGGTATAGGTCGGTGCTTGGCCGACCTAGTTTGTGACCTAGTGAGTTTTTATCAATAATGATACTAGGTTAACTGGGTTAACCCTATTGGCCAAAAATTTTAATAAGTTTTAGGGGTAAATCTACCTATATATACACAATCATTTCACCATTATTTAGATAGAAGAAGATAAAGTTATTGCCCATCTATTTATCCACCATTCTACTCGAGGAACAAGCTTAGGGTTTCATATTTTCTTTGGAGATATGGATCTTGTCTTATGGAGAAGTATTTTGGATGTATTGATAGGTTGTGTAGCCTATAGTTGATTTATCCTTGTCATCCTTACATAACACAACAAGATCTTATGAATCACCTTGGCTAAAGGAGAGATTAAGGATTGATGGGTTCATCTTCAAATGAAAGTATTCCTAACTTTGTTCCTCCTTTATAAGAGTAGACATATATGCATTTGCACTTCTCTTACATGCATTAGTATTCCATATAAATTGATTTGAGTATATGTATTCTATGCATGTTTAATTTTGTTGTTTATTACCCCCACTTTGTGTCACAAGATTTGGTGATCACTATATTAGATTTATTTACTTTACTTGTTATTAGTATAGTGAATATGAAAACATAGGACCTAGTTAGGGTTATTGCATAGTTTTACTTGATTGAAGGCTTTATAACCCTCCTTAGTGATCTTATTGTGGTAAGAGATCCCCTAATTGAGTCTAGTAGATATATATTGGTCATGACCCCAATTATCTAATGTATCCCCAATCAAAAGTGTAAGTAGGATCTATCTTCTCTAATCTAGGATTGATTTGTAGATCTTATGCATTTTTGGTTTCATACAGAGTCTACTCCCAATGATCAACATCTTGATACCAATATCAATAAAATAAGTCAAAAATATGTAGACCATCTTATCATAGACTTAACAAACTTTTTGGCTGTAAATTCAATAAATAACAATACTTCTAAATAAAAAGAGAATGTGATAGAACAAATGCAACATACTATAATTAAGAACACATCTATGATAGATCATAACATCTCAACTTAAAAAAACAAAATAAGAGAGGGTTTTCCACATGCTTTTCCATATATAAAGCATACATCTTGCAATCACCAAGAGGCTCTTGTCTCTTCACAGAACTAAGGGACAAAAAACTCAACACATATTACATTTATTGTTCAAAACAAATATGGCCAGTTCCTTAAAAGTAACATGTCTTTTGGTGAAATGATTGTAGATACCTCAAAACTAGTAGTATACTTACAATTTATGGTAGTAGATTTTTGGGAATATTTATCAACCCAATAGTCAATAGCTAACTTATTCAACTTAAGGAGTAAACCAAAATAAAGTTGTATATCATAGGGTTTATATCCCTAACAAAACAATGCAATAGGGGCACATACCACCCCAACAAAATTTTATTCCACCTAGAAATGCATCAAATATGTAAGAGTGTAATTCAAGGAAGGAAATCATGTCAAGATTGGAGATGAGAAATCAAGTCAAGAAATATAAGTTTGATGAGATATGTCCCATCTATTTGACTTAAGCATCCTCCAAGTCCCCTTTACACCTCACTTTAAGGCACTTAAATTTGAAAAATACAAAGGGAAAGGTGACCCTCAAGAACATATCCAAGCATTTTTTGTATTATTCTAAGAGGTAGCTTATATTAGTGTTTATGTACTTCACTTGTTTCCACACAGTTTGGTTGGAGAAGCCTTGGACTGACTCCTCAAATTACCTAAGGGATCAATGGCAAATTAGAATTATTTATTTTAAAAAAATTCAACCATTTCTCTTATAAAATTGAACATTAGTTGATTGTGGTTGACTTATGCAAATCTAAATAATGAGATGGGGAAAGCTTCACACATATCTATAGTGATGGAGAGCATTAACTAGATGCATTCAACACAATTTTCTAGATAATCAGCTAGATAATATTTTTGCATAAAACCTACACCTTGAGGTGGCTCATAATCTATGACTCACTTGTGAAAATACATTAAAATAAATCATAAACAAGGGTGTACATATTGAGAAGGCACTTATCACTAAAGGCCTTGTCAAGATTTATTCATAGGGTCAAACACCTAATCAGACCCAATCACCTATTCAAATTGTTATAGTAAAGAAACCTAAAGGGTTTTAAAAAATAAGAACATGTTAGGGAATTGAGTGATTGAATCTATACATGTACAAATGATGCAGGCTCTACCAGCTCCAAATGTGTAATTATCTCCACCTAATCTACCAAATACTTTATAAAGGGTTCCTCCATGAAGATCATTCAATAAATTCAAAGTCTTCATCAAATTGGGAGAACCTATTGAGGTTGTGTTTCAAAAGCTCTTAACAACTAATCTAATCATGTGGCCTATACTAAGACCATTCCCTAAAGATCAAACCAAACATAATTAGTACTAGGAAAATGAGTTTTGCAACTTTCATCATATTATTGGCCATGGCATTTATCGATGTGTTCAGTTGAGGCATCTCATTGAAAACTTGATTAAAAGCAATGAAATTGAATTAAAACACATGGCATAAAACACTAATAAAGATATGGGAATTTACACAGATATATTTCCTACTCATAATCAATATCCATCATAAAACAACTAAAATTAAGGGAAAAACCAACATTAACAAGCATATGGTCAAAATCATAATCAACATGATCAAAATCAAGATCATAATACCCATACTAATAACTTAGGTTATAATAACATGCATTATGATTACAATAGAATTGTGGGATGTATTTATGTAAATAAAATTACCACCATCACCATCAAATATCATGAACCATATTGTGCTTATCGAAGCACTAGACACCCCATTATAGGGTAACACCCTCTTCTTTAAATAATACTACATTAGGTTTAAGCAATTCTATTGCACCTTAATTTCCATAGGTTATTATTTTTGGACCCCCTTTTTATAATTATAATGGCTCCTTGATTATTCTATATTGTGTAAATGCAACTAGACACTCACGAGTCACCATTCAATGCCCTTTTCCCTTATCTTCTAATTATAATGGCTCCTTGCCAACTCTATATTGTGTAATCACAACTAGATTCTCATGACTCACCCTTCACGGCCCTTTTGCTTCCTCTAACCCTAAACCAAATCTGAACACTGTGCCTTTGGATCTAAAGTTAAACATTGGGTTATCTAAGGCTAAACCTTCTTATGCTTCTATTGAAAATCCATATAGTATCTTATACCAAATTAGTAAAACCCCTACACAAATTTTTATTTTAGATCTTTTACATATATTTGAAATCCATAAAACTATTTTGAATGATTTTCTTTAATAGTCCATTGTTCCCTAAGACATTAACCTTGAATAATTCTAAATTATTTTTGGGCATTTTCCCCCTTTCTAACAAGTTAAATTTGATCATAGGGACATGTCTACTCTTGGTCTTATTTGTATGTAATCAGAAATGCATCATGTCTATAAATCAATCCTAGCTCAAATAAGATAGAGCATACCTACACTTTAGATTGGGAATACATTTGTTCAGCAAGATCATGACCAATATGGGGATCCACTAGACCTAATTAAAGGATCACTTGTCACAATATACCATGCTAGAAAGGGTTCCAAAGCCTATAGTCTGACATAATCATAGAAAAACCCTAAAAGAGTCCTAGGTTTAATGTTCATTCTATATCTAATAAATAAGAAAGTAAATATAATCTAGTGCACACAAAATCTTGTGGCACAAAGTGGGGGTTAGAAACAAAACAAAACTAAACTAAACTAAACATGCATAGAAGATATATACTCACATCAATGCATATTAAATCCTAATGCATGGAAGAGAATCATAACTGCATTATCTATCTACTCTTACAAAGGAGAAATAAAGTTAAGAATACTTACCTTTGAAGATGAACCCACCGAGCCTCAATCTCTCCCTTGGCCAAGGTGTTTTGTAAGATGGTTTTTTGGTATGTAAGGATAAAAAATACAAATCAGCTCTAGGATACATAATCTATCTATGCATCTAAAAGACTTCTCCATAAGATAAGATCTATATTTCTAAAGAAAGTATGGAACCCTAAGCTTTATTACTCATGAATAATGATCAATAAGTAGATGTCATTCATACTTATTCTTCACTTCTCTCCTTATAAATGGTTATAAATGAACTTGTATATATAGATGGATGTTGCCTTAAATCCTTCTGAATATGTCAGTTGTATGCGTCAACCCATTCAACCCTATATGTTTTCAAGAGGTAAATCACTAAGTCCTAAGCTATGTTGGCTAAAGGGATAATTAAATGCTAAGTGAAAATATCCCTAAATAGTATAGGGTTGACCTTGTATAGTAATTAGAGTCTAAAAATTGTACAAGGTTGACCTAGTCAACCTAGTACAATCAACTAATGAAAGGGGGTCAAGGCAAGATCAAGGAAGATAAAGAATGATAAATGATTAGAATGGGTACAACTAAAAAGAATAATCTTTTGGTAAATTTTTTTAGTAGACAAGTGTGGATATGGAAAGTAGAAAAAGGGACAATAATCTTATGAAGCACTAATGGTCTACCTACCCCTTTCTTGATGTACCCCTTAAAACATGCACTTAGAGAGATTGAGACTTGATGGGTTTTTTCAAGATAGAAAGTGTCCATAATAGATAAAAGTTTGAAAATATTATGTATATACATATGACCCACTCTAAGCTCATCACATGTCACATAAGTGAAACATGAGATGGTGCTTTGGGATAGAACATGATAACACACAATGTTGATGCTAAGTAAAGTACAATAAGAAGAAAATAAGATAAATGAAAGGACAAAATTAAAAAACACATATCTTTACTTACCTAAATGTTATATATGAAGAAGTAGACCACAAAATAATTGAAGGTGTCTAATGCAAAGAACACTAGGCAAACTTATAGAAGTTAATGCAAAATAAATAACCGAAAATTGAAATTTTTGGAAGATAGGCATATAGTAGCTAGTAGAGATAGAAATTTTTAGGAAAATTGGCAAATTAGGATTTCTAAGGAAATTTTTTATAATATTTAAGGAAAATAAATGATAAAATATTGGAAAATGAATGACAAATGATGGAAAATGAATGATAAAATGATTGGCAAATGAATGACAAAATAATTGTAGAACACGATGTTGGGTGAATATTTTGTCACTAGCTAACTGATGGGTTAAATAGGTTATTTCAACCATATCATAGGGAGATTGGTCAGCCAAGTGTGCATGTTTACCACATCAAAAGGGGACAAATCTCTCCTCTCATCAAGGAAAGGTTCCCTATAAATATGAAGTGCTATATATTATATATAAGCAGAAAATAACAATCAGGGGTAGGATAACACTATCCATTTCTCTTTTTTTAGAGATGATGTTCAAAAACAAAGTTGAAATCTAGGTGAAAAGACTGAAGGGACTTCTCTTCTTTCAGAAGTGGTCTTGCAACAAACAACAGGAGTTTTTTCTGATAGGTAACAAGTAACAGGTAATAAGGGCGTAGTAACCAATAAGATGTGGTGTAGCATAAAGTCTCCCCCTCAACTACCAAAGAGTGAAATACAAAGGATAATGGGGGCACAAAGTCATCCCAAGATCCTTTACATAGAAATAGAAAAACAAACACACACAAAAGATAATTGTGGCAAAATAAAGTCTCTCCATAGTTGGCTTCAGGACACTTTCCTGATTAATTCCACTTGTCCTACTTATTTCATTAAAATGGACAAGAATGCATTCAAGAAATAGACATAAGAACAATCTCCTAAATGACACAAGCTATTGCAGCACAAAGTCTGAAAGTAACTTGCTTTCTCATTCAAATAAAGAACTATGATTAACAATCTAAGCTCAAAGTCTCAGTGATTGCCTTTTAATTTTGGTAGAGTTTCACTTCTATATCAGAGAGATCTACTTTACATAAAATAAGAGATTACAATATATAGTAGCCAAGAAAGGTTTGGTGCTTTATTTCATAGAATGGCCCATGCTGCATTCAATGCCTTGAATGCATTTTCAGTTTTGTCAAGGGGCCCTGCTAGAATAGGGCATCTACCTTAACTGTGGCATGCCAATTCATCTCAAAATATCTTCTCCTCTGCATGGGTCATATGATCTTTCTCCCAATAGGTATGTAGCTATCCCCTCACTTTCCTATTAAGGAAGAAAAATAGGTTACACCTTTTAATGCTTGTGAGCTTAGATGTCTACTTGGTGGACTATTACACCTACTGGAAATAACTCCTACATAGATATTTCTGGTCTTTCCATCTTTCCTATTGCAATTTGAGCTCTCAAGCTATCTTTTCCCTTTCTATTGGATCTTTCAGCTCCCTCTTTAGCTGGTCACTGAGTTTATTTTTAGGTTTTGTGCCACATTTAAAAATTAATGGATATTTCATTACCCTAAATTTGACATCCATGGGGATGTCATTTGTTGAATAGTTCATCGGTTTGGGTGGCCTTCTTGGCTCCTTGGTTCCATCGCTTCTTGGTTCATTCACTTTCTATCTCTTTGAATTGGTCTCTGGAATCTTTCACTTATTTCCTTTGCTTGGAGCTTTCATTAAACTGTTGAACCTGTTGAACCTTTGAACCACTTTAGTTCAAGGTTCAATCAATTTATCCTCTTTTTTGGAAGACTTTGTTTTCTCTAAGTCTTTCAAAGCTTTGAAATTCCTTTGGCTTTGTATCTTTAGAACCCCCCAAAGGGAAGGTGTCCCTTTAGGCCTTGAGAAAGGTCCATTTCCTGGTCATCGAGAGCCTCCCCACAAGGGTACCTAGCCTTCAGGGTCCTTCAAGCAGCCTTCTTCTTCAAATCCTACAAAGTCCATATAACCAAGCCTGTAGAGTCCATAGAAATAGGTTTGAGGAGTTCATAGAATCAAGCTTGTAGAGTCCATAGAAATAGGTCTATGGAGTCTATAGAAATAGGCCTATAGAGTCTGTAGAATCAAGCCTGCAGAGTCTGTAGAAATAGGTCTATAGAGTTTCATAGAAAATAGCATGTAGAGTCCATAGAAACAAGCCTATGGAGTCTAGAGAATCATTCCTGCATAGTCCATAGAAACCTTCTTATAGAGTTTGTATAAATAGGCCTTTGATCATTCCTTTAGCTTTATATCTTTGGAACCTCCCGAAGGGAAGGTGTCCCTTCAGGGTTTGAGAAAGGTCCATTTCTTGGTCATCGAGAGCCCCCCCCACAAGCGTACCTACCCTTCAAGGTCCTTCAGATGGTCTTCTTCTTTGAATCCTTTAGACAAAATGTCTGAAGGAATTCCTTCAGGCATTTTGTCTGAAGGAAATCTTTCCTTTGCCTTAGCCACTTTCTAAAGGATATCTTTTTATTCCCTTTTATTCACTGCCGTCCACAAGGGCACTTGCCCTTTGGGCTTTGGGGGACTCCTTTAAACCATTTTATTGAACTAACTAATTAAACCAACTTTGGTTCAATGGTTCAACAGTTCAATACTGTGTTTCACTCATTTAATTGACTGTTGAAACCAACCACTTTGAACCATTCATTTGAACTTATTAAACCTTGAACCTTTGAACCATTTTGGTTCAAGGTTCAATGGTTTAATGGGTTCAATCTTTCTTATTTTCTTCTAAGTCTTTCAAATCCATTAAACTTGTTGAAGCTGTTAAACTTTGAACTTTTGCCGAAATGCTTAACTCATTGAGTCTGCCAACGTCGTTGAACCTTTGAACCCATTGAACCATTGAACTTTTAGAAGTAGGGTTCAATGGTTCAATGTTTCAATGGTTCAATCCTTTATTTTAAGCTTGCTGATGGACCTTTTAGTTGAACCTTAGCATTGAACCAACCTTGAAATTGCCTAAGTGTTGGGAACTTGTTTCTTTCTAAGAGCTCGCCTATTGAAGTCATTGAACCTGTTGAACTTGCTAGTCCCTTAGCTAAAAAATATTGAATAATAGAGAATTTAAATACTCAAAATAATTTTTTGAGAAGGTAAAAGATAATTTTAGGCCTGTAGGACCAAAATACTTCATATGTTGTCCCAAAAATGAGTGACAAATTTTGGGAACAACAGCTGGCTCCAATTAGGGAACTTCCTTTAGTTGAAATTTTGAAATAGCTGAGGGGAGTAGAAACTAGAATCTCCAATGCCTTCAAGTATGACATTGGGCTATGGATTCATGCTACCCAAGAAAGAAAGGCAAAAAAAAATGAAAAGCACCAAATAGAACTAAATACTATACAAAAATTATACATACGTACAAGCTGATCTTATCTGATACTTTAAGGATTGAAGTGTTTCAGATGCTACCCACTATGAGAAAATAAAAATGGCATTTCATCTTGATAAACTAGCAAGAAACCATTTTCTCCCTAGAATTAATGATAAGCGAATGGAACTCTGCATCAGGAATCAGATTTTTTGTGCACTCTTTTTGGTTCTCTCTCCTTGCCCCATGGCAAGACGTGGTCTCCAATCTAAAAACCATAAATCCTTACTCTCTTGGTGAAGAGTTTATTTTCCTAATTGGGATGTAGAAGTATGGTCCATTATCATAGCTTCTTGCTCTTCTAGTATAGTGAAGCACATGATTTGATTGTCAACATCAAACACCTACTAATGGTTAGCTTTATCAGACACACTTGGTCGAAAGACCAATTTGATGGTGTGCATATTATCTTTCTCTCTTTTTTCAGAGATGATATTCACAAACAAAGGAGAAATTCAAGTGAAAAGACTAAAGGCACTTCTCTTCTTTCAAAAGTGGTCTTGCAACAAACAATAGGAGTTCATTCTGATAGGTAACAAGTAACAAGAAACAAGGGCACAGTAATTAGTAGGATGAGGTGTAGCACAAAGTCTCCCCCTTAACTACCAAAGAGTGAAATATGAAGGATAATAGGGGCACAAAGTCATCCCAAGATCCTTTACATAGAAATATAAAAAAAACACACACAAAAGGCAATTATAGTAGCACAAAGTCTCTCCATAGGTGGCTTCAGGACACCTTCCTAATTACTTCCACTAGTCCTACTTATTTCATTAAAATGGACAAGAATGCATTTAGGAAATAGACATAATAATAATCTCCTAAATGACACAAGCTATTTTAGCACAAATTTTGAAAGTAATCTGCTTTCTCATTCAAATAAAGAACTATGATTAACAATCTAAGCTCAAAGTCTTAGTGATCACCTTTCAATTTTGGTAGAGTTTCACTTCTATATCAGAGAGATATCCTTTGTATAAAATAAGAGATTATAATATATAGTAGCCAAGAAGGCTTGGTGCTTTGTTTCATGGAATGGCCCATGCTACATTTAATGCCTTGAATGCATTTTCAATTTTGTCAAGGGGCTATGCTAAAATAGGGCATCTACCTTAACTATGGTGTGTCAATTCATCTCAAAATATCTTCTCCTCTACATGGGTCATCTGATCTTTCTCCCAATAGGTACACAACTATCCCCTCACTTTCTTGTCAAGGAAGAAAAATAAGCCACACCTTTTAAAGCTTGTGAGCTCATATGTCTACTTGGTGGACTATTCCACCTACTAGAAATAACTCCTACGTAGATATTTCTAGTCTTTCCCTCTTTCCTATTGCAATTTGAGCTCTCAAGCTATCTTTTCCCTTTCTATTGGCTCTTTTAGATCCCTCTTCAGTTGGTTACTAAGTTTGTTTTTAGGTTTTGTGCCACACTTGAAAATTAATAGATATTTCATTACCTTGAATTTGACATCTGTAGGGACATCATTTTTTCACTGGTTCATTGGTTCAGGTGGCCTTCTTAGCTCCTTGGTTCCATCGCTTCTTTGGTTCGTTCACTTTCCATCTCTTTTAACTGGTCTCTAGAGTCTTTTGCTTCTTTCCTTTGCTTGCAGCTTTCATTAAACCATTGAACCCATTGAACCTTTAAACCATTTTGGTTTAAGGTTCAATCGGTTCATCCTCTTTTTTAGAATTCTTTATTTTGTCTATGTCTTTCGAAGCTTTTTAATTCCTTTGGCTTTATATCTTTCGAACCCCCCCTGAAGGGAAGGTGTCTCTTCAAGCCTTGAGAAAGGTCCATTTCTTAGTCACCGAGAGCCTCCCCACAAGGGTACCTACCCTTTGAGGTCCTTCAGGCAGCCTTCTTCAAATCCTATGGATTCCATAAAACTAAGCCTATAGAGTCCATAGAAATAGGTCTGAGGAGTTCATAGAATCAAGCCTATGGAGTCCATAGAAATAGGTCTATGGAGTCCAGAGAAATAGGCATGTGGAGTCCATAGAATCAAGCTTATAGAGTCCATAGAAATAGGTATATGGAGTCCATAAAAACCAGCCTATAGATTCCATAGAAATAGGCCTATGGAGTCCATAGAATCATTCCTTCAGAGTCTGAAGAAACCTTCTTGTGGAGTTTGTAGAAATAGGCCTTTGATCATTCCTTCAGCTTTATATCTTTAGAACCTCCCGAAGGGAAGGTGTCCCTTTGGGCTTTGAGAAAGGTCCATTTCTTGGTTATCAATAACCCCCTCGCAAGGGTACCTACCCTTCAAGGTCCTTCAGATAGTCTTCTTCTTTGAATCCTTCTCACAAAATGTCTAAAAGAATTCCTTCAGACATTTTGTCCAAAGGAAATCTTTCCTTTGCCTTAGTTGCTTTTTGAAGGATATCTTTTTGTTCCCTTTTGTTCACTACCCTCCACAAAGGCACTTTCCCTTTGGGCTTTGGGGGACTCCTTTGAACCATTCAATTGAATCGATCGATTGAACCAACTTTGGTTCAATGTTTTAATACTATGTTCCACTCATTCAATTGATCACTTGAACCAATCACTTTGAACCATTCATTTGAACTCATTGAACCTTGAACCTTTGAACCATTTTGGTTCAAGGTTTAACAGTTTAATGGGTTCAATCTTTCTTCTTTTCTTCTAAGTCTTTCAAAGCCATTGAACTTGCTAAAGTGGCTAAACTTTGAATTTTTTCCAAAACACTTAACTCTTTGAGTCTACTGACGTCATTGAACCTTTAAACCCATTGAACCATTGAACCTTTGGAAGTGGGGTTTAATGGTTCAATGTTTCAACCCTTTGTTTGAAGCTTGCTGATGGACCTTTTAGTTGAACCTCAACATTGAACCAACCTTGAAATTGCCTAAGTGTTGGGAACTTGTTTCTTTTTAAGAGCTCGCCTGTTGAAGTCATTGACCCTGTTGAACCTACTAGTCCCTTAGCTAAAAAATCTTGAATAATGGAGAATTTAAATACTCAAAAAAAAATTGAGAAGGGAAAAGAGAATTTTGGGCCTACAGGACCAAAATAGATCATATGTTGTCCCAAAAATGATTGACAAATTTTGGGAACAACACATAGTAAATCATATTGGAAAGCATGTAAAACATAAATGGGAAAAAGGAATGTAGAACATACTAAATCACATTGGGAAGAATGTAAAACATGATTGAAAAATGAAATATCCATGCAAGATAGCTTAAAAAAAGATAAGTAAGAAAGTGAAAAGTAACTCCATGTAAGATAGGTAAAAAGAAAAACATTAAAGAAAAAATTTAATTAAAGATGTGAGAAAAATGTGAAGAAGGCATATATAATCAGAAACATGCAATAATAGAAAATGGCAAATATAAGATAAGGGAAATCCACAAAAATCAAACAAGAACATGATGGAGAAATGAAAATAAAAAAATCTCTAAAGGATGAAAACTCAAATTTAGTGCTTGTTCAAAGATATAATGTAAGAAAACACAGCTACCTAATGACATGATTAGTATGACAATGAGGTGGTGTGGTAAATAAATGGTGTAAGGGTGTAATCCATAGTTTATAAAACATGTTGTTTTGATCTAAGGATATATAAAACTAAAACAAAGTAATGCTATAATGTTTTTAAGAGGTGAAAAAGAAGGGAACACAAAAAAAGAGAAAAAATATTTGGAATCACAATGTACCTATCAAGGGGGAATTGAAATGGGTAGAGAGGAGAATGAAGAAAAAACCAAGGTAGAGGAACTCTTTATCAAATTCAAGACACTTAAATTAGGTTTTTAAAAACAAGAGGGATTTTGACCTTAAGGACTTTGAAGAACTTCTCTTATCTACACAAGTCTTAGGTTAACAAATGAAGTATATATATCATCCCATTAAGGCTATATGAATGAAAATTAAAATATACCTACCTTCCCACAACATGTTCCCCATTACTCAAGAACCTTTATAGATCTGTATGTCTACTGTGAAGATTAGGTACTTATGTGAGAAAGTAGGTATCACCATAATTTTTTTTTTAATTCCTCTATTCCAATCTATTGGCCTATCACACCCCAAAAGACCTCAGCTTTATGTGAGGCCAAATGTGGAGTTTGAGCTTTGATTAGAGATAGGAGATGCTATTGTAATCATGTCTTTTAGTGTGATTTGACTTGTGATATTTTTATGTTACCTTTTATATATCATTGCCTTTTATTTCAAATGATTTAGCTTTTAACATTTTATGTCTTTTTAAGATTTCTCCACCATACAGATTTGAAAAACCAAACATGGGTGTTAAAGATGACTTTCATTGAAATACTTGGGACTTGGTTGCTAAGAAGAGAACTTCAAAGATCATGGGGTCTAATAGTCTTGTAAATCTAGGTAAAATAAAAGTGCTATCTTGACTTTGACCTTGTTTTATCCAAATCTGGAGGTGAAAGAAAGGGGATATAAAGAGGAAGGACACATGAAACAATTTTTAAAAATTTCAAATAAAAGAAAGTCTGACAAAGGGTGAAAAATAGATAAAATGATAGAAAAGTGTGATTACTTATCATAATAATGAAGGAAATGGAGGAAAACATGATAACATAGATTGTTATGTAAATTCCATCTATCAAAAGAAATAAAATCCAAAGTTGAGAACAAGGATCAATAACATATTTTACAAAAGGAATGACAAGATAGTAATTTTATGACGAGGGTCAGGTCCTATCCATAGTCTTATACTAAAACTTATAAAAGAAAAACCCACGAGGGTGCCAAAAAGCAAAATGTGAAATAATAAAATGAGAAAAGAATCAAAGGTGATATTTTATGAGAAGGGACATGTCCTATCCGTGGTCTTATATTTCAAACTCACAAAATAAAAACCCACAGGGGTGAATACTAAATAAGGGAAAAATAATCATAAAGCTACTAAGGCAAAGAATAACATAAAAAAGATAAAAGAAATATATGAGGATAAAAATGAAATCAAATGCCATAGGTAATGTGAAATAAAACCAAAGAACATAAATGAAGACAATGATGCTAGTAAAATGAAAGTAAAGGAAAGAAAGTGCATAAAAATAAAGTATGAGATTAAAAATAATAAATAAGATCTATGCTAACATATATATCAAAGATGAGAATGTGAAATACAAGTCTATAAGTCTCAAAAGGTTTCTTGAAGCCATATTTTTTTGTTATTATGCATTGTAGAATAAGAGTGGGCATCATAGGATGCCCCAAAGGGTAAGTGGTTATAGGAATGGGCGTCACAAGATGCCCCAAATTCTAAAGGGACATGTGGATGGGCATCATAATATGCCCCAACATTTGAATTAAAGTGAGGTAATATTGAAACATTAAAATGATTTGCATTAGGTTTCTAGGTACATTTGGAGATAGATAAATGTGTTGGTTTATTAGATTTTAAGGAGGTTGAATGTGAGATATGATGTGTAGGAGAGGTATGAAGAGGTAAAGGAGGACCATGTATGATATGCTTTGGATTAGGAATTTGAACTAAGTAATCCTTTGGTTCATGTGACTTAAGAGGTTGAGGTTCAATGGATGCCAAAATATGTTTAAATTTATTCATGGTATAGGAAGAAGGATCAACTATGGTTTGAAAAAAATTAGTAGATAAGGTTTAGGTATGGGATAATTTTTGTTGATCATTAGGTTGTTGATTTTGATGTGATTGTGGTTTTTGAGTTTGAATTTGAGAAGCTTGAAGATAGTCTTGGTAACATTGTTTTGTTAGAGTATCAAGATTGAAATGTGGACCAAGCAAGGAAAAAAGAAGAAAATGGTGAAGATAATAAAAAGACTCATGAGAATGACCTATAGTATCATGCCAACAATAAAACTTATCAGGATTATACCATTTTGGAGGAGGTTTGGAAGGATCAAATCCCATGTGTTTAGAGGGTGGAAATTTCTTCTTATGTTGTTCTAGACTCAAGGGAGGGTGGGTTGGGTCAATATTGGTTGAATTAGATGTTCCATTTTGAGTTTGGGGAAACTTGGATGAATCAATATTATGAGAAAATGATTGGAAAGGTTCTTTAATATTTTTTTGGCATGGTTCAAATTGAGTCATAATAAATTCTTACCTTCCTTCTTGGTCTAAGGCTTCTTCTAAAGTTTTAGGAGAAAATATTCAAACTTTGTATTGAAGTGGAGCCTTAAGAACTATGACAAATAGTTTTAAAAGAGTTTATCATTCATGTTATGGTCCACTTTAAGAGTGAGATACTTCCATCATTTGATGAAACTATGATAATATTTATTAGGAAGTTGTTTGGCATTGATATAATGGCTAAGTTAATTTTTAGGAAGGTCATGATGTTGGAATTCTTTCATTAGAGCATTGACTAAATCATCTAGTTGTGAGATGGAATGTATAGGAATTTGGTTGTAACATTCAAATGAATCACCAAAAAAGGTTTTGGATAAGATATTGGTGGTATCAAAGGTATTAGTTTGGACCCATTTCTTATAAATATTACCAGAATACTTAAGAAAGAGAGTAGGGTCTTTAATCCTATTATATGTGATAGTTAGAGAAATGTTTCCAATATCTATGGATGCAATTAATGGGGATAAAGATTAATTTTAAAGATGTTGAAGCATTTTTTTATTCATTGAAGGTTGAGGGATTATATTCCCATTGGCATCTCTAAGAAGAAGAGAGATAAAATTTTGATTTGGTTGAGACATGATGAATTGAGGTGGTTGACTAGTCATGTTTAATAGATGTTGTTGCATGTTAATCATTTGAGAGGTGTTAGTTTTTTGCATGATGTTCATTTTATGTATGAATTGTGTAAGAAGTTGAGTTGTATCAATAGGTGGGTTTATATTTGTAAGAGGGGTATTAGTGTTGTTAGGAAGAGGATTGTTAGTGTTGGTGTGAGGAGGATTATTTGTAAGTGAAAGATTCCCAACATTAGTGTTAGTTGTCTTAAGTATGGTAGAAGAAGAAGGAAGCTTGGTAAAGCCACCATTATTAGGAAGAGTGTAAATAGTGTTGTCCCCAAAAATATCACTCATTTTTGGGACAACCTATGAACTATTTTGGGCCCTGCAAGACCAAATTTGTCTCTTCCCTTTTTGAAATTTGTCTTGAGCATTCAAATTCCTCATTTTTCAAGCTTCTAAAAATTATAAAAACTCTATAGGTGAGATTCTATGGACTTAGTTTCTATCACTCAGGCAATTTTTGGATTGGTTTAGTGAATTACTAGGTTTAATAGTTCCAAGGTTCAACACGCAGGTTTTTCATTTTGCATAGGTTTTGTCTAAATATCAAAGTCTAGTGGAACGATCCAAGTATCACCATCCATGTGATTGTTAGAAGCTACATAAGTCATCATGTGTCCCCAGTAAAACTTGGTGGAAGCCACCAAGTGTCGACATCTATAGCTATTGAGTAAGGACTGTGGTGAGCCTCAGGTAAGTCATGAAAACAAGTGGAACATGCCAAGTGTCTGCATCTACATAAATCCAAATGAGTCCCAAATGTTTCTACACTGTTTCTAAAAAATTAGCAGAAGTCACCATGTGTCATCTTCTGTAAGACTCAAAAGGTACCTAGAAGCTTTGCAAAAAATGCCACGTGTGCTGTTAAAACTTGGTGGAAGCCACCACGTGTTTGCGTCTACATTTCAAGTTTCAAAGCTTCCCTCAATAAGTCTCTCTTAGAGTCCCATGGAGGGAGACAAGTGGCAATTATGGAAGGCTTCAATATGTTTTTATAAGAATATAAAAACTTACCATGTGTCCCTTGTAAAGCTCTGTGGAAGCCAACAAGTGTCAACATCTGTAGCTTCTTCCTTTTATGATGTAAGGATTGTAGTGGGCCCCAAGTGAGTTATTATGAGTCAATCAGAAGCTACTAGGTGTCATCTACTGAGACACATGATGATTTGTTTCTCAAAGAAGCAAAACTTGCCACGTGTCCCCTATAAACTAAGTGAAGCATGCCAAGTGTCAACATCTTCATGAATCCAAGTGATTCCTAATGTTTCTATGTTATTTATAAAGCCTAACAGATGCTACCAGGTGTCATCTTCCATAAGACTCTCAAAGGGTGTCTAAAGATGCTATAAGTTAAGTGGATGCTACCATGTGTCCTCACCTATTTCATAGTGAAACACGCCATGTGTCACTTATTGAGATCATTGAAAAGTGGCCAAAGAAATGGGAAAGACATGAAGGGATTACTATGGAGGATGATGGGCCTGGTGATGTCAAATTTAGGATGACCAACTAGCCATTAGCTTTCAAATGATGATAGACCTATAGACGTCAAATTTGTGGCAATGAAGTGTTTGTTGATCTTTACAGGCTTAAACATGGACCCAAATGCATTTAAAGGCCTTGAGGCCAAGGCTGGGAGGAAGAACCAAAGGAACCAAAAAGGGGAAAAGATAGCCCAAAGGCTCAAATTGTAGTAGGAAAGGGGAAGATTGGAAATATCTATGTAGTAGTTATTTTAGTAGGTGGAACAGTCTACAAGGTAGATTATTGAGCCCTTAAACATTGAAGGCATGGCCTATTTGTCCCTCAAGGAGTAAATGTGAAGTGGATAGATGCACAGATATCAGGTGATCGACTAGATGACTCAAGCCCAGGAGAAGACATTTGAGATGAATCAACATGCCATAGTTAAGGTGGCTACCCTACTCTAGCATGGCCCTCTTTGACAAAATTAGAAATGCATTCAAGACATTAAATGCAACATGGGCTACTCCATGGAACAAAGTGCCAAGCCTTTCTTGGCTGCTATATATTGTAGTCTCTTATTTCATTTTAAGGGTGATCTCTTTATTATCAGAAGAAAAAATCTACCCAAATTGAAAGGCATTACTGAGACTTTGAGCTCAGATTGTTCATCATATTTCTTTGTTTGAATCAGAAAGCAAGTCACTTTTAGACTTTGTGCTGTTATAACTTGTATCATTCTAGGAGATTATTCTTATGTCTATTTCTTGAGTGTATTCTTGTTTATTCAAATTAACAAGTAGAGCTAGTGGAAGTGATAAGGAAGATGTCTTGAAGCCAGTTACTTTCAGACTTTGTGCTATCATAGTTGTCTTTAGTGTGTGTTTTCTTTCTATTCTTGTGTAAAGGATCTTGGGATGACTTTGTGCCCTCATTATCCTTTGTATTCTATTTCTATGTAAAGGACCTTGGGATGACTTTGTGCCCCCATTGTCCTTCATATCTCACTCTTGGGCAGTCAAGGTGGAGACTTTGTGCTACATCTCAATCTATTGGTTACTACACCCTTGGTTACTAGTTACTTGTCACTACCTAAAAGAACTTATGTTGTTCCCTGTAGGATCACTTTTAAAAGAAGAGAAGTGGCTTTAGTGTATTCACCAAGATTTTCTCCTTTGATTGTGAACATCATCTTTGAAAAAAGAGAGATGGATGGTGTTATCCTACCCCTGAGTGTTATTTTCAGTTTATATATATAATATATAGCTCCTCATAGTTAATAAGGAACCTTCCCTTGATGAGAGGAGAGATTTGTCCCCTATTGATGTATTAAACCTACACACCTAGCTAACCAATCTCCCTATGCTATGGTGAAGAGACCTATTTGCTCACCAATTAGCTGGTCAACAAAATATTCACCCAATAGTTTTTGGTGACTCTGCTAGGGATGAATGTGTAGTCTGAAGCCTCAAGTTTTAGATTGAATCAGTCCCTACCCTTGTCCATTATAGACTCTAGTGACTCCATTCTGTGTCTTACCCACTATCATTATAGCCTTATCATCTTCCTCCATCTCCATTATATTATTTGGTCTATAAAACTAGAGCTGCTGGGATAAAATACACAGTCTGAAGCCTCAAGATTTAAGCTGAAGTAGGGCCAGTTCTTTCCCATTTTTATTCTACAATCTGGCAACTCCACGCTATACCAAGTGCCAAAAATCCCAAGGTGTTGTTGATCCTATTTTTTAGTTGGTGAAGCAAGGTAATTTTGACTTGTTCCCTCCCCAACTTGAAGTTTAAAGATCTAGGAGTGTTCTTCCTACCCATACCAGGACACCAACACAAGGCAAAGCTTCCTTTTCTACTACTAGCAAAGCTTTACCTATCCACATGCTGCCTAGATTTTTTATCCCTCTTTTTCATAATCCCACAATGGTAGCTCAAGGCCCCTGGGGTAACTCTTTTGGCCCACTTAACCTTACTCCACCTATGCATGAACTTCCACATAGCTCAAGGAAGAACTTTCCCAAATTCGTTGGTGATGGGAGAGTTCACCCTGATGAACACATTATAACCTTTAGCATAGCCTATGGTGTAATAGGCATGGAATTTGAAGACGTGGTAGTCGAGATCTTCATGGAAACACTACAAGGTGCTGCTATAGATTGGTTCTACCATTTGTAAGCTCAGTCAGTGACTGACTGGGACACACTCAAAACCAAGTTTGAAGTAAGGTTCAAGCCTACAAAAGATGCACATGCCTTGCTATTCCAACTCACACAGATAAAGGAAGAACCTCATGAACTGATGAGGGATTTCATTGCAAAGTTTGACAAATTAAGGAATTAGATTATTACTATTGCTTAGCCTACACCTAAAAACCTAAAGTGCTTCTTCATCAACTCATAATTTCATGAAGTGAGTTTTCTACTGAGACGTGCTGGCCACATAAACCTTGCTACTACTCAGGACTTGGAAATTGAGGTAGAAGATGACCTTATCTTGGTAGGGAAGATAAGGAGAGACCCAAATAGAGGTAAATCCTTTTCATCTTTTGAATACTCACCCATAACCACCATTGATCAAATGCTATAAAAGTTGGTAAATGAACTGCTAGCCTTAAAGAGGCAAATGGCACAAGGTATGTCTTTTGCTCCTTCATATAAAGATGTACCAAGGAGGACATTCCCCAATCAGGCATACCAAGGCAATGCTACAAAGAATCAAGGGTAGCCAAATCATCTTCCTCCCCCATAGAGGAACCTTGCCCTTAAAGTCTCTAACCAACTCAACAGTTGGATATTTGGAAATAGAACATGATTTCTCTTTCCAACCTGAGTTTGATCAAGAAAATGATGTTGATCTCTTCTCAGAGGATCAAGAAGAGTTAGACAGTGACTCCCACATTGGTTTCCTAAATTACCAGAATGAACCCAGAAGTAAAGGTGAAGCAGTCAAGGGATCATATGCTATATTCACTTAGTCCATGAATCAATTAGCTCAACCAGTTGATACGAAAAAAGTAGAGTGACCTCAACTAACAATTTCAATTGCTAAATGAGGAACTACTTTATCTTTCCAGCCAAAGGACCTAGTGATTGCTAAGAAGGTAAGTACATCAAACATCCCTACACCTTCTACTTCAAATTCATAGATCAGTCCTCCCCCTCCTAAAAACCAAAAGGATGAACTTCCATCCTCTCTTCCTAGTCCATCTTAGTCATTTGACATAGTCGACCATGTCAAGAGAACTAAAATTCAAATGACTAAATTTAAATTCCTACATGCCAATGTTGGAGTCGGGATTGTGTTGGTATTTCTCCAAGGAGATATTTTTCCTTCATGCAAGTTGTAGTTCAACAACACCAACAACACTATTGAATGTGAATCTTTATTGCTCAAATTGAAGGTTGCTCAAAACCAAAATGTCAAAATCCTTCACACTAAAGGAGACACTGAGTTGATGGTTTGTCAAGAGTTTGATGCTAACAATCAAATCATGTGCTAGACTGAACTAGTAGAATATCAAGCTATGGTAGTGGACCATACTGATGTACTCCAAATTTAGCAAAAAGAACTCTTCACCAAGAGAGCAAGGAGTTGCAATTTTTAGATTGAAGACCACATCTTGCCATGGAGCAAGAAAAGAGAGCCAAAAGGAGTGCATAAAAAATGTGATTCTTGGTGGAGAGTTTTATTTGCCCATCACCGATTCTAAGGACAAAATGGTTTCTTGCTAGTTTATCAGGACAGAATGCCATTTTCACTGTCTCACAATGGCCAGCATCTGAAGTGCTTCAAATCTTGAAGCATCAGATAAGATTGCCTGTACATATGTATATTTGTATAGTATTTAGACCTATTTTGTGCTTTTCATTTTTGGAGCCTTTCTTTTTGGGTAGCATGACTCCATAGCCCAATGGCACACTTCAAGGCACTAGAGATTCTAGTTCTACTCCCCTCAGCTATTTTAAGTTTTCAACTAAAGGAAATTCCCCAATTGGAGCCAACTGTTGTCCCCAAAAATATCACTCATTTTTGGGACAACCTATGGACTATTTTGGGCCCTGCAAGACCAAATTTGTCTCTTCCCTTTTTGAAATTTGTCCTGAGCATTTAAATTCCTTATTTTTCAAGCCTCTCATAATTCTACATACTCTGCAAGTGGGATTATACGGACTCAATTTTTAGCACTTAGGCAATTTTTGGATTGGTTCAATGAATTAACAAGTTCAACAGTTCCAAGGTTCAACACGTGGGTTTTTCATTTTGCATGAGTTTTGTCTAAATATCAAAGTCTAGAAAAATTCTCCAAGTATCATCATCTATGTGATTATTAGAAGCTATAGAAGTCACCACATGTCCCTGGTAAAATATGATAGAAGCTGCCAAGTGTCGACATCTATAGCTATTGAGTAAGGACTATGGTGAGCCATGAGTAAGTCATGAAAACAAGTAGAATGCACCAAATTTTTGAATCTATGTAAATATAAATGAGTCCTGAATGTCTCTACACTATTTCTAAAAAATTAGTAGAAGCCACCATGTGTCATCTTCTGCAAGCTTTAAAAGGTACCTAAAAGCTTCGCAGAACATGCCATGTGTCCCATTAAAACTTGGTGTCATCTTCCACAGGACTCTTAAAGGGTGTCTAAATATGCTATAAGTTAAGTGGATGATACCACGTGTTCTTGCCTATTTTACAGTGGAACATGCCATGTGTCACTTATTGAGATTAGCGAAAAGTGGCCAAAGCAAGAGGGAAAAACATGAAGGGATTGCTAAGGAGGATGATGGGCTTGCAGACATCAAATTTAGGATGGCCAAATAGCCATTATATTTCAAATTATGATAAACCCATAGGCATCAAATTTGTGGCAATGAAGTGTCTATTGATCTTTACAGGCTTAAATGCAGACCCAAATGCATTCAAAGGCCTTAAGGCCAAGGTCGGGAGGAAGAACCAAAGGAACCAAAAAGGGGAAAAGATACTTTGATGGCTCAAATTATAGTAGGAAAGGGGGAAGACCAAAAATATCTACATAGTAGTTATTTTAGTAGGTGGAACAGTTTGCAAGGTAGATTCTTGAGGCCTTAAACATTAAAGACATAGCCTATTTATCACCTAGGGATTAAAGGTAAAGTGGATAGCTACACAAATATCAAGTGACAGACCAGATGACTCAGGCCTAGGAGAAGACATTTGAGATGAATCAACATGCCACATTTAAGGTAGCCACCCTGCTCTAGCATGGCCCTCTTTGACAAAATTGGAAATGCATTCAAGACATTGAATGTAGCATGGGCTGCTCCATGGAACAAAGTTCCAAGCCTTTCTTGGCTACTATATATTGTAGTCTCTTGTGTCATTTTAAGGGAGATATCTTTATTATCAGAAGTAAAACTCTACCCAAATTGAAAGGCATTATTAAGACTTTGAGCTTAGATTGTTCATCATATTTCTTTGTTTGAATCAGAAAGCAAGTTACTTTCAGACTTTGTGCTATTATAGCTTGTATCATTCTAGGAGATGGTTCTTATGTATATTTCCTAAGTGTGTTCTTGTTTATTCAAATTAACAAGTAGAGCTAGTGGAAGTGATAAGGAAGATGTCTTGAAACTAGTTACTTTCAGACTTTGTGTTGTCATAGTTGTCTTTAGTGTGTGTTTTCTTTCTGTTCTTATGTAAAGGATCTTGGGATGACTTTGTGCCTTCATTATCCTTCATTTTTTTTCTATGTAAAGGACCTTAGGATGACTTTGTGCCCCTATTATCCTTCATATCTCACTCTTGGGTAGTTAAGGTGGAGACTTTGTGCTACATCTCAGTCTACTGGTTACTACACCCTTGGTTACCAGTTACTTGTTACTACTTGAAAGAACTCTTTCTTTTCCCTGTAAGATCACTTTTGAAAGAAGATAAGTGCCTTCAGTGTCTTCACCAAGATTTTATCCTCTATTTGTGAACATCATCTTTGAAAAAAGAGAGATGGATGGTGTTATCCTACCCCTGAGTGTTATTTTCAGCTTATATATAGTATATAGCTCCTCATAGTTATTAGGGAACCTCCCCTTGATGAGAGGAGATATTTGTCCCCTATTGATGTAGTAAACCTACACACCTAGCTGACCAATCTCCCTATGCTGTGGTGAAGAGATCTATTTTTCTCACGAGTTAACTGGTCGACAAAATATTCACCCAACAAATAGTATTATCATCAAGGTTTTTGAATAATTGGGAATCATCTAGATTATCAATTTGAGTGGTTCCAACCATGTTAATTTGGGAAGTGATAATACTAGGTGCTCTTGTTATGGGTGTAACAAGAAGATTATGAACATTGGTTGTAAGAGGTGGAACACAATGTGAGTTTCAAACATTTTTTATTGATTGGCTGATGAGTTTACGAATTCTAGGTTTAGAAGGTGTAAAAGTGGTATAAGTTATATGATTATCATGGTTTGGGATTTGTCTAATCTAATTCTCTAGATCTACTATACAGTATGGGGTAGATCATATTGAGAATATTTAGAACCATATGATAAAGAGTTATACCATAAAGATATGTCTTCTATGGTGGATAGGTGGGATAGGAGAGAATAACCCATGTACATTCAGAATGGGTTAATACTATCAAGAAATAATTTCATAAGAATATTCGTGATACCAAGTAGGAGTGGATATTAGAAGGCTAAAAGGGGAAAAAGGACAATATTGGAAAATAGGGAAGGTAAAAAATAATACAGGGTCAACTGGGTCGATCCAATATAGAAAATAGGGCCTATAAATAGTACATAGTCAACAGAGTTGATCCAATACAATGAAAAAATGTTAGAAAAAGAGTGAACAAGGTCTACAAAGAGTACAAGGTCAACTGGGTTGATCCATTACAATGAATAGAGGCTAGAAAAATTTATAGGGTTGACTGGGTTGACCTAGTATAGAAGACAAGGAAGATTAGAAAGCCAATAATAGATTGTGAATTGAAACAACATATTTTTTTCAAGTAATTTGAAAAGTAAAAAAAGTATGGAAAATATATGATTAAAAAATATGAAAAGAATGAAATAAGTGAAAAAATCCTATAAGGGTTGTTTCATTGCAGGTTCACCATAATGTATGCAATCAGAAACATATCATGTTTATAAATCAATCCTAGCTCAGAGAAGATAGAACATACCTACACTTTCAATTGGGAATGCATTTATTAAGTGGGAGCATGACCAATAGGGGGATCTATTAGACATGATTAGGGGATCACTTGTCATAATACACCATGCTAAGAAGGGTTCCAAAGCCTACAGTCTAACACAATCACACAACAACCCTAAAAGAGTCCTAGGTTTAATGTTCAATCTATATCTAATAAAAAAGAAATTAAATATAATCTAGTGCACACCAAATCTTATGGCACAAAGTGGGGGTTAGAAAATAAACTAAACTAAACATGCCTAGAATACATATAATCACATCAATTTATATAGAATCCTAATGTATGGAAGAGAAGCTTAACTGCATTATCTATCTACTTTGGCAAAGGAGAAATAAATTTAGGAATACTTACCTTTGAAGATGAACCCATCTAACCTCAATCTCTCCCTTGGCCAAGGTTATTCACAAGATATTTTTGTGGTATGTAAGGATAACAAAGAAAAATCAGCTCTAGGCTACATAATATATCTATGCATCCAAAATACTTTGCCATAAGACTAGATCCATATCTCCAAATAAAGTATGGAACCATAAGCTTTATTCCTCTAGTATAATGGTTAATAAAAATATGTTCAATCACACTTATTATTATTCACTTCTCTCCTTACAATTGGTTGGAAATGAACTTATATATATATAGGTAGAACTTATCCTAAATCCTTCTAAATATGTCAGGTATAAAGGGTTAACCCAATTGACCTTATATGTTTTTGGGAGTTAAATAACTAGGTCCTAAGCTAGGTTAGATGAAGGGATAATCAAACTGCAAGTGAAAAATATCCCTAAATAGTACGGGTTCAACCCTGTTAACCCTATAAAATAATCAAAGGCTAAAAAATGTATAGGGTAGACCCAATTGACCTAGTATAGTCAACTAGTGAAAGGGGGTCAAGGTAAGAACAAGGAGGTTAATTCATGGCAAATGACTAGAATGGGTACAATGAAGAATAATTAACTTAGAGTAAATGGTTTTAAGAGACAAGTGTGTAGATGGCAAGTGGTAAAAGGGATAACATTTTTACAAAACATCAATGGTCTACCCACTCCTTTCCTGATGTACCCTTTAAGGCATGCACTCAGAGATATTGAGACTCAATGTGTTGTTACAAGATAAAAAGTGTCAATAATTGATAAAATTTTGAAAATATTATTTTTATACACTATCCATAACAACCCCTTGTATATTGAATTCATAATTGAAAATCATAAAATCAAGTTATTTCTTATAAACAATGGTTCATGTATAAACATAGTGTCCCTCAAGCTATGAAAATGATTAAGTTAAATCAAAAAGGACATATAGCCATAAAAAACCATTATCAAGGTATATAATAATGCTAAAAGGGAATCTTTTGAAACTATATGTTTATCGATCATAGTTAGGTCTGTATCCCATCATACTTTATGTCATATTGTGGATATTAAATTGACTTATAACATACTTATTAGTCACCCTTGGATCCATGAAGTAAAATCCATCCCATTTACTTTGTACTAGTGACTTAAGTTCCCCCATGATGTGATTGAAGTCACCACTCCTACTAATCTCTAGCCCTATCAATATTGCAAACACCTAGAGGTAATTTTTTTAATTATAACTATTACCTTGGTTCTAAATTAATTTCAAAGAATAAAAAATAAATATTTTCTCATACACCTAAATATAATTATATCAACCCAAGTGACCTTGATTCCATTTTGACCGATCCCTTTCCTGTAACCCTTGCACAATTGATCACTATTTAGGATATAGGAATTTCTATGTGCTATCTAAAAGATGCCTTCCATATTGCTTGGTTTCCCAAGTATCCTAAATATTTAAGCAAACCCAAACCTTACCAAACCCATTGCACACCCAACATGATTTGGAAAAATAATAAAGATACACAAAAACTACCAATGCTATTTGTAGTTGCTACTTCACCAAATCAAGATCAAGAAGCCTTTAATGAAGGAGACTAGTTATATTCTAATGGCATTGTTGATTATTTTTATAATCATAAATATCCTATCCCTAATCAAATTATGGATAACTTTGATTATACAAGAAATGCATTAGGCCACAAGAGCAAATAATCCTAGAACCATTATCAACAGGTAGGCCTAACATGAGTTAAGGTCTTAGATTTATACCACTCAAGGTTGACCTCATCTATTTCAATAGTGATTCTTATAAATCGACAATTAATGAGACTTTTGAATGTGATGCAACATCCCATTATAGAATTTATGTTGAGCTTGCTAACATAGACCTATTTGACTCAAACTCCATTATGACTATCACATCCCATTATTCCCTTTGCCTTTGCCATCTCAAAATCATTGACTGGGACCAATAAAATTTTGTCATACCCCTTCATGAATTTAAGAATGAGGAATCTATTTCTGAGTACATGGGCCTCATAGACAGATTGCCAATTGGTGATCATAAACAATGATTTGACTTTTCTTTGGACCCTTCTACTTACTTTAGAGAGTAGAAAAATTTTCATGGTCATGAAAAAGATTAAACATTAAGATATTTGGGTGAAAACCTTTTTGAGGTGCTCATTGATTAGTAAAATAGTAAATAAAATGATAAGCCCTTGAGTGAAAACCTATTTTAGGTGCTCTTAGATGGGGAAGTTTTCCCATATCCAAAGGATGCACAAGGTCCATCAAGTCCTAGCTTCATATCCAATGTTAGTATCACATCCAAACAACAAAAAGTCTTTGAGAATCTTGTTCTTAACTTTTTATGAATATTTTCTATTTTGACACTACTTAAACTGGCAAATTTAGATTTGTCTTATTATCTAGAGCTTTGGGAAAATATCTTGAAGCTGAAGCAGAAAGAGAGGATCAAAATAAAACACTACCTACTGTTATTGGATATGGTTCTACAATCCTTATAAAAAACATTACTAAAGTAAACTTGGGGACTTATGATAATCCTAAAAAAAATTATCTTGGAGCCTCCCTAGCTAATGAAGAGTGTGACCACATTGTCACTATCCTAAGGGATTTCATTGATATTTTTGCATGGGCTTATTTTGACATGCCAAGATTAAACCATTAATTGGTTGTGTATCGACTTGTTTTCCATCCAAATGTTAATCCAATCAAACAAAAATTGAAAAATATGTATCCACACATCACTCTTTTTGTAAAAGTATAATTAGAGAAAATATTAGGAGCCAGGTTCATTAGACCACTAGACTATTCCAAAAGGATATCAAATATAGTTCCAGTCAATAAAAAATCATAGGGTTTATGAATTTTTACTTATTTTAGATATATCAATAAGGATTATCCTAAATATTATTTTCCTCTACCCAGCATCGATGTTATTGTCAATTCTACTATTGGGTATGAGATGTTGTCCCTCATGGATGGATTCTCTAGATACAATTAGATCATGATAGCTCTAGAAGACTAGCACAAAATTACATTCACCACACTATGGGGAACATTATATTATCAAGTCATGCCATTTATCTTAAAGAATAATGGGGTTACCTATAATTTTTATATGACTATCATCTTCGATGACATGATGCACTTTATTATTGAAAACTATGTTGACAACATCCTAGCTAAATCAAGAACATGTACCAAACATCCTGATGTTTTATGAAGGATATTTGAGAGATTTCATGAGTATAAGGTTCATCTAAATCCTATTTTTTTTCTTTGGCATCAATTAAAGAAAATTACTAGGGTCATTATATGACATAGAGGGATTAAAGAGGATCCTACTAAAGTCAAGGTCATTGTGGAATTGCCTCCACCTTCTAACCTCAAAATGTTTTGTAGCCTACAAGGAAATATTTAATCTATTCATAGATTAATCTCAAAACTAGAATACAAGTGCCACCTATTTACACAGCTCCTGAATAAATGGGCCACGTTTAAATGGGATAATGAGTGTCAATTAGAATTTGTGAATCTTACAACATACTTGACCTTTTTAATCATCATCAAAAACTTTTCCTTCATCACATAGCCTGTTATAACCTCCTTGGAAACATGCTTTATTGTAAAGGCTATGATGGAATGATATGTCATTGTTTCTCTTTTGGAGAATCTAAGTTATATCTTAAGTAAGTTCATGAATGAATGTGTGGGGCCCACACCAATAGTGTGGTCTTAGCCAAAAGTCTCCTCAAAATAGGTTACTATTGGGCCAAGATGGAAAATATGTTTGTAATTTTCTTAAAAAGTGTGTTACTTGACAACAACATGGTAATTTGATACATGTATCTTCCTTGCCACTACAATTGATTACTACACCATGGGCATTCTTTATGTGAGGCCTCGATTTCATTGATAAAATTAACCCAACATCTTATTATGGCCATAAACATATTCTCACTATTACCAAATATTTTACTAAGTGGATTGAGGCCATTCCTCTCAATTACATCACCGAGAAGCATATTTCCTACTTCATACATTGTCATATTATTTGTCGATATGGTACCCCATCCTATATTACATCAGATAATGGTTGATAATTTATAAACTGAGATGTTAAGGCTCTTTGTGAAAAATTCAAAATCAAGTACAAGAAATCCACACCATATAACCTGCAAGGCAATGGTTAAGTTGAGGCATTTAAAAAACCATTGTTGTAATCTTAAATAATATTGGCAATGACGCTAGCCATAATTATCACTTATAAAAAATTTATGCCCTTTGGGTTTATTGCACTAGTCATAGAACACCCATAGGATCCAATCCATACTTCCTTGTTTATGGCATATAATATATTATCATGATTGATATCACACTACATTCACTATTAGTATCCTTGGAGAATATTGAAGATGATGAATATTATCAAGTTTTTAGGTTGAATGAGCTATAACTCCTTGGTGGCAAGCATTTAGATACCCTAGACAACTTGGAAGCCTATCAAAATAGATTGTGTATAAGTTATAACAAGGGCATTCTATTTAAGGAGTTTTAAATTAGTGATTTGGTCTTAAAATAGAATCAAAAGAACACTAATGTTGAATGTAAAAATAAGGGTATGTTTCAACCCAATTGGTTGGGCCCATGTGTCATCACAACAAATTATAGATTGGGGGCATACTAACTAACTACTATAGATGGCTAAGAACTCCTAGATCCTATGAATATTATTTATCTCAAGTGGTTCTATGCTTGATATCATTTTTAATCATTGTCTACAAGACCCCTTTCTTAGGGTAAACTTGTGTTGAATTCATTTTATCCCACTATTATATCCTAGATCATCCTATCTTGGACCATTTTTATTATATCTTGATCTACTCTATATCATTCTAATGTGAAAAATATTCTTTTACTACTCTAGACCATTGTAACCCTAGAACATTGGCACTTTGGATCATTTAAATTACACTAGAGTCTTTTTTATCCCACTCTGAATCATTCTCTTCTAGACCATATTCATTTTGTCTCATTCTACCCTGGACCATTCTACTTTGAACCATATTCTTTTCATATCTTAGACCATTGTAACCTAGACATTTATATTCCATAACCAATTATGATCTTGATTATGACTTAGACATTTTGAACACACCCAGTGCTATGTTCTATAAATCAATTTAGCATAAATAGTATTTTGTAGCTGCCTCTTACAAACAAGTAAATAAGGATCCCTCAGTACATAGTTTTTTCCTACTAAATGGTTCTTTAGATTTATCCAACACTACATACTATTATATTATTATTCTATTATTATTTGGTAAGCATTATTTCCTTAACAAGATTGTAGGTACCATTGTAATTAGTTTATCTATTTTACTTATCTATGAACATGCAACTCCTTAGAGAGGTAAATTTTCTATGCCATTATCTATATTCATGTAGGCCACTGAAGTTAGTTTAGATTTTTTACTCACCTGTGGACATGAAACTCCTTAGCTAAGTAATTTTTTCATGCCATTATCTATATTCATGTAGGCCATTCCATCCAATTTTAGATATTACTATAAATTCTACTCTTATACATGTGTCTCCTTGATTAGTTGGTTACCCATTCCATTATTTATATCCTCGTTGTAGTCTGTTTGGTTATTGTTTCAACTCTTACCTATATAAGTGCATCTCTTCGATTAGGTACATTGTTTGGCCTCTTATTAAAATTTCATTTTTGTTATTTATTCTAAAAACACAAAAACATTAAAATCAATAGAAAAACACAAACATAAAAGCATTGTCTTATACTTTTGTTTATTTTGATCCCATGCTCCCACCATTTTATAAGTAATAATTTGAATGCTCTCAGCATTTATCGATCATATTTCCTTTTAATTTATAATATAATCATGTTTTATTGTCATCAATTTTCTTTTATCCCATTTCTTGGGAGAACTACATTTGGCCTAAAGTTCATGTTGGATCTACAATCCATGGAACTATGTAGGCAATGCTTATTTGCCTTGTACATCTAGAGTTAGCTTGACTACCCCTTATTTTTCTTCTATTTTCCCCCATTTTATTTGATCTTGTTGTTTTCCTATCACTTAGGGAAAAAAATTTCATCATTTTTCTTGTCTCATTGTGATAAATGTCATCATTTCTTAGATTAAGGGTCACCCTGTCATAGAGAGTAATGCCTCTATTACACGTACACAAACAATTGTTTTCTATTTCTCCTAACATTGTGACTAACCATTATTTGTGTATGTTTATTTTAATTTTATTTTTGTTTTATTTTGATTTGTAATTTGTTCATTTATTTTTTGTGTTTTATTGTTCATTTGTACTTAGTTTGTGTTATGCCTTTATTTTGTTTATTAGCATTTTATTATATTTTCATTATCATTTTGTTGAGTTGTTCTTTTATTTATTATTTATTTGTTTATATTTAGTTTCTTATTCTTTATTTCTTAGTATTTTGTTGTGCCTCTCTTATCTCTTGTTTTTACTGTTTGGTCTTCTTATTTGTATTATTTTGTTCTTTTGTGTTCAAATACATTCTATAAACACTTTTTAGTCTATTTTTCATTTAGACTTGATTTGTTTAGAGTTGTGTTTGAATTTTTTTATTATTTATTTGTTTTCAAGTACATTTTTATAAACCACATGGATTTTGATTATTCATATCTTGATTTCATATTGTTTAAACACAATTTGTTCTTACATTACTTTAATAAATTCTTATTCCTACTTAAGTTTTGATTGTTCTTATCCAGTTATTAAGTTAGGTTGCTTTTGTGTATTGTTTTTTAATCTTTGTTTTTATGTATTTTTGTTTGAATGTCATAAATATTTACATTTTAACTGACCAATTAAAATAGAAATATAATGTTATTTTAAGTTACTTATAATTATGATGCATAATTTTAATTTACTATAGTAAACACCAAGTGCTCCATTTCCAAAATTTGATGAAACTTTGAAGATTATTTTTGAATGCACCATACCTAAAATGAGACTCTATGCAAGACATGCATCTATTGACATACACTCTTAGTCTAAATTGACTATTTATATGATTATTTTGGGATGTGCATCTCCTAAATTATATTATAGCATCTAGTGATACATGAAGCAAAATAAAAACATCAACATCAATATGCTAACTAAGAACATGCATCTCCTACAACTAGCATATCAACACATATCATGATAAGAATAATATCAATGAACATATCATGAGATAATGAGAGAATATTAATAGTCCATGTATAAGAATATTAATACTTATTTTTGGTTATATATGAAAAAAATAAGTGTTATATATATCTAAAAACATGTTTATATACATCATGAGAGTATTTATACATCTCATAAGTACACAAAAAGGCAAAACTAGTACAATTATCTCTCATCCTACTCATCCTTGGGAGGACTCTAATGAAGACCCTAACTTATCTTGGATGAATTAATTATTGGTGGAAATGCTGGTGGAGGTCCCATGATAACTCATTATGAAGTTGGATACATCATTGACTACTCTAAATCTATCTTGTGCCTTAACCTAGTAGTTTGACTAGTCTACTGCAACCTCATATACTCCCTATAAGATGGCACTCTCTACTCTGCAAGAACTAACACATCATATTCTTGCCTCTAGTAGGACATCTCATCTTTAGAATGTAGGACATTATCCTTCATGTACAAGGCAACATCCTTAGCCATAATCACATTGGCCAAATCTCTCACTAACCCTGCTCTTATATCTACCCTAGTGTTATGTGCCTCATCTCTCTCTTGAGTTAACCTTTACATCTCTATTTGAGTAAAGTCACACTCCTCAACCACTATCACGTACTCTACATCTCATGTGGCTAATCAGGCCTATATTTTTGCTACTTGTTCCAACTATCCCCTAAGACCTATAATCTATGCATCTCTAGATATGATTAAACATTGTAGTCTCATGGTCTCTCCCTATGTAGTAGACAAATACACCTATAACCTAATCATAGTTCTTTGTAAACCTACTATATTTAGAAGGTGTACAAATATCTCCCTTCAGAGCCTAGAAATCAAGGTTTGGTCCTTTACAGACCTCCCTATACTTGAGGGCCATTCCCTTCCTAATCCTATCCTTATTCCTATACTTATTTTGGAGGGACCTATCTCTCTATAACCTATACTTATACTTGGGGCATCCCCTATCTCCACATCCTGGCCATCTAGCTCAACTATATTTACATCCTTTATCAGATCCTTCTACCTTTGAGGCTATACAACCTGTAGTGGAATGGAAAATGGGATGGTTGGTTTCAATATCACCTAAACCTATTGTTATGTTGGGGTCTATCCCTGATCCCTCCTCATCCTCATCATTAATATCTCAAAATTGGTTATTGGGAAAATGGCCTAGTTAATTAAATAAGTCATACTCCCAACCACTATGTAGCATATGCATCTATCACCCCTACATATATAAATCTACTGATGTATTCCCATAGACATGGAATACCCTACATAATCTATTACTTCCTTTACCCTAGGATATGGTGACCATCACTCCCTAATCTTCTTGGTCACATGAGCAAAGTAATGTGGACCCTTCATAATAGCCTACTTCATCCAAAATTATTATTAGATATGATCTAACCTATATCTCTCCATAGTATAATCATGCCACCCTATGATATAACATGGTGTGATCATGTAGTTATTCATAAATAAGTCCTCCACATATGTGAACTGTGTCCCTATATATGGGTACCAAATGAAATCACCATCCTTCATATCATATATGGCCTACCTATAATAGGGTAGGTATCCTTAGTGTCCCTACATCCTTGGTCCTATTAGGTACCATGCATAAAACATGAATCCTTTGGTCCCCTCTAATACCTTGACCCCACTAGTTGTGCGATTGTAATGTGTTCTTAGGCTCATACCTTAATAGTGTGTTATGCCCTATGTTCTACCCTCTCTTGTATGAAATCATGTGCATATCTATGTATAGTTGTGCCAAAATAATAGGTCTCTAGGTGACCCATGTCAAGTGATCAAACATATATAGTACTATGCTAATCAACCCTAAGGGAAAGTACCACCTACTCTTGTCAGGTAGTAGAAGGCCTCTAACAAGAGCTATCAAATCCACTACCTTAGGGGGAATTTTTCCATGTCCTACTCCACCATTTAGGGGCTAAGCCAAGTCCTCTAGTGTATCTATGTCAATGCACTCATATAAAATATATTAATCCACTACCCAAAGTAGGTCATCCAACATAGCATGTCTCCCTACCCCCATCCATTTAATCCTAGGTATTCACATGGGTACCCACATAATTTGATGCATATCCTCTAGTGTCACTATCACCTCCCCAATTAGTAGATGAAAGGTTTAAATATCAAAGTTAAATCTCTCTACCAACACTAAAAAGTATTCTCTATCTACACAAATCACTAAAAATCGTGCTAGGTGATATAGGTCCACTTCTACCAAGATGCCCATGAGCTTGTCTATCATGAGCCTCTATCACCGTAGAACTCAAGAATATCACTCTCACAATGTGATAACTATTAATTTTGCCTATAAAATAAAATATTGGGATCATATCAATTAACTTTATACATCATATTAATCTAATTTTGAGGCCTAGAATAATATTTTATGTGCTTTTACCCCTCTTCTAATTTTAGGCCTAGTTTAAATCCCAATAGGCCCCATTCTACTTTATTTTAGAATTATCATTATTATTTTGGTGATTATACTATTTGGTAGTATATTCTCTCTATTTCATAGGGAGATCTTATTATTTTCCATGAGCTCATTGATCTGTAGGTCATTCATTCCATTTGGTAGGGTAATACCACCAATCATAGTGAACTTGCCTTTTGACAGGGAAAAAGTCACATAAAAATGTGAGATATCCATTATTTTGGTGATCTCACCATTTTGACTCATGATCCCACTAAATAAAAGGTGAGATTGTTGATATCTTGGTGTTCCCACCATTTTCATGGGTGACCTCACCATTTTCCTAATTGGGAAAATGGTAGGATCACCCCAACTACTTCTTATGAGTAATTAAAGAATTAAATGATAAATTCAAAAATAAAAAATGTACCTATTGATGCTCCACTCCTTAATGGTCATTGGTACTCCTCATGCACTCCCCAAGATGTCAGTGGTGTGAGATTTCTGCTATTTTACTAAACTCACTCATGTGCAAATACCAGAGCTTTAAAATTAATATAGCTAGGGTGAAAAATGACTTGTTTTTACCCCCAAGGGTCAAAATATAGTAAAGTTATCAAATTTTTCATCTCCTAGGCCTATATTTGTTGCATTTTATCTTTATTGGGACACTATTTTAGCATTGTTAATCTATTTTTCCTCCCTCTTTCTTCTAATTACTCCCTTTTTACCCTTTTTGCTAAAATTAATGAGATTATAAATTCTTCAGATTGAGGGCCCATCTATCAAATATTTTTAAGTTTTTTGTTTGAGCCTCAAGGGGTCAACATGGGCCACCCAAAAAATATTTGGGGCATTTTTTGAACCTATTTCTCCATTATTCATGCAAACTTTAAAAATGGAAAGTGGGTACAAAATTTATTTCTTTTGATTATAGTGACCTTTTCATTCTTTAAAAAAACATTGCTTCAACTGAATGTCTCATCGCACCTTTTCAAATAGGGGAAAATTTTAGACATCCAATTACTATCACTATTATGCTAAAATTATCAATCTAAGCAATATTTTGTGACAATACACAATCTAGGCCAAAATCAATAAAATGTGCTAAATGATTCAATCTTGTCATGTATAGGTGCCAATTTAGGATAATATATCACTGAATGGGGTAATGAATCTTATGTGATTATTATATTTTTTCAAATTGAGTCAAATTATGACCGTGCAAAATTACACTCTAGACCACTGAATTCTTCTAATTCGATAACATATGTCATGTGCATGTGTTATTTCACATCCATAATACCTTAACTAGGGTATTATTTTATATGAAATTGACACCTTATTTTAATTATACTCCATTCAAATTACTATTTCATAAAATGACATTTCCAACCAAGTTGATTAAGGATATAATAGATTTCCAAAGAATTGCAAAAAATTAAGAAAGGCCACTTAAGCAAATTAAACTAAATCAAGAGCCAAAGTGAAAAACCCATGGAAGTTATTAAAATATATTAAATGGAAATTAAATCCTCATATATGCATCATCCAATGACATCATTAATGGGGTGGCATCCATAATTTATTAATGGAACAAATATCATGATTAAGTCTTCCCATGCCTCGTTAATGCTCCATTTATCCAAATATTTATGGTTTGTCCCTCAAAAATTGAATAAGTTTATGGCCACACATTTTGATCTCAATATGTATGGTCATAACTGACCTTGAACATTTTCAAAAAGTTATAAATATAGGGCCTCAACATTGATAAAGAGAGCTTGAATTGTGTAATATTATAATGCAAAATTGTCTTCAAAAAGTTTCACCTATTTATACAAAATGATCAAAATCATGATCCTAATCCATTGGTGCATTTATAAATGATGTATAATATTTAAACTCATCATTGACATAGACTTTAAGCACCAAATCTAAAGAAAACATGCTTTTTGGATGTATTTAGGAGGGATTTGATTTGAAAGGTTTGGTAGTATTCATGTTGTCACATGGGTTTTTACCCTTTGAGGAGATGTCGTAGCTCTCCTCATTCAATTGGCACAATTAAAACACCCCTAGGCTTATGGGTAGCATATGGATGAGGTGAATCTCAAGATAGGGATAACTCCTTTAATGTATCACTTATATACCACTACTATACCTAAACTTTGGGGGGAAAAAGAGAGAGAGAGAAAACATGAAATAAAACTATCCTAAGGTAGGTGATACACCAATTTTTTTTATGATTTCCAACTATCTACATGTTACACATGAGAACAAAGGACAAACCAAACATACACTTCTCTAATCTGCATCTTCTCACATCAATATTACATTATGAGGTTATGGATGAATGTCTAGGTTAGGAGGACTAGACAAGAGGTCTTGAATGGAACTTATGAATAGACTAACTCACTCAAATTTGAGACTTCCTAAAACACTTCACATGCCTTGCAAGAAGAATCTTTTAAACTGTAAATAGGTTGAAAGAATGATACAACATGCTAATAAATAAAAAATCTTCACTAAGATCCATAATCCAATAAAAACACACTATAATAGTCATGAAGAGGTAAAAATCATAAGTATTATTAATAAAATGGTATAAAAATGAGGAGGGCTTCACCATACTCAGGTGGAGCATAAGTTACAATGGTCAAAATGGCTAGTTCTTATAAAACTTGAGAGAGAGGAGAGAAGAGAAAAGTTCAAGGGTCACAAAGACACTTATCAAGATGATAAAATTAGATAATTTTTTATGAAAAGAGGATTTTGGATGAACCATTTAAGGTTAGAAATAAAAATTGTCCATCCACGTCATAAAACTCATAAAAAATGGCATGAAACTCCTCATTTTGGCTTAGAAAATTGCCTTCATGATTTGGACCTATTTGAATGTCCCAAAAAAAATTAGGGATATGTGTGATAATTATAACTAAGAATAATGTTTTCACACATGATTTTCCATGAATTTTTTTCAATCTTGGTCATCTTGAATCATTTAGAAGGGAACTATCACTACCTTCACTCTAAGAAACTCCTCTTTCATGCACCCTGCACACTTAGACTCAAATTTGGATTCATTTTCCCATTAAAATATATAAGATGGATTGGATGACACATTTAAAGACCCTCCATGGCCTTAGAGGTATTAAACACACCTTAATATCATCTCAGTTGAAGTTTTCCACCCTTCTCAATAGCTTGTCCACTATGCCATTTTTGATTGGTTGAGATGAAACTAGATATTTTAAAAACTTGGGGTTTTTTCAAGGAATTAAATTTATATTTTAAGTTATATTAAGTCTCAATATTACCTCACATGTTATTTTCATCTCTTGAAACCTCTTACAACCTACACAATGAATAAAAATATCAAGAAAAGCTTATTTTGCACTCCATCCATACAGTTCCATACAACTAAAAAGGGTGGGTATGAGCTTGAGAGATTCCTCTAAAATTTATAATAATAATAATAATAATAATAATAATAATAATAATAATAATAATAATAATAATAATAATAATAATAATAATAATGGTAAAAATAGTTCATTATATTATCTTTCTATTTTCTTTTTTCCAATTGGGTCATTGTAAGGGTTTAACAAGGGTTTAACCTGTTTTACCCTCTTAAGGTTTGTTCATGCATATTTTACATTAAAATTGCAAAAAAATATCACTAATTTAATTTATAATGACCCTATTAACATCTATAAACACCTTAATTATCCATTAAAATAACCAAGGGAGGTATGAGCATTTGAAGTTACCTATTTGAGCTTGATTCCTCATTCCTACAGGCCTAAGTTTGTCTTTGAGTAAAAAATGGCCTTCCTTATGTTTTGTATACATAAAAATGGTTTTAAAAATTCTTATATTATACCAAAATAATTCCCAAATTTATTTTAAATCATATCCAAAGATATAAATGTGAATGATTCTCCATTTGGCTTTAAGCCTAAGCATGCTCAATACACATGCCTGCAACCCTTGTGATCTAGGCCATATAATTGGACTTATTTAATTAAATATTATTTAAAATATCTTAATTATCCAAAAAATATTATTCCATAAGTTATAAGACCCTTATACATCTATAAGTGAAAGTGACCTTTCATTTGGGCATTAGGCCAAAACCCTGCGCTTAAGCCTGATTGCAACCTTAAGAGTGTAGGGTACCCTATTGAGTTATATCCATTTTTAAATGTTATATAATATTTAATTTTATGTTTTAAAACTTTAAAAACTTTCCCACAAGGATATTTTGGCTTCTAATTCATGATTTCTCACCCATCCTCTAAACCTTACCAATTTTGACCCTAAGGAAGTACCCTCTATTTCAGACAAAATAGAGGGTACTTCCCCTATTTTCTCGAACCAAATAACCATTTTATTAGATTATAAAAATTAAAAGGATACCCTACACAAAAAATAATCCTCTGGTCTACCCATTTGACTCTCAAAACTCTTCCAAAACCAAAACAGACTATGTGAAGGGGACTATTTGTAGGGTTTGAGAAATTAACTATATATTGCCTCATTTGACCCCTTTTATCTTTTCAAAATATATAGTTATGTTTTCATGAGGTTTATCTGATTGTGGTGGAGGTTTTATAATATTTGAAATCACTTAAACCTTCCTAAACATCTATCCTTACACTTAACCATTCAAGGTTGTGTGTAACCTTCCTAACTAGTATTTCTTATTTTCCATGGGACACCTGTAAATATTCATAGCTTGAGGTTATCTTTAGAACATTATGTTAAACCTATTACAAAATTATTAGGTCATATATAAGTTTTTATATTTTCATTCATTCTTGGAATTATCCTAAACCACCCCTTAGACACATTTCTTAGTTGACTATCTACTTATAGTCACTTATAAGTGACTGTAGGGGATTCCATAGGTGGCTTCTATCCTCAAAACCCATGATAAATATCCATTATAAACCACTTAATATTATTTGGATTAATTTTATTATTATTAGACCCATTTTAAATCATCTTTTTTTATATTCTCCTCAATAAATTCAACCCTTTTGATCTCTTCCTGAGACAGTTATCCACAGTGGCTGTAGGAGCATATTTTTCCACTAGGACCTTGATCATGATGTGTAGAGACCATTCTTGAAGTTTGAGAGTCAAATAGCATCAAATAATGATTGTATTCACATTGAAAGTGTTGAAACACCATCCAAATACCATTCATAGGTCATTATCAGCTATAGGTGGGTCTCTAGGCAACTTGTACGAATTGTAGGTGTGTATGAGGAACATGACACCACTTATCATCCTCTCTTGAGAGCATTTTATATCACAAGTGTCACTTGAAACATTTGGAATAACTATCCTATGTTTTCATTATCTATAAGTTCCACATGGATTGCAAGGTCACCTTTTTGATCAAAGACCCATAAACATTAATGCTTGAGTTTAGTGTTTTTATGGGCAATATTAGGCTTCTTAATCACCATCCTCCACTAACCCTCTATCCTTAAAAATTTGTAAGGTAATTTTATATTATATAATATATAAATATAACCTATATATATTTTTTTTAAATCTTGTTAAATATGTTATAGGTTATTCCTAAAACACCCCTAGACCTTTATTTTCTCAATTTAGGGCTTGTGTTTTTGAACATAGTCATTAAATTCTAGAAAGTGATCAATATTGCCATTTTATATCTTTACATTTAAAATAGGACTTATATGATTTTATAAATGAATTATAACTCTAAATAAGGTCTCAAATCATGCCACAACACTCCAAAATGACATTACAACTTTCCACCAAGTCACTTGTAGATGTTGATTCTTAATATATATAGGCAGTGGGCAAAATAGTAAAAATAATCAAAAAAATATGCCTTTTAAACTAACAAATATCCTTTAATGGAATGAAAATGGAACATAAATATATTTTAAATCTTGAAATGAGATCATATGCTCCATTTCAATGTGTGTCCTTGATATTTTGGTACATATTCATTAATGACTGCCTGACTATGAATGTTGTATATGACTACAAACTCATGGAAGTTACCTTGAATAATGAAGTTTTAAATTTAAAGGGAATCCATATAAAATTTAAAACATGTTAAAGGTCCTAAAATAATCCTCTAAAACCATGAACAAGTATGGAGTTCCTAAAAATGGTGAAAAATTGCCTGCAACTTAGAAAAGTTTTAAATTTAAAGCAAATCCATATAACATTTAAAACATGTTAAAGATCCTAAAATAACCCTCTAAAACCATAAACAAGCATGGAGTTCCTAAAAATGGTGAAAATTTTCCTGCAATTCAGAAAGGTGTATCTTCATACAAACACCTTGAAACATGAAAATAATAATGGTAATAATTATATGAGGATTTAAACATAATTTTTAACTAACCTAAGTAACTTGTTTATATTAAATTTCCCAAAATGGAGAAAAACCTATAGGGTGCATGAAATAACAAGTAGAAAAGCATAGTCAACTTCATGAGGATGGTTCATAAATCAAAAGCCACCATTTATAAAAATATTTTAATGTAAATTAATCTATCTGATTTTAATTTCACCTCCCAAATGCATTTGACCTAGAACCTCCCTTGTTGGCTATACCAAGTACAAACTTGAAGACTGGTTCTATGTGTCTAAAAGGGTGAAACATGATTAGAATGGTTTTAGCTCAAAAATAGAACTTTTATAGCATTTAAAATGTGGAAATAAGCTTGAAGAAGCTGAATATACATTATATGATCTTCTCCCATGTGGCACACTTACCCATGTGGCACACTTACCCATGGGTTGTATAAGTGCTAAACTCTCCTTTTTTCTCAAGAAAATTGCCCTTTCTTTTGAATAGCCTACCAATTTCAATTACCAATAGTTGATTAAGACATATGAGGATGCATGGGATTTTAAATCACCTCTTATAACCTTCACACTTCCTAAAAAATCTGCATAAGTCATTAAATTCCCCTTTTTACCTCAAAATGACTCCTAAGATTAAAAGGATTAAAAAGACTAAAGACCAAGGACAATATAACATCAATTAACCTATAATACACATTTATACATTATATAGTAGACTCCAAAACACCTAAAAATCAAGATTTTACCCATAGGGGTCCCAATTTGACCTGTAGGGTCAAATTTGGTCAACAAGTTGGTGACTCATAGAGGTAGTATGCATGCTATACTAACTAGACCAGTAGCCTTATTAGTCTATTGGGATTAGGGATTCATATAAAATATAAAACAAAACAATGATACATTTGAACACAATATTTGATCAAGACAAGACCACTTGATTATCTCAACCACATAAAACAAAGAACACACACCAAACAAAACAAACACACAAAAAAGACATACAAATGTGCTTAAAAAACTTAGGAAAAATAGGAAGCAAGAAACTATATACAACTTAAAAACTAAGCATACCTCCCCTTCTAGGATCAAAAGGAAATTTTCTTGCATATCCTTCTTCATGATATGAATCATAGTGCCAAGCATGTTGTTCTTTGTATTGAACACTTGATAGATCAAACCTACTTCTTGGCACCTCAATTGCTATGCTCTCAAATGGACCATATTTAAATAGGTATAAAATGTAAAATTATTCCTCTTGGCCTTGTACACAAAATTCATACTTATTCACACTCTTCATCTCATAATTAAATTTCATTTTCTTTATAGGCATGACTTCAAGAGGAATGGTTTCTTATTCCTTGGAAGGTTAAGGTAAATAGAAACTTGTCTTGACCTCTAAAGAATAATGTGAACTTTTCTCTTGGTCTTCTATTACATGTTATATAATGTCATCTTTCTCATCTATGACATGTTAGATAATGTCATCTTGCTCATCGCCACTTATAATAAACTCCAATGAAATAGTAAACCCCTTCAAAGACTCAAACTCATTACAAATGTTTTCAAATTTTTGCCACAAGTCCTCATCCTCTTTTTGATCAGCATTATTAAGGGTAACAATAATTAAAGATCCTTCATATGCTTCCTTAGGATCCAAAAGGACTTCATCTAAGTTTTCTTCTTCAACACAAGGAAGGCATTCTTCAGCATCAACCAAACAAGAAGACTCAATATAAAGGATAACTTATTCCTCATCATTTGGGACCTCCTGAGGACGCTCAAGTTGTATCTCCATTGTCATGATCTGATATTTATTCTCAAGGGATGCAATATCTTCCATCTCTTTCTCCTTTTTGGTGATGTAAAGACTATGCATCTTGAAATCCAGTGACCTAGCCCAATGAGGCTGCCAAGAAGTTGCACTTTCTTTAAGTAAGAGTTTTGAATTTTCCTCAACCAAATGTTCCTATTTAGGTTCATATACCATAGGTACATTAAGGAAAAGGGTGATAGGGTGAGGAAAAGATGAAATATTTGGTAGAGGTGGAGCATAGGGCTCAAAATTAGATTGAGATTGCATTGTATGGGATTCTTTTGGGAGCTCTTGAGGAAGGAGAGGTAGACCTTGGAATAATATGGATTGGTTATCTTCATTTCACTTTAAAATCACTTAATTCACATCTGATTCAACTTTAAAAATCTCTTGAGGGAGGTTAGATGGTGTGTGTTTAGGCATGTGATCTTCTTTTGAGTCTAAGTCTTCCATCACACCTTAACTTAAAAACTTCATCCTTGAATCCAAATCTTCAATTTGATTGGCTAGGTTCTCTTGGAAACATTTTTATTGAAGTTAAAAGTCATCATCATGAGTATCAATAATGCAAGAGGGATGATATGGAAGGCAAGAGGACTCTTCATTAGGAAGGGTGGGAGGGGCTTGCAAAGGATCAACTTCAATCTCAACTTCACACTCCTTATCAATGCTTTTATCCTCTTTCTTTCCCCATGATTCCACTATCTTACTCTAGATTAGGATATTAGGATTAGAATTATTCTTTTGAGGTGGTTATTTAATTTGAGGAGTGGGTGAAGTGTTCAAAGAACTTGGAATATCCTTAGGCTTGGATTCTTCACCTTGTCTCCAAATTGGAATCTCATATCTAGGTGTCACTCTTTGAGATGGGGATGTAATTTGAGAGGGAAATGAGGAATTTAAATCTAATTCCTTTTTTTCTTTGAATATGCATATTAGCTAACTCAATCTTCCTATCAAGATTAGATTCAAACACAAGGTTTCTCCTTTCAACTCTCTCTTCCAATTGATGGGGAAAAGGATGACTTTGGTAAGCTTTATTGGGCTCATGACTAGGGATAAAAAAGGAATGATATAAATCTTGAGAAATTAGATATAATTGCTGATATTTTTGGTTAGGTTTCCTTTCATGAATTCTTAGCTTATCCTCTAAGGAAGAAACTAAACATCTCACATTTAGCATCTCACTTGTGAGCCTTTGTCAATTAGCTCTCTCAATAGGTGCCCACTCTCTTTTGACCAGATCTAATGCATCTCTCACCTTATGTAAAAGATGACTAGGAACATATAGACCATATCCCCTTTGTGTCTCAAGATCTAACATGTACTTCCCATATCCCAAAATTTTTTATTTGAAAGTGGAGATGGATTGACTTGAGAAGTGACTAGGTTGAATAGGAACAAGATATGGAGAAGGTTGATTATAGGGCTGATACACTTCATGAATAGGCTGACAAGGGTCATATTAGAGCTGATGAAGATCATATTGAAGCTAGTAAGGATCATGACAAGGATGATTAAGAACTTGCTCTTGTTGATAGGGGATGTCATAACCTTGAAATGTCTCACCAACTTGTGTAAAAAAAAATCAACACAAAAGTCAAAAATGGAAGTTCATTGAAATAAAGAACACAAATAAATATATTAATAAAAATATTCAAAAGGAAACTTGGGCTATTGGACCAGCTAATGTATCTTTGCAATCACCATTGATGCTTTGATAAATACCTCCAAAGGCTGCTTATTGAAAGACAACACCGAAAATATTTCAACTTTTTAGACCAAGAGTCCTACCAATTATGTCAAAACCTACTATCACTTGGATTTTTACCCTTTGAGGAGATGTCTCAGCTCTTCTCATCCAAGTGGCACAATTTAAACACCTCTAGGCTTATGGGTAGCCTAAGGATAAGGTGAACCTCTAGATAGGGATAACTCCCTTGATGTACCACTTGTATACCACTAGTACACCTAAAATTTGGGGTGGGGGGGAGAGAGAGAGATAAAATCAAATCAAATTATCCTAAGGGAGGTGATACACCAATTTTGTTGATGAATTCCAACTAGTTGTATGTTATACATGAGAACAAAGGACAAACCAAATATATACTTTTTAAATATGCATCTTCTCACATCAATGTTACATTATGAGGTTATGGATGAATTCCTAGGTTAAGAGGACTTAAATTAAACTAGTTAATATACAAACTCGCTCAACCTTGATACTTCTTAAAACACTTCAATGGCAAATAAGGTGAAATAATGAGATAACATGTTAAGGAATCCATAGTCTTAACTAAGCAAGATCCATCATCCAACCAAAAAAATATATAAAATTCATGAATAGGTAAAAATAAGTAGTATTATTTATCAAATGGTATAAAAATTAGTAGGGATTTACCATACTCAAGTAAAGCATAAGTTATAATGGCCAAAATGGCTAGTTCTTATAGAACTTGAGAGAGAAGAGAGAAGAGATAAGAGATAAGTCCAAGGGTCATAATGACACTTGTCAAGATGAGAAAATTAGTTAATTGTGCATGATAAGAGGATTTTTTATTAACCATGCAAGGTCAAGAATCACAAGTGTCCATCCAAGTGATAAAACTCATGAAAAGTGGCATGAAACTCCTCATTCTAACTCAAAAAACTGCCTTCATGATTTGGACCTATTTGAACATCCCAAAGCTAATTAAGGATAGGTATGATGATTGGAATTAATGGGAATGGTTTTATAAATTCTTCTCCATGCATTATTTTTAGGCTTGGTCATCTATAATCATTTGGAAAGGAGTTATCACTACCTGCACTCTAAGAAATTCCTCTTTTATGCACCCTACACATTTGAACTTAAAATTGGATTTAGTTTCCCATGAAAATCCATGGGATGGAATGGATGAAACCTATTAATACCATACATATATTTATATTCATTAGGCATACATTAAAATCATCTCACTTGAATTTTTTCACTCTTCTCACTAACTTCTCCACTATGCTAGTTTTGATTAGCTAAGATGAAGCTAGATATTTGAGTCACTTAGGAGTTTTTTCAAGGAATTAAATTTACATGAGGAGTTATATTGAGTCTCAATATTCCCTCTCATTTTATTTTCATCTCTTGAAACCTCCTAAAACTTCCATAATGCATAAAAATATCAAGAAAAGCCTTTTTTGCACTCCATCTATATAGTTTCATACAACTAATAAGGGTGGCTAGGATATTGAGAGAGTAATATACAATTTATAATAATCATCCTTGCCAAAATATCCCATTAGAGTATATTTCTAGCTTATTTTCTCTAATTGGGTCATTGTAAGGATTTAGCAAGGGTTTAACCTATTTTACTCTCTTAAGGTTTATTCATGCAGATTTGACATTCAGCTTGCAAAAAAATCTCACTAATGTGATGTTAAAAGACCATATTAACATATAAAAATTCCTTGAATCTCCATGAAAATCACCAAGGGAGGTATGAGCATTTGAATTTACCTATTTGATCTTAATTCCTCATTCCTACAAACCTAAGTTTATATTCGAGTCAAAAATGGCCTTACTTGTGTTTTGTCAAAATAGTCCATTAGAGTATCTTTAGGCCTAAGCATGCTCAATAAGCCTACCTACAACCCTTGTGCTCTAGACCATATAATTGGAATTATTTTAATTCCATAATATTTAACACATATATAATGATCCCAACCTTCTACATCTAGAAATAAAAGTGACCTTTCATTTGGGCATTAGGCTAAAACCCCACCCTTAAGCCTAACTAAAACCTTAAGAGTATAGGGTAACATATTGAGTTCCATCATTTTTTTCATGTTATACCATATTTAACTTGATTTTTTAAAACTATCCACACTTTAACACAAGGATATTTTGGCTTTCGGTTCATGCTTTCTCACCAATCCTCTAAACCCTGCTAGTTTTAACCCTAAGGAAGTACCCTTTATCTGAGACAAAATAGAGGGTACTTCTCCTATTATATTAGATAAAATAAACATTTTAGTATCTTATTCAAGTTAAAAATATCCCCTACACAAAAAATCATCCTTTGGTATATCCATTTGACCCTCAAACCTATTCCAAAACCAAAACAGACTATGTGAAGGGGACTATATGTAGGGTTTGAGAAATGGACTGAATATTACCTCATTTGACCCCTTTTATATTTTAAATATACATAGTTATTTTTTCATGAGGTTTTTATTATTTTTTTTTAAGGTTTTATAAGCTTTGAAATCACTTCAACCTCCCTAAACATTTCTCCTCACACTTGACTAGTCAAGTCTGTGTGTAACCTTCTTGACTGGTATTTCTTGTTTTCCATGGGACACCTGTAGATATTCATATATTTAGATTGGTTTTGTAACCTTATATTAAACTTATTGAAAAATTATTACGTAATTTTTAAGTGTTTTTAGTTTCATTCATTCTTATAATTATCCTAAACCACCCCTTAGACACATTTTTTAATTGACTATCTACCTACAGTCACCTATAGGTTAATGTAGGGGATTTTATAGGTGGCTTATATCCTAAAAAACCATGATAAATATACATTATAAACCCATTATGATTATTTTTAGTCAATTTATTCCTATTAGATCCATTTTAAATCCTCTTTGTATTATATTCTCCTCAAGAAATTCAACCCTTTTGCTCTTTGCGTGAGATAGTTATCCACAGTGTTTATAGGTGCATATTTATCCACTAGGACCTTGATCATGATGTTTAGAGACCATATATGAAGTTTTAGAGTAAAATATAATCAAATAATGATTTTATTCACCTTGAAAGTTCTTAAACACCATCCAAATACCATGCTTAGGTCACTGTCAATTGTACGTGGGTGTCTAGGCAACTTGTACAAACTGTAGGTGTGTATGAGGAACATGAAACCACTTATAATCATCTCTTTATAGTATTTTAGATCATTAGTGTCACATAATTTTTTCTTAATCACTATACTATGTTATCATGATCTATAACTATCACATGGAGTGCAAGGTCACCTTTTTTTATATCAAAGTCCTATAGACATCAATGCCTGATTTTAATGTTTTTATGGGCAACTTAAGTCCTCTCAATCACCATCCTCCACTAACCTTCTATCCTTAAAAAATTTCAACGAAATTTTATATACTATAGGATACAAATATAACCTATCTATATGCCTTGAAACTATTTTCAACCATGTTATAGGTTATTCCCAAAACAACCCTGGACCTATGTTTTCTTAATTTAAGGCCTATGTTCCTAAACATAGTCATTAAATTTTAGAAAGTGATAAATATTTCCATTTTCTATCTCTACCTTTCAATTATGCTTGATATTATTTTATCAATTCATTATAACTCTAAGTAAGGTCTCACCTCAGGCTAAAACACCCTAAAATGACACTATAGCTCTCTACCAAGTCACCTATAGATGATGATTCTCAATATATACAAGTAGTGGGCAGAATAGTCAACATAAATAAATATGCCTTTAAAACTAACTGATCTCTTTTCATGGCATGAAAATGGAACATCGGGTTTTTGAAAATCTTGAAACAAGCTCCTTTGCTCCATTTCAATGTTTGTCCTTCTTGATATTTTGATGCACATCCATTAATGACTGTTTGACTGTGAATGTTGCATATGAATATAAATTCATGGAATTTACCTTAAATAATGAAGTTTTAAATGTAAATTGAATTTATAACACATTGAAAACATGTGAAATGTCCTAACATAACCTTCTAAAACCATGAACATGCATGGACTTCTTGAAAATGGTGAAAAACTACCTACAACTTAGAAAGTTGTATCTTCTTATAAATTTGATGTATTTGACCTATCCAAACACCTTTAAAAACTAAAACAAGCATGGGAATCATTTGAAGAGGACTTCAACATAATTTGGAACCAACCAAAGTAACTAGTTTGTATGGACTTGTCTAAAATGGATCAAAGCCTATGGGGTACATGAAATAACAAACACTAACGCACAATCAACTGCATGAGGATGCTTCATAAAGAAAATGACACCATTACTCAAAATATTCTTATGAAAATTATAGTCTATGAGTTTAATTTAACCTTTGAAAGGCATTTGACCTGAAACCTCCCCTGTTAACTATACCAAGTACAAACTTAAAGACTAGTTTTGTGTGTCTAGAAGGGTGAAAAGGAGCAAAATGGTTTTAACTCAAAAATGGCACTTCTAAAGAATTTAAAACATAGAAATGATCTTGAGGAAGCTAAATATAAATTATATGATCTTCTCCCATGTGGCACACTTCCCCATGGGTTGTATAAGTGCCAAAATCTCTTTTTTTCTCAAGGAAACTACCCTTTCTTCTAAAGAACCTACCAATTTTAGTTACCAATTGTATACACCCTAAATTCGTAAGAAACCACACATATCATGTATTTTAATATTCCTTTCATAAGACACTCTAACTATATAATATGAGCCTTGTTCACATTTAGCCATGTCTTTTGTTTTACTTATCATGGTCTTGTTTCATGCTTGAGTCACCATTTTATTTATTCCTAATCATCTGTAGCCTTCCAAATGGTCATTCTAGCTTAGATAGACTATATTTACCATTATGTTTCCATCCCCTTAGGTCTTGATCCTATAATATAGGAGTGTTGGGGGTAGATGATAGCACTAAACCCCAGGGTGTCCCAATTCTAGCACCCTTATCTAACTACATTTTGAGTCCCAACGGTCAGGTTCCCTTGCTTGATGATTCCTAACCCGTTATTAACTTCATCCTTAATTTTTGTTTATCTTTATAGGGCTGGTAAAATGTGAATAAATTTCCCAATTTAAAAATAAATATTCTCACATACAAATGACTTCAAAAGTCATTTTATATCTAGCACTTACTACTTTGACATCATACATAATTAAAAATTAGTTAATAGTATAGCTCAACATTCTGCATCACACATATATTTGCATGATTAATCAAGGAAGGGCCTTAGTAAAATTTCATTCTTAAATCTACCATGAATGTTGATTATGCACATTATTTAAGGGACAGGTACATTAGATTTGAGATAATGATCAAGACAACAAGGCTTCTAGATCATGCAATCATACTTCCCCTAACCCAAATTTTCCCATTTTTATTTTTGTCTTTGTTGTTTCATGTGTGTAGATGAATAAATGGTTTTAAATATTAAAAAATATCTAAAAGGATCTCTGTCCACATTCAATAGCTAAAATGACATAGGTAAGCTCACATAGGGATAGTGGACAAAACACAAAAAACTCAAATCTCTGTGACTAGTTTGGATAACAGTGGTAGGACCTAGACTATAGCACCAAACCCTAAAGTTTCTTATTTTTGTCACTCTTATCCTTTAATTTAATGAAATATATATTCAAACTCTTGACATCTTCTAAGTCCTATAAAATAGTTTTCAAGCTTTGAAACAATTGTCTCAGTCTACTTTTCTAGATAAGTTACTTTTATTCCCTATGTAATTAATTTGATCAAAATCTATATTTTAACATATTAAATTAGATTTTCCCCCTTACTCTAGAACCCTTATTATTTATGAACTAAACATTAATTTCCTAAAAATAATAAAACATTTTGTGAACTTGACTTACTTTGAACAAATCTAAAACCTTAGGTACACTTAGGGTTTTTCCTTCATAATTTTTGTAAAAATTCAATCTCAAATTTTTTATTTTTGTATAAACTTCTGTGAATTTATTTATTCAAATTTAATTTAAATTATAGTAATAATTTTCAAAAATTCTAAAACCCAACTCAAAACCCTAGATTTATAAACTAGGTCCTCAAAACCCAAGCCTCCCTCCCTTACAATTTTTAGATAAATTTTTTGGAATTTTTGCAAATTGTTTGAAGTGTCAAAAATATTTTCAAAATCTCTATGTTGTTAGTTATTTTGTGCAAAAATTCAATTTCAAATTTCTAATTTTTGTATAAATTTTTGTGTATTCAAATTTATTTTAGAATTTAAATTATAGTAATAATTTTCAAAAATTCTAAAACCCCAACCCAAAACCCTAGATTTCTAAACTAGGTCCTCAAACCTCAAACCTTCCTTGCAATTTTTAGAAAAATATTTTGGAAATTTTTCAGTTTTTTTGGAGTGTAAAAAATATTTTAAAAATCTCTATGTTAGTAGTTATTTTTGCATTTATTTACTTAATAATACTTTTTCACATTCTCTTTGGTCTAAATAAATAAAATGGCCACTAAGGCACTTCTTCCTTCTCATCTCATAGATCAATTTATAAATGTTTCTCATAATTATGACAATGAATGGAAAAATTTGCAAAATTGCACATTAGCTAAAAATGTGGAAAATGATTTCATTTACAATGAAGATAATTAATATTATTGTAATGAAAAATAGGATGATACATGTGAAGGTAATAGTGAAGAAAAAGTAGATGCATCTTCTTCAATCAAACCTATCTCTTATATTCCTTCTTCTAAAGAAAATAATTTTGATAAATGGGAAAGATACTTTTCACCTCATTATCTTATGCACAATGCACCAAATGAAAAAATTAGTCATGCACTTCCAAGTGAACCTCTAATTGGTGATAATTTTCTTCCATATGAACCTAATATATTTCTCTTTTTTGCTACTTCTATGTTCAAAATACAACAATATAAACACAATAAAATCAAATTGCCAATGCATAGTTCACATGATGCATCTCATGCTCTCAACTCCAATTTATCAAAAGAATGTCTAAATGATAATTCTCTTACTCTTAGTTCTCATGTTGAAAATGGAAATAATACATACACTCCATCCATGGATAACATATATGCACATAATATTCCAAATTCACATGATAATTTATTGCATATTAGAAAAGAATTAAATTCTTCTCATACACCTCTCCCTAGTCACAATGGAAGTGATAATGAGTATGATAGTGAACATGCAAACGAATATGAAAATGAGAGTGACTATGAACAATATTTTGACTATGATAATGCATGGAATAATGATGATTATTATGTACATAGTGAATAAGAAAATGCATCTCATGTTTCTAACTCTTCTCTCACTCATCTCAAACATAATGCACTACCAAATGTTTGTTATACTTTTATGCACGAGTCTATCTCAAATGATGCACATATTAATGATAACATCATATCCTCTACTCAATTAGAATATGATTCACTAAAACATAAAGATACCAATGAATCTCCCAAGACCCTTCCTACTACAGTAGCACATGTTTCTCACTCTTCACCTGAAGAGAATGGTAGCCCACATCCCTCCACTAAGGTCCAAGTTACCATTCCTCCAAAGGTTCAAGTGAGCACACCCCCTCTCTATGATGCATGTAGTTGGTGAATTACAACACCAAGTACATCTCCTTACCTTGTAAAATAATGCTTATAAGTCTTAGATAGATGCCAATGATTTACATGGTAACCTTCTTTTGAAGACATTTGTAAAAGATCCATTGCCTAAGCATTTTTAGATACCATCATTGCCTCACTTTTATGGAACTACAGATCTATTTGTAAACCTTCAAGCCTTTCAAAAGGCTTTGGCATTTCATATGAGTCCTTTGATTCTACTGAAGTCATTCTAGTAAACATTAGTGGGGGAGGCAAAAAATTGGTTCTTTCATCTACTCCCTATCGGTTCCTTATAGACATATGATGATTTAAAGGAGGAATTTATTATATATTAGATAGAAAACACAAGCCCTCATGTTACATATGAGAAACTTGCCACATTACATTAGAATACTTTAGAGCTAGTTAGTGATTAAATCTTATGATTCAAGACTCACATGTTGAGATTGATTTATAAGCCAATAATTTTATAAATTCAGCATATCTTTATTAAGGGGATTCATCAACCTCTCCTTGAGCATCTATTATATTAGATAGAGTCCTATTTTAGGCACTTATGTTATATAATTCTATCCCTATAAAATAAGTTGGGATTTATTGAGGCAAATTAAGTTGATCGAATTACTCTATATTTCATAGTAGTACCTTTATCTATAGCTCCTAGCACATAGAATCTAGTATGTCCTAAACAAGATAGAAGATCTCAACTAGAAAAGTAACTAGTTAAGAATAGAGACTTAGTTTCCAAAGCACAACCTACAATATATACTACAAAGAATAATAACAAGGCACCACTATAGTTTAATTCAAAGTGGGATAGACCATGTGTCATATTATCATCACTACTATATGAGAGGTTAATCACATTACCTTCTACTCATCATCAAGATCCACATCTCTTACATAGATAGCCACATCAGCCCTTTTGTAACTATTATCATATCTATGGACACAAAGATAATGATTATTATGGATTTAAGGATTGCATTAATAATTGTGTTGGTAATGGAATAATAGAATTAACATAAGGGGCATCAATTTCTCATCATCATGGATTCCTAGACCTCATTCTTCCATGGCTAACTATCCTAGGACATTCCTTCATTGGAATCATTAGTTACTCATCATGAGAGTAATTCAACTTCTAGGATAGATCCTCATATGAGATCTCCTATTCCACATATTTAGAATATTTGGAACCTAGTACAATGAGAGAAACATACATATAGAACTATAGTCTAAGGAGTACATAGTGCAATTCCATATACATATCTATCATAGTCATAGGCACTGTAGTAGAGTACCACTTCAGAGAGATATTCACTATGGCTAAGTTTTTTGTGTCCTATGTCACATAGCAACCCACTATAATTAAGATTAGATGAACCAATACCATAGAGTATTGCTCTAGAGAGATATTCACTACATACAAGTTTTCTAGGTCCTATCTCATGTAGTCACCTACTACAACTAAGATTAGATGAGCCCCCATCATAGGTTATAGTTCCAACTTGATCTATTGCTTAGTCATATGCATCATATTAGAGGCCATATGGTGTTATTTCATGCATCAATATCCTATTATTATAGATAGATGAGCCTTATTCACAACACTCAGTTTCATTTACACATCTAATAAGGTTACATTTGATAGAGTCTCCATGCATAGTTATAGTTAGTTCACAACATACATCATCAGATATAGTGCATAATCCTACACAACATAAGCAATATGGGCACCTATTCAATTGGCCATCAGGGTTTAGATAGTGATACAACACACATTCATATCGATATCAATTCATAGCTTCACTTCATAGGGCAATGATGGATCCAAAGGTATAGCTACCCTTTATATTATTGAGCCACCTACTCGAATGGATTGGATACATAGTCCAAACATTGATTAACACATCCATGACTACATAGCATCACTTAGTGGGTGATGATAGAGCCAAAGGTCTAACCTTTGCATTCTTAAGCCATTCTTAGGGAAGTGATATGCATGACATGCTCTCTTACATCCCCTTCTACTAACAACTAATATTCCTAGTTCTAAGTAACCATCCCTAACCAAACCAAATTATCCAAATCCTAACCTTACCAATATCCTATTTTTCCAAATCTTAAACCAATTCACTTTACCAAATAAATTTACACATTACAAAACTAACAAAGTTATTTACTTTCACATGAATCAAAATAAAAACTAGAATTACACTCAAATAATAAAATCATGCCCCAAATTACATTTTAACAAAATATATGCAACCTCAAAATCAATACCCAATCATATATTTCTAAATTAACCATTTGTAATAAATATAAAGATATACTTCAAATCCTATAACATAGTATGCTTTAATCAAAATTAGAACAAGTATCCATATATATAATGAATTTTTCAAAATATATACATCACATCAAATACAATCAATAATAAATATGCATCAAGCCCTCACTCTCAGTCTCACTCTCTCCTCTAGTATTAGTCCCATAATCCACTCTAGCACTTGATGGCCCTACACCTCCTCAAGCTCTTGAATGCCTCTTACAATGACTCTCTCACTCTAATTGTTTACCATGATCCTCCTATAAGTTAGCATAACACCTTTGAAGGTCTATGTACACATCCATAATCTTCATACTCATTGATCCAAAATTGAGAGGGGCATATTATGCCTATCCAAATTAGACCTCAGCTCATCTCTCTCTCTCATATTGCCCTAACATATGCAACTATCACTATAGCATCCCTATCAAATAAATGAATGTAGACACTAGTTGTAACTATCATTTACTCTATCAAATCCTCCTCTACCACATCATCAGGTGCATATCATGTAAGCTCTCAAAGTGTCAACTCAATAATGGTCTCCTAGTACTCATCATCTCCACCTCTCACTCTAACATGTGCCTCATTCTATGCACCTCTTGATCCACCTACACACAAATTACAACACTGTGTTAGATATACACTTTAAAATCAAACTAAAGCATAAATTCATTCATAATTAAAATATAATCACTATTTACCTCCCATCATCTAGATCGGTGTAGGATCCATATATTAAAGAGCATCCCCTCCATCAATAGGATACAATGGAGCCCACCAATGCCTCATTCAACATAAGTTATATGCATCTATACATTTAACATCATCCACATTATGAATGTCTATAGCCACATCTTGTGAATCTAAAGGTAACAGTGCTAGCTCAGCCTCTATGGGTCTCACATGAGCTCTTACCCTTACTAGTGCCCGTGCATTCCTCACTCACACCCGTGCTACTATAGGCACATATTTTGGTACCCCAAACTATCTAGTCACATGCTCATACTAAAAATGCTCATACACTCTAACCTAGTGGTCATGTATCCAAAAACTGACCCTCATATACTATAATTGCACTCTCTCTTTAGCCCACTTAGGAAATCCTCTATAAGGCCTCCATATAATGTCCCTATCCACCAATATATTTAGTAACTATCTATAATCATCCATCCCAGGAGCTCAGATAGCTAATGTACTCATCCACTACTCCCCAAATGGTTATGTAAGTGCCCACCACTCACTCGATAATTCTATTAGCCACACAACTGCTATGTGCTCATAATCCTAATAATGTAATAACATCACTACACTCAATCCACCACTAAATTCATCTTATGTAAACCTATAAAGAGCCATGTATAGGTAAGAAATCATAATCCTACCCCATAATAACATAGTGCCATATACCTCAACACTACGCACAATCCTATGCATCTTATATGCAATAGACACTCTACTCCCATCTATAACAACAAATGATGATAACAACATAACCAACCACTTATACAAGAATAAGACAATTGATTGCATAATAAATGAAAATAATACATCACTATCATTGCCTCTTTGATTTATACCTAAGGGCATACTAGAAAAATACAAGGATGCATGATCAATAGCATCAACACCCATGTCATCCTACAATGTCACCCATTGTCCACTAATTAGCAAATGTAAAATGTGGTACACATCCTCCAATATCATAGTAATCTCCCCTATAAGAAGCCATAAAGTAAATTTATCTTCATTCTATCTCTCACATAAAGTGGTAATCATATATCTATCCCACTGTACTATTCCTAGGTCACACACATGACCCAACCCTTCCCTATCTATGATAGCTCTCTCATTAGTAGACAATGGTAACAACCTCAATGTTTCCATCACTTGGCCCCTATAAAACTCTCTTATCCACACCTCACACTGTAAATACCAAAAAAAACATATATATCAGTCCATAATTCTAAATCACTAGCCAAACAAAAATAACAACTAATCAAGCAACATCTCAGAAAATCCTACCCACAGGATAATAGCACTAGATATAGGACAATAGCACTTGACAAGAGTGCTAAAACCTAGATAGTAGCACTAGAAATGAGAAAGTAGTGTTACATGTAGGACATGAGCATTGGAACTAGTGAAATTTTTCCTAAGACAATTTAAATAGCTCAAAACATCAAAAATAGGCTTCAAAATAGGCAAAAATTAAGTGTTTTAGCTACTTACTAGGGTAACATCACCACCAACCTGAACCTAAGCCACCAACTGATCAAAATGAGTCACAATAGGTGCTCATCTCCTTATCATATCTCTTACTCTAGAGTTCCAAATCTCAACCTAGTAAATACACAAATGAATCGATAATCAATCCAATTTCCTATATTACCTAGTTTTCTTAATTAAAGCAAAATACCATTTTACCCATAACTTAAACCCCATAAATTTAATTTTCAAACCATTTTCTTCCATAGAATCATGACAAAAATAACTTCAACATCCCATAACCCTTTCTCTCTTACTAATTTATTTTCCTACTATGGCATGCACATCTCTATATTTCTCTTACACCTAGACATACACCTTGATCATCACCAATCAACACTTGCTCTAATTTAAAAAACTTAGTCTAACAAACTTCTCAATCAATTAAAATTATAACAAACTTGTTTCTATTATTATTCCACTAGTTATCACTTTTGGCTTGACCTCCTCTATCACAAATTTCATCCCTCTCCCCAAAAAAGGGGCATCATTCCTACTATTCTTATTCCTATCCTTACCTAGCATAGCCATCCACTCTCATAAGTGGATACACCATGGTTCTTACACCTCTAATATTTAGATTATCATATTTATCTCAAATCAATCAAAATATATAGTGATTCAAATTACATGGGTCACTCAGCATTACTTAGGACATTCAGGGGGATATACCTTTAGTTTATAGATACATAGACTATTCAGATACAGTGGTTCACATTGTATGGATCCATAGTGATTTTAGTTTATAGGTACTTAGACTATTCAGATATAGTGGATTAGATTATATAGATTCATAGTGACTTTGATACAAATTTAGACTCAAATACTAGATTTGGGGGCATGTACATTACTACACATCTCACACATACAACTTCATACAATATGACATAATTACATGATTAGATAGTATATTATAGGCATAATGTAGAGCACAATGTCTTGATCTCTAGTTTTTCACATGGGAATGACATGATATGTCATATCACATGTGGTTATATAGATTACTAGATTATACATATGATCACTCATACCAGATTTAGGGGCATGGCATAGATGTTCATGTTCTTTATCATCCAAGATTATACAAATAGAATGAAAGACATGCCATTCTCTTCTTACACATTGACTAGAGTTTTAGTTTCCACCTAGTTATACCCAATTTGTCATCAGGTTAGACTGTATATCCATCTATAGTGGTTATTCCATTATATTACCCAGACTCAAACTACATTAATTTGTGTGAGATAGAAGACAAACATTGGTTTTGGGCCTCTACGCATTTCTCAGTTCCAATTTAGATATTCAGAGTGGGGGAATGATATATTTTTATCTTCATAGCATATAGATTCTATATACACATTCTATATTGCATGAGTTTATGTGGGACAAAGGATAAATAGTGGTTTTGGGCCTCTGAGCATTTCTCATTTTCAACTAGATTCAGCATAGGGGAAAACATTACCCTCCTCCATGATTACATGGATTAAACTTTTAGATTCAATATAAGGGGCATCCATTTCAAGGATTCCTTATTTCTCTAGGTATTACTCAACTCTCCATTCACTTCTTTGTCTAATAAGTGAGTTGGACTCTTTGCATCACATTTATCTCCACATAGGTAAGTTTAGGTATGCATTTTATTTTCTTTCTTTTACTCTAGTATTTCATTTCATTGCATCAATATAATAAAAAGGGGGAAAACGTATACACCCTAAACTAGTCAAGCAACCACACATATCATGTCTTTTCATAGTCCTTTCACAAAAGACTTTGACTGGAGAATATGAGCCTTGTTCACATTTAGCAATGTCTTTTGTTTTACTTATCATGGTTTTGTTTCATGCTTGAGTCATCATTTTTCTTATTTCCAATCATTTGTATCCTTTCAGATGGTCATTATAGCTCAACTAGACTCTATTTCCCATGTTAGTTCCATCCCCTTAGGTCTTGAGCCTATAGGACAAGAATGATGGGGTTGGACTATAGAACTGAACCTTAGGGTGTCTCTTTTCTAGCACTCATAATTAGCTAAATTTTGAGTCCTAATGGTCAGGTTCCCTTACTTGATGATTCCCAAGCCCTTCTTAACTTCATATTTAAATTTGGTTTATCTTTTTAAGGTCATCAAAATGTGAATAAATTTCTCAAATTCAAAACAAAGAGTCTCCTATATAAATGAATTCATAAGGCATTTTATATCTAACACTTACTACTTTGACATAGTACAAAATTAAAAATTAGTCAGTAGTATAGCTTAGAATTTTACATCACACATAGATTTGTATGCTTGATCAAGGAAGGTCCTAGGTGAAAGTTCATTATTACATCTATTGTACATGTTCCTTAAGGGAGAAATACATTAGATCTAAGACCCTATCTTGAGGGTTAATGTAATTAATGATCAAGATAGTAGGGGTTTTAGATTATGCAATCATACTTCCCCTAACCTAGTTTTTCCCCCTTTTGATTTAGATGTCTTTGTTGTTTCATGTGTAGATGAATCTATGGTTTTGAAGATTAAAATAGCTATATAAGGATCTCTATTTACATTCAGTGTCCAAAATTTCATAGGCAAGCTCACATAGGGATAGCGGACAAAACCCAGAAACTTAGATCTTTGGGACTAGTTTGGACAATAGTAGAAAGACTTGGACTATATCACTAGACCCTGAAGTGTCTTATTTTTGGCATTCTTATCTTTTCATCAAATGAAAGATAGATTCAGATTCTTCACATCTTCCAAGTCTTGTGTAGCAGTTTTTAGGCTTTAAAATAGTCTTCTTAGTCTACTTTTCTAGATAAGTTACTTTTATTCCCTATGTAATTAATTTGATCAAAATCTATATTTTACCATATTAAATTAGATTTTACCATTGCTCCAAACCCTTTATTATTTAGGAATTAAACACTAATTTCCAAAAAATAATAAAAAACCAATAGTTTATTAAGACATATGAGGACACGTGATGTGACATCACTTTTTAAAACCTTCACACTTCCCAAGAAATTTGTACAAGTCATTAAATGCCCCTTTTATGACCTCAAAATGACCCCTAAGACTAAAAATATTAAAAATACTAAGGAATAAGGCTCATATAACATTAAATGACATCAATTAACCTATAATACATCTTTGGACATAATATATTAAACCCTTAAACACCTAAAAATTAAGTTTTTACCTATAGGGGTCCCAATTTGACCTATAGGTTCAAATTTGGTCAATAATTCCTTCTTTAAATATTTCTTAAAATTCATTTGAAACATCCTATGAGGGAGTGGTCTTGATATTTTATAGTATATATGGTTATTTATAAGATATTTTCTTAAATAACATATGGACAATGCATGTTATAATCCTACTCTATAATAAGGATGTCAAAATGCCATGTGCCAAGTACAATATCACTCAACATTTTTCTACTATATATTACCCACAAGGTAAAAACCAAGTCTAGGATGTAATAAAATTATTATCAACATCCTTCAAAATATTTTCACTGATGTTGGCCATTATTGGCACCTCTAAATCTTCTTCACCCTATGAACATACCACAATAATTATCATACTCCAATCAATGCCACTCCATATTCCCTAGTTTATGGAATTGAGGCCATTATTCCCATTGATTTAAAGTTACCTTATCTATGTATCTCATTAAAAAGGTTATTGGATGATTAATATTATAGATAATATCACCTATAAGAGATAGAGTTGATTAAAAATACATGGCCACTGTTAATAGCCTTCAAGCATACCAAAATAGATTCTGTGGCCACTATAATTGGTGGGTCAAACATAACAAGTTTGATCTTGGGGTTATTTTTATTAAAAAAAACTAATATAATATCATGGGTGATAATAAGAAGAAATGAAATTTCAAACCTAATTGGATAGGCCCTTATATCATTGTTGCAAATTATGGCTCTAAAACATATAGGCTCACTACACCAAATGAAGATGAACTTGATGAGCCATGAATAACATACACCACAAGAATTATTTATCTTGAAATACCTTAAGTATATTATATGATGTTATTTTATATTTTAGTACATTATTATCTTATTTGTACCATACCTGATACCTTTTTACCATATGTTTGCTTTTGACAAAAGTTGTTTTTACCCTCCCTACCCAACCCCTTTAACCTTGGTTCCATTTTATTGGTTTTTAAGGCACTTCAACAAGAGGATTCATATAAAGTTTGTTGCGGTATTATCAATTATGTATCTAATGTGTCCAAGAGTTTCCATGAGATGATATGTATGCATGGTCCTCAATGACAAAGTGCACCTTAGTGCTCACATAGTTTGCATGAGACCCTACAAGTTTTGGTCTTGTTATGGATGTTGTTGATGATGTTTTCTTGATATATAGACCCTATGGGGTGTAATAAGTTCTTTGAATACTTGTGTAAGTGAAAATAATACATTTGAGTAGTATTTTTAAGGTCTAAGTTATTCTAGTCATCTTGGTAGAGTTTCTAAGTAAATTGATGACATTAGAATTCACACATGTGAAGCTATCAAGAGAAAGTGATCAGATGGGTTTATTCAATTTTGTTCCTAGAGCATGTTTTTAAAATTTAATTCCTTGAAATGATGTCTATAAAAATTTATGGTGGTGAAAATTTGCTCTCCTAGATAGATTTCATTGTTTTTATACTTAGTCAAATTTGTAATTTTTAGTGACCATTGGAAATCAAAAATTTGAATTTTATAAAGGAAACCAATTATGATTATTTGATTTGTATCTTAATAAAATTGATGAATTTTATGATGGAGTAAATATAAAATTAGTTGATAACTTTAAGGTAAATCCATGGAAATTGATTAGGAGTTTGACTAGTCATATAATTGCATTTATTATAGCTCAAAGTTGACTAAGGGTTTGAACTTCATATGTTAGGGACCCAGGAAGGGTGTTTTAGTTTTTATTGATGATATTTGGATGTTTTATGTTGATTTATCTATTAGAGAGTGTTTTATACTTCCTAAGTATCATATGTATGGCTTTTGGAGTATTGACCAATCCATCTTCAATATGAACCATTGCTTGAAAGTTGACTATTTATCTGTTCATGGTGTTTTCATGTACAAGGAAAATGATTGAATAAATTTTGCATATGAAAAGGTGAGTAGTGAAGAATCTAATAAATTGAGGGTGTCTTAGGGGTCATGTGGTGTGGACATATGTGTTTATAATTGGTATTTAATTTCTTTATTACTCAGTGAAATGTTAAAGGGATGATAGGTCTCCATGGACCTAAAAGGGCTACTTAGGACTGATTGAAAGGTTTTGTTGCTTAAAGGTGATATATCAATGCTATGGTCAACCTATATAGGTGGTTTTGATATTTTTATAAGTGGGATATAAGCCTTAAGGGTTAAGAAATGTCTTGTGGCCAACCAAGAAGGTAGTGATCATGAAGACTCTATAAAGATAAAAAATAAAGATGAAGGTTGATAGAGAGAATGAGCAAATAAAGGTGAAGTGTGAGTAATATTGTTTGATAAATTTAAGATTAGAGTAGTGTGAGGGATATGTGTGTGACCTAGTGATCATGTTTTGATGTGGTAATAATGTTTTGTAGGTTTCATGGTTGAGGATGATTGAAGAGGCGTAGATTGTTCCAAAGGTTGTTTTGGATGCATTGGTAGTGTGTGAAAGCTTGAGAAAGTGTGAAAGGTTGAAGAGAGCTATTATTCATTATTTATCCATCAAATTGAAAGAAAATTAGAGTTCTAGAGGTATTGATATTACAGGTGTTGTGTGGGTGCTCAACATCTAAGGAAAATGGGTGTTTGTCCATGATTATGTGTTGGTACTCCTTGTGAAGTGGGTGATTCACTAAATTCTATTATTTGTGATATTTTATAGGAATATATTCCATTGGTTTGTAGGATTGAGAGTGGTTTTTATCCCCCATGAGGGTTTCCCACATAATTCACATGTTATGTGCTTTGATCTTAAATATTTTTTTTTTCATTGCAATGAATGGTTTATATGCTTCATGAATGCTTATGTTGAATGGTTAAGAGTTTGAAGAATTGGGATTTAAGTTGATTTTCTTGCGTCACTGATTCACCCCCATCTCAATGATTATACTTATAATAATTGGTATTAGAGCCACTCCTTATTTTCAATTTTAACCACTTGAAGGTGATAAAAGGAACAATGGGTAGTCATAAAATGTAAGGTGGATTCTCTACTAAGAAAGCACCACTATTTAATAAATCGAACTATGATTTTTGGAATGCAAAGATGAATACATACATCATATCTCTAGGGTTTGACATTTAGAAATATGTTATGGATGGTTATTATACACCCCTTCTCCCCCATTTAGTGTAGCTAATAATAAGTCGAGTGAGATCAATTCTAAAGAAATAAATTCTATAATTTATGGTCTATAAGAGGCTGAGACACCAAGGTGATCCATTACAAGTATACCAAGGAAATCTAGGACAAATTGCAGATCATCTATGAATGAGATTCAAAGGTTAAGTTGGCTAAATTATAGACTTACCAAAGGAAATTCGAGGGCCTGAAAATGAAAGAAGAATATATTATGGAATCCTATCTTATAAGAGTTGATGAGGTGGTGAACATGATCAGAGGTCTTGGAGAGGAGATTGAAGAAGATACTATAGTACAAAAAGGATTAACATCTCTCACCCTCAAGTTTGACTCAAAAGTATCTACTATAGAATAAATTCATGATCTCACAAAGATGAAGATGGATGAATTGAATGGAATCCTTACTACCTATGAGATGAGAGTTAATGAGGACAGACCAACAAAGAAAGAAACAACCTTTAAGGATCAAGGAGACAAAAGGAAAGAAGATCAAGTTAAGTCTTGAAGACTTTGATCTAAATGAAGATAAAATTGAAGCCATGATTGAAATAAAATTGAATGTATGATTAGGTGAATATGGATGGAAGCTTTCTTTTAATGTTTTTTCATATGGTAAAGTTGGTTATTTTACAACTAAGTGCTCAGATAAAGGCAAGTCTAAATATAAGGAATCTTATGAGGATGAGCACAATAAATATGAAGGTCTTATTAAGTACATAAATTTATTAAAAAGGAGTCATATAAAGGTATAAAGAGTCTTTACCATGAAGTAGATAATAATGTATCTATTGAAGAAGAAAACTCCACATTAGAAAGTGATGATGCATAAAATGAGACGCTATCTATGGTTATTGAGGATGATGAAGGAAAATTTTCTTTAGGTAGAGATATCTTTGGTGGAAATAGATCAGAGGAAGAAGATGAGAAAGTCACTCTTATAGACAAATATCTAAACACATTAGAAGATTTGAATATTCTATGAGGCATGAATAGAAAGCAAGCATCCTTGATCAAGACCTATGAAAGAATGAGAATGAAGTCAAAGATCATGATGAGATAACTCAACATCTTGAAACTCAAGTTTTTACCCTTAGTAAAGAGATAAAGAGTAAGGATGAAGAATGTGTCAAGTATAAATTAGAGATAGAGTCTTTATAGGTGAAACTAGATCAAGCTATGGGCAAGCTTGAAACATATCAAAAGCTTGATATAGGTAGTAATAATATTAGTGAGATGCTTGATAATTATAAAGTGCATAAAGATAAGACTGGTCTTGGTTTTAATCATGATCAAGTGAAGGTAGATGCTATGACAAACATAGGTTTTTTAAATAATAATATGAATAATCAAAGGTCTTCAAGTGATAGGTCTAGACTTGGTTTCACTAAGAATCAAGGAACAAACAAAGGAGTCATGTCTCAAGATAATAAATCATGACATATTATGCTATAGATGTCAAGGGATTAGTCATATTTCAAGGTCTTACAATGCCTTCATCAGTGAATCAAATGATTAGGTGCATGAATGGATAATGAAACTTCAAGGAGTCATCATGTAGCCCATAAAAAAGATATGCACAATCAGAGAAACTTGATTTGTTTCAAGTATCAATATAGAGGTCACATAAAAAGGTTCTATAAAAATATCTAGATTTCTACTTTAAATAATGTCAATCCTAACATGAAGAAAAGGGGTCATAATAAAGAGAGACCCAAGGAAATGAATGAAAAATAAGTTTAAAATGGATTCTTTGTCATAGCAGAATAGGGTACAAGTTCAAGTGTCAAAGATAAATCATTATATACCCAAGTAGATAAGAATATCAAGTAATATTCTAAGTATAAAGGAAAGAATGAAGTTAATGACCCAATCAAAGTCAATTTGATGATGAGACAAAACTACAAGTCAAATAAGGTTATGAAGATATTGGAGTCTCCTCATTTTTAGGACTTTTAGTCTCTCTATGATAAGTGGGTGTCTCTACATATGCTTCTTAGGAGACATATTTTATATTTAGAATCAAGTGTGTGTGCTCTAGGTGATGTTCAAGATGCCATAATTAGAATAGGGATATGTAGTGTTATTGATTGGTCTTTAAGACCAATGCCATTATGGTAGAGAGTTGATGATATTATATTTACAAGAATTGTATTGATTATAGAAGAGGATTATCATGTTTAATAAGTCCTAATAGGGAGAAACAAGTTCATGAGCTTGCTCTAGAGGTTCTTGATGAAAATATTCAAGAGACATGTTTAGGGACATTAGTCCTAAAGACAAGTTCCTAGTCAATCTTTAACTCTTAGTTTAGTTGGTCAAATCATGAAGAATGAAGGTAATATTTATTTGGAGTGTGTAGATGACTTATCCAAGTGTATTCCATGGGTTCAAATGTGCTAGTTTGGTCAAAACAACCATGCACAACCATTTGTTCAATATAACTAGTTTATTTTATGTTTATTGCCTAGTGAGAGCCCATCACGCAAAATTGGTGTATTTGAGGTATATGAGACTAAAAAATGGTTGAGGCTAGTTGTATTTCATGTGTCTAAGTGAAAAAGGTGTTGTGAAGATGTCAAAAGGCTCTCATGGTATTTTTATGATGTTTTGGCTTAGTGATTACTGTGTTAATGGGGTCTACAGGCACAATCATGAGCTTTCTAGGTGTCAAATGAACTTTTATGAGTTTCAAAGATGTTTTTTATGATTTGTAAAGGTGTGTTGACCTTGTAAATATGTGTTCCAAGTGTTGATAGGTCATGAAGATGTATTGAACTCCATTTAAATATTTTTGATGGATCTCAAGTTTGATAATCTTTGTTTAAGGGATGGTAGGTCAAAAACCACATTCATGGATGTATGGGTTCACCAAGGAATATGACCTTAATTTTTTACCAAGTGGTGTGAGATGGTTACCTCTAGTTGTGAGAGAATTCTTAGGATCTAGAGTTGATCAGAAGATGGTAAGTTGATCATGTTTCTTATTGATGCCCTAGTGTCTTAGCCCATATGGTTTAGTGACCTTCCCAAAGGATGTAAGGTATAAGGATACTTAATAAGTTGAAATGGCCAAATGGGTGCTTATAAATTACTTTATAGTCATCTATAAGTGTATATTTTTTTTATGGTTGAGCATTTGTATAAATGGAGGGCTAATTGACATATCAATTTATGAAATATATATGGTGTAGAGGAAGAATTAAATGATTAATATTGGCATGAATGATGGGGAATGTTATTTTTCTCTAGATATGGAGTTTCAAGTCATGAAGGTGATTATACAAGAAGTTATGGGATTTTCAAGGTTTAGGTAGGGTTACTAGGCCTCTAAACAAGGCTAGGTTATTAAAATGAACTTTTTAGTCATTTTATCCAAAATACAAAGGTATGGTTATCCTTGAATATGTATCTTAGTTAGATTTATGTGTCATATGTGTTTGAGGAAGAGCTTAAATGTCCATGTAGACACCAAAATTATGTCACACACACGTGTGTAACTCCCTGTGTTGAAACCCCGTTTAAGCCCATTTTTAATAATAACAATTAATATCCCTCACACATTTAATTAATTTAAAATACTTAATCAAGTTAATTAAAAACTCCTATTTCCACCTTACTTGGACACCTCACCCTATGATTAATTCTCCTCTAGTGAGTCACCTCAAGACTTGGTCCCCTCATCCTAACTACTTAAGACTTATTCCCACTTCTAAACTAGATTCCTAAATAACTACTTCCTTCATAACCTCCTATTTTTACCATTTTATAATGGGTGTCATACTTGGCACACACAAAAATAGAAAATAAGCCAAGAATAGAAAGGTTTACCTATTCTAGGGCCACTAATGTTAGTCAACCCATGGTCAATGTCAGTGAGATCCTCACTAACATCGATAGGATCATCGGCGTTGACAATATAAGAAAAAATCCAACCTATAATTTAGGTTAACAAAAATTAATAAAATTGATTATTATTCTCATTTAGGCTCTCAACATTCTATTTTTGATATCTAGGCTTACAATCACCCTACATAAGTCAATCACGATCAGCAACTAAGATCTTGAAGACCAACATCATCCACTTGTTCTCTCTATTCAAGAACTCAATTTTGGACTCCCTAATAGGGATTATCAACTCAGAACTTATCATTCATAGCTAAGTATATCACTAATATTTTAGGTCATTTAAATATTTATTCTTTTATTTCTTTATATCCACCCTGATTTGATTTACACACTTTTGACTGTACCCCTATGAGGGAGTTACAAAGCTTTCTGGCTTATTTACCATTACATGCATACCAAACCTCTGACTAGACTTAACCAAGCCATAAACTCCTTGTCCTAAATCTCTCAACCTCTCTGACCTAATCTAAACCATTTCTCAAACCCAAAAAAGCTTTTTACAATGTTTTAAACAAATATTGCCCCTACTGACCTCAACAACCTAATTGACATTAGTCACCTCATTGCCAACCTCAATAGCCTAACTGATATCAGTCACATACCTATCAATGTTAGTGACTATCATGTTTTTAGTCTCTTCAAAACCTACCTAGACAACTTCTAAAACACCAAAAAAGCATCTCACCTACACCCTGTCACTCTCTACTATGTACAAATTGTTAAAAATGGTAATCTTATATCTCTTTTACTCTCTATTTATCTCTCTTTTAGCTATTTATTATTATTTTATCTCTCAAAAATGGACTGTCATCTCTAGGGAAGTTTCACACTTCCTATAACAAGCATGTAGCTTGGTAGACCACTCATTTATCTACTAACAAACATCTTTTGGTAGTGTTTTCTTATCTGTAGGTAGTCCTCCTTAGCCAAAGAGGAGTGTTCACAATGTCTGGATATGGTGTGAAAACAAAATATGAGTTCATTCTAATCACTTATCCCCATCCTTCTCTCTATTTTCCTTTAAATTCAAAATAGAAAAAAAATAAATAAACATTTTTAGCATGCCCAGTGGGACCCTGGAGTTTTCCTTGGGTTTATTTCTTGTTTTAAACATTCATATAGGTGCATTATAGTGAAATTTTCATTTTTTGCACTTTTTCCTATTCTTTTCTTAAAAATGTAAAATCTAGTATTTTATTTCTCTATTTAAAAGGCATTAAAATTAAAATTTTATTTGTTTCCCTTTACCTCTAAAAACAATTTCTTATTTTCTTCTATAAAAAAAAGACAATCCATTCTTTACTTCCTCTTACCTCCACATTAGGATAGTGAAATTCATACTCTATTCCTATTTCCTCTCTATTTTCATTTAAATCTCAACATTTCAAGATTTGGGTTTAAAATTTACTACATTTCATAGTTTGCTTGTTGCATATTAACTCACTTAGGTAATTACAAGAATTTTGAATAAATTGTATTACACCTATGTTACACAACTAAATTACATTCACATAAACAAGCATCAAAACTCACCTAAGAAAAGGCCCATCAAGATTTCATCACCTAGTGGATCACCTTACTGTACCCAGCTATCCTACTTGGATTTCACCACCAAGGGGAGAACCCATTCCATTCTTTGTTGGAGTATAATCTCTATATAGAAGGTATATTTTAGCTAAGTAGCTTGGCTCAGCTCTAGATTCATGAATTATAGAGAGCAAGCTATTATAACAAGCCACATACCTAGTCTAACATAGATTCCCTCTTGAGTACCAAAATAAACATGGAACCAACTCTAGATTACTTTCTAGTACCTTCTATAACCAAATTCTCTTCTCACTATTTGATTAAGGCATAATCCAACATGAAACTAAAATTAATCTGTAGCACTTAATAGTTGTTGGTTGCATGTTATTTTTCTCCTTTTCAATTACCTTATGTATTTTTAAGTTGGTAAGGGCACTTTTATATTGATTAACAATATCAATACTATTTCCAAAACTCAATTTGTATAACCTATTATCTCAAGTTTTCTGATTGTTATTCCATCTTATATAGACCTTTTACATCCATTAGTTTACCTATTTTTAGCTTCTAGTTTCTTAAAACATTAGATCTTTCATTTCTTAGGATTTTATAGTGACTGACATCGGTTATCATTACCAATATCAATAGACTTTACCTGCTGACATCGATTGTTATACTGACATCGACAAACTTTTCCTATCAATATTGGTCATACCTACTGATGTCAGTGACTATGTAGTTTTGTTTGCTCAAAACAAGCTAAAATAACCCATTTCCTCTACTCAAACCTAGTTTTTCTTTATTCTATTTCAAATACAGAGCACTAATACTATTTAAACCACCTCTTACATGGTATTAACATGAGCTCAAGCCAAAATTCTTGATGATTACACAAGCCAGCAACCACTTCCACCTTCTCCTCTTACTTTTGATTATGTCATGAAGCATACTTTAGATATAGAGCATACTCCCAACCCTAACCAAATTCCCATTGTGCTTGAGAGAGATCAATATTTTGCTAAATTTCTTGATCACAATGTGGCAGTCCTTCAGCATTACCTTGCTATGAGTCAAACCTGTAATTCTATGGGTGACCCAATCTATGGTATGCCAACATCTTTGATGGAGACAACCTCAATTTTAGTTACATCCACTATTTTCCCCATAGTTACCCAAATTACCACTTTGAAAAGTAACCCAAATATAAATAATGTCCAAAATGTGGCATGTCTAATTTCCCAATCCCACCTAAACACTGGTGTAACTTCACTACTTATCCAACCACAACCAGTTTAGCCAAGTCACACCCCATTCTAGAATTTAGTGGTACCTATTACATCCACCCTTGTGCCTATAATTACCTGAGTTACAACTCACCCTTCATCCAGCCTAACCATGCTAATAATTCAACCTGTAGTAATAACAACTAACCAAAGCAAAGCCTCCAACCCAATGGGACAAGCCCCTTTTCTTTCTACATCTTAACCTATGGCTCATTATCCTTATGTTGCCCTAACACAACCTCAGCAAGCTATGTCATATTATCCCTATGCTTCTTATCAGCTTCCTTATAACTTAGGAGGAATCCCCCAAACTAAACCCCTTCTAGACCTCATTAAGATGCCAATGGACAAGATGCCTATTTTAGAGACATCTATTTCAGGTTCAAAGAATGTATTATCTTATGATTAGATATGCAATGAACCAATCCACCCTTCTGTGCCTATTCACACTTATCCAAGACAATGGGAACTCCCTAAATTTATTCATTTTTGGAGTAAAGAGGACCCACAACATCACTTACGAGAATTTACACATGCTTGTTATTTAATAAGACATGATGATGTGTTACTACTTCACACTTTCCCTATGTCTCTTTCAGGTGCTACCTTGGATTGGTATAGCTATATACCTTAGCACTCTCTTTTCTTGTTTACCCAACTTGCAAAAATATTCCTAGACCATTTCTATATTAACATTTCTAAGAAGGTTTCCATAATAGACCTTTACATTATTAGATAATTTGATGATGAGTCTATTACTAATTTTGTTGCTCATTGGACAAGCTTGATCAATCAACTCTCCTTATCCTTATCTAAACCTGAGCTTATTGATATTTTCTCAAGGGCATGTGTGAAGCACATCTCATCCACACTCTAAGTACAAACTTTTAGCACATTTGATGAAGCTTTTACCATGGCATGAAAACTTTAGGTTCACACTATTGATAAAGGCAAAGTCAATTTGCATAGTAAGAATCCCAATACCAAGACAAATGAATCCTCCTCTAAAACTTCTCCCTCTAAATAAAAGGCTAAAGGCTCTGATAATGTGGTGGTCATTAAGTCAGCCTCTTCCAAAACCATAAACCAATTGAATACTTCAAATTCTCAAAATCCAACCAAGAAATTCCAACAATGTTATGAACAAAGACTACTCCCATTAAGGAATCATATACATCTATTTTGGAGAAACTATTACAACAAGGTGTCATAACCCTTAAATTAAACCTCCTATACAGTTTGATCCTTCCCATCCTATCCCAACTTGGTATAAGGAAGATGAGTTTTGTGTTTACCATCAAGTTAAAGGTCACAACTCTAATAATTGTAAGATGCTTAAGAACATTGTTCAAGATATGCTTGATAGAGGTGAGCTCATCTTGGATAATCCTAATGCACCTCCCAATCAAAGTATAGATGTGTTCAAGCACCCTTTTCCCAACCATTCACCAAATCAAAAAATTATATAGTCCACAACTAGCTCAGGAGATCATAATATCCAAATGGTTAATATGGTATATCCTTTATCTTTAGTTCAACTAGCCCCTCAACAAGAGATACCTATTTTATTGACTATTCCCCCACATTTAGTATCACCTATTTTTCCCATTCTTCCTCCTCAAGTAGAAGAGCCTATTTCATTCATTTAACCCCCTCAAGAGGAAGAGCCTCCTTTGCCACTCCTTTTTCCACTTGAGGATCATGTAATCCCAATTCCATTTTTACTAATATTATCTATCCTCTTACCACTTGAATACCACACTCTACCAGTTCCTCAACCACATGTTGAAGGGAACATCATTCCTACATTATAACCTCTTGAGGAACCTTCTTCACCTACCTCTCCTCCACCTATAGAGAGTGGTACCCCACCCATTTCACCTTTGCACCTAGAAGAGTCCATTTCATTTACTTTCATAATAAATGAGAGACCTATTTTTCCTACTCCAATTACACCACCCCTACCCCTTCTTTTACCTATGGAGGATTATACTTTACCCATGCCTCACCCACATGTTGAGGGAGCCATAATACCTATGCTTTATCCTCTTGAGGAACCTACTTTGCCTACATCCCCTCCACCCATGGTAGATCAAGTCTCTTCTCCCGTCTCTGTCGAAGAAGACCCCATTACAATTATTTCTCATCTTTGGCCAAAAGTATCAGAAATCAACAATTTCCCTCTTTCCCAAACACCACATCTTTCTAAAGATGCAACCGTAAGGCCTACGTCAATTTTGTCAAAACCCCTCTCATGTTTGGTGAAAAGTCTAGAGTTTTTTGACTCCATGAAACTTGACCATGTGGCATTTTGGGATCATATTAAGACTCCATCTCCAACACAATGAATGTCAACCTTTACCACCAATCCCCTTACTACACTTTACCCTAAGGTCTTTGACAAACCTAAAGTTTCTTTACCAAAAGCAATGTAATTTCAATCATCTATGACAAAAATGTCACTCTTGTAGGAATTTATTACATTAAAGCATATCAGGCCTTTAAGTGTATGCCCCATTTCTAATTTAATTCATCCATAGGTAATATTATATTTGACTCCTCAACTACAAGTTGGAGTTTCTCACCCTAAAACATATAAGAATGTTAAGCCTTCTAAACCTCACTAATCCCTTCTTTAACCCTCAACTTTACCATCCATTTTAGGGATTCACCCTTCTACTTTAATTGAAATATCATCTAACCAAGCCAAACAAAAGGTTAAGCTACTCCCACTCCTACCTTTGCCATCTAGTAGGCCTCTCACATTTGACACTAATAAAGTGATATCAAAACACATAACTTTGTTGTCACCAAATAGGATACCACATAAAATTACTCTTCCAACACTAAAATAAAAAAGGTATCCATTCCTATTAGTACAAGAAGCATGAGCTCACTTACGAGCTCCCAAAGCTTTTTCTTATGTTAGTTATTGCAAGTTTTGGTAATAAATCTTCCTCCCATTAAGCCTTATAATCCTCTTGGATTGAAGCCATCTTGGTTTTATGATACACAAGTTTGTTTATATCATTATTCACCTGGCCATGATAATGAGAATTATAAAGCCCTCATAGTGGTTATTTAGCAACACTTCAATGTTGACACTCTTTTTGATGACACTACCATTAACCTTCCTATTATTCCACCTTTGGCATCTATAGTGCCTCCTACCATTCCACCAAAATTCAAACCTAAAACTATTATTGTCACCCCTTTCGCGCCTCCCTCACCAAATTTTCAAATCAACATAGTTAATGTGGCCACACGATCACAAAACCAAAAAGATAAAGCTAAGGAAAATATCATTATACCTTCGACCCATCCCTTCACCAAAGACACTTCCCCTACTAATCTTAATATTTCCATCTTAGGTGTTCCTAAAGTAACATCTTCAGACATTATTCAAAGCTCAATGGTGAAACAACTTCACCAAACTCCTGTGAAGATGTCTTTTTATGAGTTAATCCAAAGCTCATCCAAAAACCATCAAGATTTGACTAGTGCTTTGCAATAAATTGAGGTACAATCAGATGATTCACAACCTCTTGTAGCATTGGTTGGTGCCCTTAATTTTGTCTCCTTGATTTCTTTTAGTAATTCAAAAATTCTAATTCAACATCCTAAAGATCAGGATTCTACCTTTTTTATTACCACATATATTGATCAAACTCATATCAAGAGAGTTATGATTGAGGGGGGAGCCATTATAAATATTATTTCCACCCATGCCTACAAACAAGTAGCCCTTCCTAATAATTACATGTCTCAAACTGATGCAGTACTCCATTCCTTTAATGACACTACAACTACTATGGTGGGAACTATTGTCTTACATATTCATGTAGGTCCCCACAAAATTCTTGATCTCTTCTATGTTGTGGAAGGAGAGTTCTAATATAACATACTACTTGGATGACCTTGGATATGTGCTATGGCATGTGTATCCTTGACTTTGCACTATTGTTTCAAGTTTGAGCATGATGGATAAGTATATGTTATACCTATTTACCCACCTCTATTTAAAACATGTAATATGAAGTATAGCCCCAATGATGTTCTCATCCCATTGAAAACATCATCTTCCTTGCATGATGCTTCTAAAGCTTCCACAAGTTCCACTCTTGTGGTTACATAGATATCAACAACATAAATTCCTAACAAAGATCCCATGGAGGAGACCTTTCAACATTTGTCACTTGGTGAATATCATTTGTTGACACTCAACATGTTATATACTCCACAAGAGTATGTAAGGATTCAAATGCACCCAAAGTATGATCCTTATATTGGGATGGTCATTCCTTATGGCCCCCCTAACCTTTGATCCAATTTTACATATGGGATACTTGATCAAGTTCTTGATGACAGTAATCCATCTTCTTCACCACTGTGACTTCTCTTTCATGAGTAACCCTAGATTCACTCATACCTAAATATATAGGTGTGCCTAGAAAGGATTTGGTTTGGGTCATTATGAACAAGGTGTCCATACACCTATTGAATATCCTACTAGAAACACCATTAAAAATGACAAAAAGAGACATGGGGTGGGATATGATGAACCAAATAAACTCACTGAAACCTCCCATGAACCAATTATTGAAAAACCAATCTCTCCTTCTCCACCTTATTTTCCACAATCACCTACAAAATTTGAGGTATCTATACCTCCTAATTTTTTTTCAATAAATTCCATCCATTTTGGGCCTCTCACCTATCATTAGGGTAAGGAAACAAGGTCCCTTCCTCTCATTCATCTTAAAATAATTGATGAAAATACTCCCACTATTAACACTATCCAATGTCAGGATGAGGACATAATTATCACCTACATAGGTGTAAATGGTTGTTATATCTAATGATCACTCCCATCCAAAACTCAAAATATGTTAAATGAATCAACCATTGACATCAACATACACTCCCATGATAACCCTCACATCCTCAATATTGGTCAACCTTTATATTCCTCTAAGCAAGCTAATTATGCCACATTTCTCAATGACCATAGCAAATCCTTAACTTAGTCTTATAATTAAATGTTTGGTATTGACCCCTTTATCATCACCCATAATATTGTCACTAATAAAGATGCTAAAACTGTTAAGCAGAATCTTCACAAAAGACATCCTTGTATCGCTCTCCTTATCAAATAAGAGCTCTAACACCTCCTTTTTATTAACTTTATCCAACCCATCAACTACATACAATGGATTTCTAATATTGTACCTATCACAAAAGTGACTGAGGGAATCCATATTTGTACTAACTATCATGATTTAAACCTTACTTGTCTAAAATATGATTTTCCATTGCCTAGTATCGACCAACTTGTTGATCTAACAACCAACAATGAGATGTTATCACTTATGGATAGATTCTGTAGATATAATCAAATCTTAGTTTCTCTTGAGGATAAACACAAGACCACATTTATTACCCCATGGGGGACTTTTTGTTATTGGGTCATGCCTTTTGGCCTAAAAAATGCTGGTACAACTTACCAATGCACCATGACCTACATTTTCCATGATCTATTACACAAAATTATGGAAGATTACATGGGTGACTTACTCAGCAAGTCTAAACTTCACCAAGAACACTTGATAATTCTCAAAACCATATTTACTCATCTTTTCTAATATAACATTCAACTAAACCCAAATAATTGTGTCTTTAGTGTTCTTTCTGGTAAACTCTTAGGTTTTATCATTTCTCTCCATGGTATCGAAGTTGATCCTACTATGGTTAGAGCAATCCTAGAGATGCCTCCACCTACTAACAATATGGCCAAATATGAGGCTTTGATTTTAGGACTTCAAATAACTCTCTTCTTGGGTATCAAATCCATAACCATTTTTAGTGACTCTTAGCTAGTGGTTAACTAGGTTAATGGTTCCTACCTATGCAAAAACAAAATTTTACAATAGTATAAACATCATGTAGATACACTCTTGGGATCATTTGACTCTTATCTCTTGCAAACTATTCCTTGATCTACAAACAAGTTTGTTGACATGACGACTTCACTTACTTCACACATACTCTCTTCATCCTCCTCTTTGAGAATCTATGTCACTATACATCACTTAACATTACCCTCCTATGTCTTAGCCAACATCCTCTTTGTCAGAAATGTAATAACCAACCCATAAGACTTATGGTACAAGAAACTCATGGATTATCTTTCATTCTCTATTACCCTTCCTAATATTTCTAATAATGGGAAATGGGCCTTCATAAAATGTGTCATTCATTACATTATACTAGGAAGACTTCTCTATAAGTGAACTTTTAATGGCCTTCTCCTTAGATTCCTAACTAGTACTAAAAATACCTTTGCTATTAAGGAATTACATGATGGTCACATAGTTGCTAAACATATTCTTTGACTTGGCTATTATTGGCCCACACTTCATCAAGTCTGTGCTAACTACATCCAACATTGTGTCAAGTGTCAACAACATTCTAACCTCCTTCATGTTCCCAATCATGCATTTCAAGTTACCAAAGACTTTTGACCCTTATCTCAATGGGGCTTATATATAATTGGAGAGATTAACCCTCATTCATCACTCTATCATTACTAATACTATATACTTCACAAGTGGGTCAAGGCCATCCCTCTCATTTCCACAAAATATGAAAACTTTTGGACTTCATTAACCATCACATCATCTATTAGTTTGGTGTACCTTATAAGATTATAATAGATAATGGAAATTCCTTTAAAAACAAGACTATTCAAGGTCTTTGTGATGCATTTGGAATCAAATTAAGCTTCTCATAACCATACTATACCCAAGCTAATGGATAGACAGAATCTTCTATAAAAATTTGACCAAGATTCTCATGAAGGTGTCAATGATATGGGTAAGGATTGGGACACACTCATCCCTTTTAATTTATAGGCTTAACACACTAGCATTTAGACTCCTATAGGTGCTACACCTTTTTCCTTGGTATATAGGATGGAGGTTGTTTTACCTCTTGAAGTCCAGATTCCTTTTCTTCTCATTTCTCTACATGACATACTTACTAATGATGAATTTCATCAAGAACGTTTGGCCCAAATTGAATTGCTTGATGAGCACCATCTCATGACCCTCAACCACCTCTAAATCTATCATGAGTGTATCAAATGTGCTTATAACAAAAACATCAAAGAGTGAGATTTCAATATAGGAGATCTCATCTTGAAAAAAAATCAACATGTGATACATGGAGAAAAGAGAATGGGTTAAATTTGATCCTAATTGGCTTGGACCTTATATCATAACTCACAATTATGGTTCTGAAACTTATCACTTATCTTCTCTCGAAGGAAGGCCATAACTTGAGCCTTTAAATGCCTTGCATCTATGACCATTATTTTGTTAAACCAATGCCACTTTACTTCATATTTAACTTGAGATCATCCTTTGAGTGTCCCTATTACATTTATTTCCCTTAATATTCACCTTTATTCTTGTACACTTAGATAACTTACATAGTGGTATGGTTTTATCCTCACAGTGGAAAACTCCTAAGCCTCTATAGTCTTGTCCATGACTAAAAGTAAAAAAAAATGGGATATTTGAAAAAGTTCTAAAATATTAGGTCATATTTTTCAATTTAGATTTCTCCCTTGAAGGACAACTATGTAAATTCCCTCTACTATTATCAGTACATTTCTCCCTTGAAGGACAACTATTTAAAATTAAAACAAATGCTTAGACCACTCCCTCAAAGGATGGCTAAGCCAAGATTTGTTCTCAAAGGGAAAAAAAATAAAAAGGGCTCTTCAACTCTTTACATGACATTAACCTATAAAAAATCCCATTTTAGGCTTCCCACATTGATCAGCTTACACACAAAAAAAAATTAAGTCATGGACTTACCTATATTAGCTCTCAGGTTGCCCACAAAAGGGACATATCATTTGTACTTGGTAGGTTATGCTATCTACACATTTGCCATAATTCTACTCATTTTCCCCTCATACTATTTTAAGGGACTATGAAGCTCACTTAACATGAGGTAAACATGATGCTTCTCTAACAAACACAATGGTTCAAAGATATAAGGCATGAAAGAGGCTCATTTTCTTGAGCCTATTTATGAGCTAAAATATGGTCTTTGGGAATGTACGAGCATTCTACCATTTATTTTTCCATCCACATCACATGTCATTATCTCTATTCGAGATGCATAAACAATGTCATACCAAAATTAACATAATCAACCTATTTATTTTATGCATACACCATCATAAATATGGAAAAATGCTGAAATAACCTAACATAACCAACATTCTCATTTTAAGCATACACCATCACAAATATGAAAAAAATGTTAAGATGAAGCTAACCAATCAACTACGCATATACCATCACATAAATGTGAAAGGCTAGTGTAACATCAAATAACATGATCAACATAAACATCCAAATTAACATAGTATTAAATAAACATCATCCATATCAACATCATAAACATACGAAACACATCTCAAATAAACACATGGTAGTAAATGAAAATCTCATATATAAATATGTGATCAAATACATGTTTATCATCTACATCATCAAAATGTCATAAATCTCTCTCAAAATGTACATCTCATATCTTTGGCTCACAGGCTAATATACATATAACATATATAAATAAAGACTGGAAAAATGCTAATACTCAAGGTCTTTGAGGCTCTCCCTGAGGTCATGAAGATGCAGTATCATCACCACTCTATTTATCTACATCGATGTGAGCTAGAATTTGCTACATGTGACATTAACCTCTCATACTCTCTAAACTCTAAATATCATTGTGTATACAAGAACTCTCTAATCACCCTCTCATAATAAGCAGTCTCATCTAGGGTAGTTGAATACCTCACCATCAATATAGTCTAAAGAGGACCCATGACAGCTAATGATGGCCTAACCTATACTAGTCCCTATGGTGGTGGTGGTGGAGGAGGAGTGGCTTGGCCTACTACTACTTTCATAATATCTCTCTCTACCATCACTACCATCACTTAACCCTATAAAATAGACATCTAGCCCTGTATTACTATGCCTTGACCCTGTAAATCCCCAATTTGACCTTGAAATGTCACCACCTACCCCTATAAAGCTAAAATGTCTACCTGAGCCATCTCTCGACCCTACACCACTACATCTTGAGCTCATAATATTGTATCTCATGCCTATAACACATCTTTCTCCTTAACTAACCCCTATAAGTCTACTAGTGGCCTCCTAACCTCTACCACTAAATGCAACCCTACCCACCAAGCTGTATAGGTAGTTCTATACCTTGAGTCCCCAACACCTAGCCCTTCTAAAATCTCCTCAAAATATAGTCCATCAATCTCCTTTGGAAATGTAAAGGTGTCAATATATCATCCCTCCTATATCGAGGGAAGGTAGGTGAAATATCTTATAAAAGCCTAAATTATCTCCTTACCATGCCACAAGTACCATCTCTAGCTCATCAACCTATCTCCCCTTGACACATAATGAGCTTTGTAACCCAATAAGTTACTCTTCCTACCCTTTAAAATCTAGATATGTAAGATATGATCTCCACATGGTATCAGTAGGGATCAGACCCTCAATCATGTGCCTATAGTAGGTAATGTCTCACATGACACCTTTCACTTAGGTCTATGCCATCCCATCTCTCAACCATTTAAATACAACCCTGAAGTTGACCAAAAAAGTGTTAGGTAGCCCCAATGGTCATGTCACCATGATGTGCTCATATGCCCAATAGTATAGGAGATGGTTGACACATAAATTGTATCATCAATGCAACCTCAAACCTCATAGCTCTTTATATAACTATACCAAAAATATTAGACCCCAAGCAAAAATGGTCTACTACTCTATCATCTACATAGGTACACTAGTCAAAGTAATTAGAAATCTCCCTCTATCTACATTAGGTAGGGCATAAACCATGATCTTGATCATCATCAAGATGCTCAGATGATGTTGCTCCTCATCAACCGTGTAGAGTGGCTCATATGCAAAGCTCACAGAGTGGTAGGTCACCTCACTAACATGCTCCCCATATAAACTGACCATATGTATATCATGCTCCTCTCTTGAGCATGAAAAAATATCCTCACCTTAGAGTGGTAGTTATAGAATCTTGTAAACATCCTCTTGTGTCACTGTTAACTCTTTGGTTAGTAGATGAAAAGTGTTGGTGGTATGATCACACATCTTAATAAACATGATCATTAGTGACACATCCCATGTAACACAATAGTATTATCACACTCCTCCTATACCAATGGCTACCATATGATCCCACTCATTTGGAGTAACATCTATCCTCATGCACGTCAATAACCTTGGTAGATGATCTTGTAGTATAAGCTCTATCCTTGCCTACATCCATACACAAATGAATCAGGTCATATGCCTTTTAATCTACTCCCTCACCACCCTTTCCCCTTCTCATTGGGAGAACTACATCAACCTAAGTCCATTAATCAAACTATGTAGGCAACACTCAATCAAGATGGGGTCTTCTGAGGTTAACTTAGCCATAAATTCACCTTACTAGTTACCTTAGGCTTACTCACCTATTCTAACTCTAGGCTTCACTACCTCTCTCTCTCTCTACCCTAGGCCTACCTACCTATTCCAACTCTAGGCTTCACTTCCTATATTATTGACTCTTGAAACTATAACCTGACTTAAAAAAAAATAAGCCTCTCAACTATCCTTATTTTACCTTTTTCCCTGCAACCAACCTTTTAGATATTTTCCTCAGTTTTGGGAGAACTACATTGGCCTAAGGCCCTAAACTAGGATATGTAGGTAGCACTCAATAAACTTGGGATTTTTGAAGGCTAGGTTGGCCATTTAGATAGTTGACTACTCCCACTAGAGATTAAAAACTCACCTTTTCTCTTGTTTGTTACTTTTTAATAGTAACCAATGTTAGCATAAATGCCAACATCAATGCTTTATCGGCCTATGTAATGACTAATGTTGATAGCACATTGCCAGCCACAATTTTAGGTCAACCAAAATTAGTTGACCTTATTTCCATGTCAATTGACATTAGTCAACTATTGGTTGACATTGATCAATCTCACTAATGTTGGTGACTAGTTCAGCCCCAAGGCTGAACTACCCAAATTTAACCTGCCCATTTCCCCTAAAAAACTACCCCCAAATCCCCCTAACTTCTCCTACACCTACCCTAACCTATTTTTTACCCCCCCCTAATATTATTTTCTACACATCCTCCTCTCATTTAACCTAAAACTTATAAAAACAAAATCAAATTAGTGTGGACTCTTACCTCATCTCACCATCTCCTCCTAGCTAGCACTACTAGCACTTATGGTCCTACACCTCTTGTTGGGTCCCCTCCTTGTGCTACCATCTTAAATCACTCTCAAAGCCCTATTTCTTCTCTCCAATCAAAAAGTTTCAAATTAGTTAAGTTAGCCACCAAACGCCCCCTTTTTTAGGTTTGGCTAGTCATTGATGTCGACAATATTGACCTAACATGTCAATGTTGGTGCTTACACTTACCAATATTGGTAACACTGCCCTAGTTTTGCTAATGTTGTCACTTTATGTTACCAATATAAACATGTATTACTGATGTAGGAACATTCCCAACCATGTTTTCCAATATAAAAACACCTAACTTTACATAACCTTACCCATACATTGGGGCAACTGGAGATCACATATATCTCCCCCAACCATGACAAAGTGACACTATGCTTAGAGATCATGAATATTTCCTCACTCATCGACCCTTTTACACTAGGACTACATTGCTTGTCTTGACTATAATTGGCTATTATGCACATGCATGTATTTTAGGTGTCATGGATGGCAACCAAGCCCATCTTATCACCTTCAACCATTTTGTGTTTACTAGGGGCACTTCCTACCTTGGATACCTGGGACACATTGACCATTAGAGCTATAAATTTGATTGATTTGACCTGTCAGCTATCACTTATAAGATGTGCTTTGGTTACTTCTATTCAATTCTTCCCTAAACCTTGCATATTCTTAACATTGTTAACTCTATCTCATTATACCCAGTAATGTTCAATTCTCCACCAGTCACCTAATTGCCTTTCTATCAAACTGGTACCTAATTTTGGTTTTTCCTCCATTGATTCCAATTTTAAGGGGGGATACCTCATCTAATACTTGGAGCATCTAAATCCTATTTTTGTATTACAACATGTTAGTATAATTACAAGATAAAAAGGGGAAAATGTAGACATCAAAATTACATCACACACATGTACATAACTCCCTATGTTAAAACCCCCGTAAGCACATTTTTAATAATAACAATTAATCTCCTTCACACATTTAATTAGTTTAAAATACTTAATTAAGTTAAATAAAAACCCTATTACCATCTTACCTAGCCACCTCACCCTATGACTAATTCTCCTCCGATGAGTCACCTCAGGACTTGGTCCCCTCATCTTAACTAGTTAAGACTTATTCCCACTTCCAAACTAAATTCCTAAAAAACTACTTCCTTCCTAACCTCCTATTTTTATTTTGTTTATAATAGGTGTCACACTTTACACACACAATAGTAGAAAAAAGACCAAGAATCTAAAGGTTTACCTATTTTAGGGATATCGATGTCAGTTAACCCATGGCTGACGTAAGTGAGATCCTCACTGACATCAACGAGATCACTGACATTAGTAATATAATACAAACTCCAACCTATAATATAGGTCAGTAAAAATTAAGAAAATTGATTCTTACTCTCATTCAGGCTCTCAACATTATATTTTTGATATCCAAGCTTACAATTACCCTACATAAGTTAATCACCATCTATAACTGAGCTCTTGAGGACCAACATCATCTGCTTGTTCTCTCTGTTCACACACTTAGGTTTAAATTCCTTGATAGGGACTATCAACTTGGAACTTATCATTCATAACTAAGTATATCACTAATAATGTAGGTCATTTAAATATTTATTCTTTTATTTCTTTATATCTACCCTGCATTACTTTATGCACTTATGATCGTACCTCCATGAGGGAGTTATAAAGCTTCCTTGCTTATCTCTACTTAAATACATACCAAACCTCTAAATAGACTTAACCAAGCCATAAAATCCTTGTCCTAACTCTCTCAACCTCTTTAACCTGATCCAAACCTTTTCCCAAAACCCAAAAAATCTGTTTGCAACCTCTCAAACAAATATTTCCCCTACCAACTTTAGTAGCCTAACCGACATCGGTCACCTCACTATCAACCTTGGTAGTCTAACTAATATCGGTCACATAACTACCAATGTTTGTGACTATCAATTCTTTAGCCTCTTCAAAACCTACCCAAAAAACTTCTAAAACACCAACAAAGCATCTCACCTACACCCTGTCACTCTCTATTGTGTACATGTTGTTAAAAATGGTAATCTTATCTCTCTTTTACTCTCTACTTATATCTCTTTCAATTATTTATTATTATTTTATCTCTCAAAAGTGGATTGTCATCTCTAGGGAAGTTTCACACTTCCTAAAACAAGCACGTATCTTAGTAGCCCACTCATTTATTTGCTAACAAACATCTTAAGGTAGTGTTTTCTTATCTGTAGGTAGTCCTCCCTAGCCAAAGAGGAGTGCTCACAACATCTAGATAGGGAATGAAAACCAAATCTAGGTTCATTTAAATCATTTATCCCCATCCTTCTCTCTATTTTCCTTTAAATTCAAAATAGACAAAATTTAAACAAATAGTCTACTCTTCATTCTATGAGTGGCTTGTGAGAGAGAACTTAAAGACAACTATAAAGTTTCATCATGGTTAGATATGGTCTAAATGTGATAAAGGGGTGCCTAAGCTCAAATTATTTGGGGGGAGTTCTTATTAGTGTTATTGAGCTGTGATCACTCTTATTTATTTGATATTGTGTGTTTCTTCTTCACATAGTAGTGTATAGTCAAAGAAGAGTGTTGTTAATGAATAGGTTTGAGGTAGTCATGATAATAAATTATATTCATAGTGATAGGGGATTTTATATCATCTATCATAAGAGACCCTTATTTTTTTTGGCTTTGAAAATATTTATAGGTCTTTAGGATCAACAGGTAATCCCACTTTGTCATTATGTCAAAGGGGGAGAAAGTGTTTATAGATGGAGAAAGAGTATGTGAATAGCTTTATGTTGGTATTTATAAGTGTTGAAATCAATGATAAAATGGAATATTATTGAGGTTTTGTCAATAATGTCTCCAAGGTGGCCAAGAGTGTCCATGAGATGATATCTATGCATGGTCCTTAATGATAAAGTGCACCGTAGTGCTCACATAGTTTGCATGAGACCCTACAGTTTTTGGTCTTGTTATGGGTGTTTTTTATGATGTGTTCTTGATATAGAGTTCTTATGGGGTCTAATAAGTAATTGGTGTACTTTTTAAGTTAAAATAATCCATTTTAGTAGTATTGTGAAGGTCTAGGTTATTCTAGTCTTCTTGGTAGAGTATCATGAGCCAAAAGATTTATGATATTAGAATTCATGTGTGAAGGTGTTAAGAGAAAGTGGTCACATGGGTATATTTAGTTTTGTTCCTAGAGAATGTGTTTCAAATTTCATTACTTTAAATGATGTATATTAAAATTTAGGGTGCTACAAATTTTCTCTCCCAAGCAGATTTCATTATTTTTATATAGTCAAATTTGTAATTTTTAGTGACCATTAGAATTCAAATATTTGAATTTTCAAAGGAAACTAGTTATGATTATTTGATGTGTATCTTGAGAAAATGGATAAATTTGATGATGGATTAAAACTAAAAGTGGTAGATAAATTTAAGGGAAATCTATGTAAATTAATTAGGAGGAATGGCTTGTCATATAATTTCATTTATTATGGCTCAAAGTTGACCAAGGGTTTGACCATTTATTAAGGACCTGAGAAGGGTGTTTTAGTTTTTATTGATGATATTTGGATATTTCATGATGATTTATATATTTGTAGTGTTTTAGACTCCACAAGAATCATCTGTATGTATTTTTAAGGTTTCACTAATCCATCTTCAGTATGAACCATTATTTGAAAGTTGATTGTTTATTTGTTGATGGTGTTTTCATGTACAATGCAAATGATTGAATAATTTTTGAATATTCATAGGTGAGTAGTGATGAATTTAATAACTTTAGGGTGGCTTAGGGGTCATGTGTCATAGACCTATGTGCTTATAAGTGGTCTTGTGTTTCTTTATTTCTCAGTGAAATGTAAAAGGGATGAATAGTTCTCCATGGACCTCAAAGGGCTACTTAAGCCTAATTGAAAGTTGTTGTTGCTTAAAGGTGATATATCAATGCCATGGTAGACCTATGTAGGTGGTTTTGATATTTTTATGAGTGGTATAGAAGCCTTAAGGGTTAAGGAATGTCTTTTGGATGACCAAGAAGGTGATGATCATGAAGACTCTATAAAGAGAAAAAACAAAGATGAAGGTTTCTAGAGAGAATGAGCATAGAAAGGTGCAGTGTGAGTAAGCTTGGTTAATGAATTAAAGAATAGATAAGTGTGAGAGATATTTATATGACCTATTGGTCATGTTTATAATTTGGTTACAATTTTTTTTAGGTTTTATGGTTGAGGATGAATGAAGAGGTGTAGAGTGATCCAAAAGGTTATTTTGGATGCATTTCTAGTGTTTGAAGGCTTGAAAAAGTGTGAATGGTTGAAGAGAGTTTTTATTCACTATTTATCCATGAAAGTGAAATGAAAACAAAGTTGTATATGTATTGATATTAGAGGTGTTGTGTGAGTGCTCAACATCTATGGAAAATGGGTGCTTGTCCATGCTTAGGGGTTGGTGTTCCTTGTGAAGTGGGTGATTCACTAAAGTCTCTTATTTGTGATCTCTTACAGGACTATAGTCCATTTGTTTGTAAGATTGAGAGTGGGTTTTATCCCCCATGAGGGTTTCCCACATAATTCATCTGTTATGTGCTTTGACTTACATTATTTTCTTTGTTTATTGTAATGAATGATTTATATGCTTAAAAATGCTTATGTTGAATGGTTAAGAGTTTGAAGAATTAGAATTTAAGTTGATTTTCTTTCATCACTGATTCACCTCCCCTCTCAATGATTATACCTCTAATAATTGGTATTAGAGCCACACCTTATTTTTAGTTTTAACCACTTGAAAGTGATCAAATGAATAATGGGTAGTCATAAAATGTAAGGTGGATTCTCTACTAATAAAATAACACTATTTAATGGATCCAATGCTTTTCAAAGTGCAAGGATAAATACCTACATCATGTCTCTAGGGTTTGGCATTTGGAAATCTATTATGGATGGTTATTTCACACACCCTTCTCCTCTAACTAGTGTAGTTGATAATAAGTTAATTGAGATCAATTCTAAAGCAATAAATGCTATCATTTATAGTGTATAAGAGGTTGAGTTTACCAAGGTGACCCATTGCAATTCTACCAAGGAAATATAGGATAAATTATAGATCATCTATGAAAGGGATTCAAAGGTTAAGCTGGCTAAATTGTAGACTTACCAAAGGAAATTTGAGGGCCTCAAAATGAAAGAAAATGATATTGTGTCATCCTATCTTCTAAGGGTTGATGTGATGGTGAACATGATCAGAGGTCTTGGAGAGGAGATTGAAGAAGCTACTATAGTACAAAAAGTATTAATGTCTCTCACTCTCAAATTTTACTCAAAAGTATCTACTATAGAATAAATTCATGATCTCACCAAGATGAAGATGGATGAATTGCATGGCATCCTTACTACCTATGAGATGATAGTTAATAAGGACAAACCAACAAAGAAGAAAGCAACCTTTAAGGATCAAGGAGACAAAAGGCAAGAAGATCAAGTTAAGTCTTGAATACTTTGATCTTAATGAAGATAAATTTAAATCCATGATTGAAATAAAATTGAATGTAGGATCAGGTAAATATGAAGGGAAGCTTCCTTTTAATGTTTTTCATGTGGTAAAGTTGGTCATTTTGCATATAAATGCCCAGATAGAGGCAAGTCTAAATATAATGAATCTCATAAGGAATCTTATGAGGATGTGAATAAGAAATATGAAGGTCCTAACAAGTACATAAATTTATTAAAAAGTATAAATGACAAGGAGTCATACAAAGGTAACAAGGGTCTTTACCATTAAGTAGATAATAATGCATCTACTGAGGAAGAAAACTCCACATCAAAATGTGATGATGCATAAAATGTGACACTATATATGGCTATTGAGGATGATGATGGTGAATGTTATTTAGGTAGAGACCTATTTGGTGGAAATAGCTCAGAGGAAGAAGATGATAAAGTCACTCTTGAAGAAAAATATCTAAATACCTTGGAAGAGTTGAATATTCTATGAGGCAAGAATAAAAAGCAAGCATCTTTGATCAAGACCTATGAAAGAATGAACAATGAAGTCAAAGAGCATGATGAGATCACTCAACATCTTGAAACTCAATTTTGTACCCTTAGTAAAGAGATAAAGAGTAAGGATGAATAATGTGTCAAGTATAAATCAGAGATAAAGTCTTTATAGGTGAAACGAGATCAATCTATGGGTAAGCTTGAAACATATCATAAGTTTTATACTAGTAGTAAGAATCTTAGTGAGATTCTTGACAATTAGAAAGTGCATAAAGATAGGACTAGTATTGGTTTTAATCATGATCAAATGAAGGTAGATGCTATGACAAGCATATGTTTGTTGAATAATACTATTAATAATCAAAGGTCTTCAAGTGATAGGTCTAGACTTGGTTTCACTAAGAATCAAGGAGAAAACAAAGGAGTCATGTCTCAATCCAATAAGAGGAAAAATCATATCAAATAGCCCAATGCTATAAGGTACACAAATTCCTTTGATTATCACTGCCATTATTGTCATCAATTTGGTCATAGGAATTGACTATAAAATAAAATCTCCTAGTAAGTAATTTGTATAGAATTATAAACAATATAATGATAAACATAAATAATATCATAACTCAAGATAGTCAACTAGTCCACAAAGAAAGCATGACATCTTGTGCTAAAGATGTCAAAGGATTAGTCATATTGCAAGGTCTTACAATGCCTTCATTAGGAAATCAAATGATCAAGTGCATGAATGGGATAATTAAACTTTAAGGAGTCATCATGTATCCCATACACAAGGTATGTACAATCATATAAACTTGATTTTTTTCAAGTGTCAAGATAGAGGTCACATAGAAAGGTTCTATAGGAATAGCTAGAATTTTACTTTAAAGAATGTCAATCCTAACATGAAGAAAAGGGGTCAAAATGAATGGAGACCCAAGGAAGTGAATGAAAAATAGGTTTAAAATGGATTATTTTTCATACGAGAATAGGGTACAAGTTCAAGTGCCAAATATCAATACTTATCTACCCAAGTGGACAAGAAGATAAAGCAAGATTCCAAGTCTAAAGGAAAGAATGAAGTTAAGGACCCATTCAAAGTCAATTTGATGAGGAAACATGACTACAAGTCAAATAAGGGTATGGATATATGGGATTCTCTTGAGTTTTAGGAATTTTAGTCTCTCTATGACAAGTGGGTGTCTCTACATATGCTTCTTAGGAAATATATTTCATATGTAGAAGCAAGTGTGTGTGCTCTAGGTATGTAGTATTATTGATTAGTCCTTAAAACCAATGCCATTATGGTAGAGATTTGATGATATTATATTTAAAATAATTGTATTTATTATAGAAGATGATTTTCATGTTGAATAAGTCATAAGAGGGAGAAACAAGTTCATGAGCTTGCTCTAGATGTTTGTGATGAAAAGATTCAAGCGATATGTTTAGGGACATTAGTCCTAAAGACAAGTTCCTAGTCAATATTTGACTCTTAGTTTAGTTGGTCAAATCATGAAGAATGAAGGTAATATTGATTTGGAGTGTGGAGAGGACTTATCCGAGTGTGTTTCATGGGTTTAGATGTGCTAATTTAGTGAAAACAACCATTCACAACCATTTGTTTAATTTAACTAGTTTGTTTTATGTTCATTCCCTAGTAAGAGCCCATCATGCAAAATTGGTGTATTTGAGGTCTATGAGACTAACCAAGGGTTTAGGCTAGTTGGATTTGATGTGTCTAATTGAAAAAGGCATTGTGGGGATGTCATAAGGCTCTCATGGTACTTTTATGATGTTTTGGCTTAGTGACCATTATGTTAATATGGTCTACATGTACAATCATGAGCTTTCTAGGTGTCAAATGAAGTTTTATAAGTTTCCATGATGTTTTTATGATTTTTAAAGGTGGTTTGACATTTTAAATGTGTTCCAAGTGTTGATATGTCATTAAGATTTATTGAAATCCATTTGAATATTTTTAATGGTTCTTAGGTTTGATAATCTTTGCTTAAGGGCTAGTAGGTCAAAAACCACATTCATTGATGTATGGGTTCACCAAGGAATCTGACATCAATTTTTTACCAAGTGGTGTGAGTTGGTTACCTCCAATTTTGAGAGAAGTCTTAGGAGCTAGATTTGACCAGAAGATGGTAAGTTGATCATGTTTCTTATTGATGCCTTAGTGTCTTAGCCCATATGGGTTAGTGACCTTACCAAAATATTTGAGCTTTAAGGCTACTTAATCAGTTAAAATGGCCAAATGGATTCTTATAAATTACTTTACAGTCATCTATAAGTTTGATATTATGTGTTTTTTCTTCACATAGTAGTGCATAGTCAAATAAGAGTGTTGTCAATGAAAAAGTTTGAGGTATTCATGATAATAAATAATATGCACAATGATAGGGGATTTACTATCATATATTAGAGGAGGCCCCTTATTTTTTTTGGCTTTGAAAATATGTATAGGTCCTTAGGATCTGCATGTAATCCCACTTTGTCATTGTGTCAAAGGGGGAGAAAGTGTTTATAAAGGGATAAAGAGTATGTGCATATCTTTATGTTGGTATTTACAAGTGTTGACATTAATGATAAAAGGTTATATTGTTGAGGTGTTTTCAATAATGTCTCAAAGGTGGCCAAGAGTTTCCATGAGATGATGTGTATGCATGGTCCTTAATGACAAAGTGTACCATAGTGCTCACAAAGTTTGCAAGAGGCCCTACATGTTTTGGTATTGTTATGGATGTTTTCGATGATGTGTTCTTGATATAGAGTCCCTATGGGGTCTAATAAGTTCTTGGTATACTTTTAGAAGTGAAAATAATCCATTTGAGTAGTATTGTGAAGGTCTAGGTTATTCTAGTCATCTTGGTAGAGTTTCATGAGCTAGTAGATTTATGATATCAGAATTCACATGTGTGAAAGTGTCAAGAGAAAGTGGTCACATGGGTTTATTTAATTTTATTCCTAGAGCATGTGTTTCAAATTTCATTACTTAACATGATGTATATTAAAATTTATGATGGCACAAATTTACTCTCCCAAGCAGATTTCATTGTTTTTATACTTGTCAAATTTGAAATTTTTAGTGACCATTGGAATTCAAATATTTGAATTTTACAAAGAAAACTAGCTATGATTGTTTGATCTATATCTTGAGAAAATGGATAAATTTGATGATGGAGTAAAAATAATAGTGGTAGATAAATTTAAGGAAAATCTAAGTAAATTAATTATGAGGTTTGACCTATATAATTTCATTTATTTTGGCTCAAATTTGACCAAGGGTTTGACCTTCATTTGTTAAGGACCTAAGAAAGGTTTTTTAGTTTGTACTGATAATATTTGGATATTTCATGATGATTTATATATTTAGAGTGTTTTAGACTCCATTAGAATCATCTATATGGAGTTTTAAGGTTTCACCAATCCATCTTCAGTATGAACCATTGCTTAAAAGTTGATTGTTTATTTTTTGATGATGTTTTCATGTACAAGGCAAACGATTGAATAAGTTTTTCATATGGATAGGTGAGTAGTGATGAATGTAATCACTTGAGGGTGTCTTAGGGTTCATGTGGCATGGACATATATGCTTATAAGTGGTCTTGTGTTTCTTTATTGGTCAGTGAAATGTTAAAGGGATGAATAGGTCTCCATGGACCTAAAAGAGCTACTTAGGCCTAATTGAAAGGTGTTATTGCTTAAAGGTGATATATCAATGCCATGATAGACCTATGTAGGTGGTGTTGATATTTTTATAAGTGGTATATAAGCCTTAAGGGTTATTAAATGTCTTGTGGATGACCAAGAATGTGATGATCATGAAGACTCTATAAAGAGCAAAAATAAATATGAAGGTTTCTAGAGAGAATGAGCGAAGAAAGATGAAGTGTGAGTAAGCTTGGTTGATGAATTAAAGAGTGGATAAGTGTGAGGGATATGTGTATGACCTAGTGGTCATGTTTCTAATGTGGTAATAATGTTTTTTAGGTTTGATGGTTGAGGATGAATGAAGAGGTGTAGAGTGATCCAAAAGGTTTTATTCACTATTTTTACATTAGAGTAAAAGGAAATCAAATTTATGGAGCTTTTTATATCATAGGTGTTGTATGGGTGCTCAACATATAGGGTAATTAGGTGCTTATCCATGCTTAGGGTCTAGTACTCCTTGTGAAGTGGGTGCTTGATTTAAAATTTTTAAAAATATCAGAGTCTTATTCTTAATTTAGTTAAGGCTCTAAAATAATAAATTAGTAAATAATATTGTAGTAATTATAGTACTAATTTGTATAATTTACTTACTTTTAAACCTTTGTAAAAATAGCAATAAATAAGGAAAAATGTAACTTAGCTTTAAATTGGACTAAGACGACCGAGATTGAGGTTAAAATTGGCTATGCAAGATTGGGACAATGTTGTGAACTAGGATCTAGATTTCATTTGGTAAAAGGATAGGAGCACAAAAAATAAGACACTTTAGGATTTGACACTATAGTCTAGGTCTTGTTGTTATCGTCCAAACTAGTCATAGAGATATGAGTTTTTTGGGTTTTGTCCATTGTCCCTATGTGAGCCTACCTATGGAATTTAAAATCTTGAATGTATATGGAGTTACTTATAAATATGATTTAATCTCAAACCCTAGACCTTTATTGTGCTTGAATATACATTGCCTACATACCAATACTCTGAAGAGGGATCAAGCCATATGTAGTTCTTCCACTTGATGTGATTTGTGAAATAATGTTATGTGGATGTAAAAATGCCAAACTAAGAGTGCTTAAGGTGGTTAAGGACTATTGTGGGGGTTTGAATATGCTGGTAGCTATATTGGATGATTGTATACAGAGAATAGGGATATTTGCCTCAATGGTTTTACTTGTATTCTTGCTTGCTTTTTATAATATTTTCAAACCCCCTCTAAATGAACTTTGAATGGGATTTTATAGATATCTATTGGTCATGGGTTAAATGTATTCATGCTAGGTTGACTTAATAAAGAATAGGAATTAGAAGGAAATGATCATTTGGGATCAAAATATGATTGGATAGGAAAATTGGAAATGAGACGCCTCAGGGTCTAGTGCAATATTCCAACCTTAGTGCTCCTATCCTACAAGATCAAGACCAGGGGGGATAGATTAGCATGGGAAATATAGCTTGGTTGAGCTAGAATCAAGTATCAAAAGTCTACATATGATCAGTTATAAGTAAAAATGTGTTTGGAAGGGTTATGAGAGCATGCAAGAGGGTCATATGGATTGGGTGTCAAAAGCCACACTCAAGCTCCCAATTTATACATTTTATATGATTATAGTGCTTCACTAAAGTCTCTTATTTGTAAACACTTTTAGGACTATATTCCATTGGTTTTTAGGCTTGAGAGTGGGTTTTATCCCCCATGAGGATTTCCCACATAATTCATGTGTTATGTGTTTTGATCTTGCATTATTTTCTTTATTCATTATAACGAATGGTTTATATGCTTCATAAATGCTTATTGTTGACCATTTTGACCAAAAATTAAAATTGGTCAACCCCCTATAACAAAAAACTTATATATGGGTCTAATATAATGTATTATGGTGTTTCATGGTTCATTTTATGTGATTTAATGTTGTATTAGCCTTGGTCATAATCTGATTAGGTCTTTATGTTATCTTGTATCTTTTAAGGGTCATAAATGAGTATTGAATGCAAGTGGTATGGTTTTGTAGGCAAGAAAAGTGTTCCAAAATGCCTTCCAATGTTCAATGTGTTAGTCCCTATTAGATATGCTAGTTTCTAACTAAAAACTAGTAGGTTATAACTAAAACTAAAAAAACAACTAAAAAATAATGAGTTTCAAAAGGTGTATGGCCTATGAGAGAGAATGGAACATGGGAGACTATTTGTGATGGATCTTCAACTTCCTTAGACTTACATGATTTACATGCTTTAAATGTTCCAAAAAATTTCAAAAACCATTTTTCTCTCCCATCACTCCACCATACACATAAAACTAGTCAATAAGTTTTTGGTTGTTGTGGCCAGTGATGAGGCCACAAATTGTTTATTTGTATAGCCTCATCCATGATTAGTATATGTATTTTTCCATGTAAACATCATAACTATCTATGACTTATGCAAATGAATGAATGAAGTTATGATTTTATATGTACATTGAACACACACACACACACACACACACACACACACACACACACACACACACACACACACACACACACACACACACACATCTGTGTGTGTGTGTGTGTTATGAATTATTGATGATTTTTCCTTGATTAAACTATATTGGTGTGACTTTATCTAACAAGCATTTGAAGGGTCATGAAAGGCTACATAATCTTTCTAGGTCATAGCTACTACAAGTTGCCCATAACAACTGTAGGCTTCATTTATAGGTTACCCATAGCCACTACAGAGTAACTATAACAACTATAGACTTCACCTATAAATTGCCTATAGACACTATAGAGTGCCTGTAGAAACTGTAGGCTTCACCTATAAGTTTCCCATAGCCACTGCAAAGTGCCCATAGTAACTATAAGCTTCACCTATAAGTTACTTGCAGCCACTGTAGAGTACCCGTAACAACTATAGGCTTCACCTAAAGTTTGCTCGTAGAAACTATGAAAAATAGATCTATTGTTGAGAGATATTAAGGACACATCCAACTATCTTGGGAACTAAATGGATGATTGAAAAGAATCATAGTTGTTGTATGGATCCCCTATATGCAAGGAAATATTATATGTGCTGCCAAAGATGAGAAAGATAACTATAATGATAAAAAGATAAAAAGAAATAAAATAGCAAAATAATACACCTTTTCCCTAACCCAGTCAAACCTAAAACAAGTAACTTTGGTTACTATCCACTTGAAAGTTGATTGGGGTAGTTTCTAAGTATTTGTATTTTTTCTAGTTTGGTGTTTTTGGGTTAAGAGTTAATAAACTACCTTCTATATTTAATGATAGAACCTAGATCAGATTAAGAGTTAGTTAATTTGAATAGATAATAGAAAAAGTATTGGAATTGTAAAATTTCACTCTAAATATTGTAACTTCTTGTAGCAATCTTTAATTACTATAGAATTGAGTAATGAGAAGATTGACTTTGTAAAAAGTTTGTGAATTCTCTTAGAGAAGGATTGGAACTCAGTTTTGAATGAGGAAGGGCCCCCTCAGAAGGAGTTGTAGTGAAGATCTTGACTCTCTTTAGCTTTATGTGTTATTTTTAAATTGATTTTAATTATTTTGGTTATATAAGTGTAATGCATGTATGATTCATAAGTGTGAAGTAATTTTGTAGTTTTGTCATAGTAATTTCATAGTATATCTATCTAGTGAATTCAACATAAATTCATTGTACTATAACTTAAAAACTAAGATGATTTTTAAACAAATAATTCATATATAGTGCTAACATCCTTGAAAAGCATATGCACCTTGGGTTGATAATTAATGTTAATCAAACTCAAGAATTTGGCAATCACTAGGTAATTAGTCTGCACAATAGTTTGGCACCATTGTTAGGGTGGGTGTCAATTATTATTTTTAAAATAAATCATTATTTTTAAAAAAAAATTGGTTAATGCACTATTCTACCTAGCTGGGTAAGTTGAGTGAGGACACTATGGTGTCTTACGCCAGATGTCTAAGTTCCTAGACATATAGTTCCAGCTAGGCAAGTCGAGTGAGGGTACTATAGTGTCTTATGCCAAATGTCTAAGTTTATAAAAGTAAATGATGCATAAGTTAGTTCATGTTTCTAGAATTTATTTCCTACAAAAGTTATTTTTTTTTTCAAAGTGTGCTTTTAATTTTTCTTGCTTTTATTTCCTACTTTTTAGGATAATTTTTCCTACTTTTTATGATAATTTTCCTACTTTGATTTTTTGCTTCCTAGAATAATTTTTCCACTTTCAGTAGATAATTTTTACTAATTTTTAGAAGTATAATTTTCTATTGTTTTGATTTCTACACTCTTTTATTTTTGCATTATTTTTATTCTAAAACAACCCCCTAAAACATACAAAAAATTAAAAAAATAACCCTATTTTGGAAGGGATAGGACAACTGAAGGAGTGGTATAACATTTATGTAGAGGGAGAGATTCTCAAAGGAGATTCCTACCAAACAAGCCACAAGTTGCTGTTAGGAAAGAACCACAAATACCTACATCAATTAAGAATCCTGTTGAAGAATATACCATAAGCTAGAAGGCTCTTAAAGAGGAGAACACTACAAACCAAAGGAGATAGATTGTAGAAGAGGCAAAATTGGCTCTAAGAAAGGAAACAAAAGTAGAGAAGCATTAACTAAGCTAGTAAGAATAAATGAAGGAGAGGAACTACATGAACCAAACACTTTAGAGAGTAGCATATTTATAACATTTTAGCAAGACTTTCTTGATCAAATCAAAGGAAGCTCAAGAAAATCTTTAGACCTTTCATCTAGTAAAAAGATTGAGGATCAATAGATAAACATTTATTATCATGCTAACTAAGGCATTGATAGAGAATTTAATAATAATATCTTGAGTACCTTTAGTATCCATATCAAAATAAAATCCATCATGAATAGAGGAGGAGACTTTGTGGATGATAATGGGACTCCAAACATAGTTACTTTTGAATTTTCTATTCCAGATGCAATAGGCATAACACAAATAAAAAACATTCTTCCCTCAGCATTGCCCAATTTTAGAGGTACATTATCAAAAGGCCTAGACACATTATTTTTTTAATTTTATATCCTTTGTAGAAGCTATGAATATAGGTAGGATGCACATAAATTGAAATTTTTTTTAGCTACTCTCAAAGACTTAACACTTCACTAGTTCATGGGACTAAGTAGTAATTTGGTATGCACTTGGGAGGACATGAAAAATAAATTTTTGTCCAAGTATCAAGAATATGGAAGAGGAAGAATTTATAAAAGAAATGAAATCTTTAGGATGACTCAAGAAGGGGATGAATCCTTGGAAGACTATGTTGAATAGTTCATGTTCAGTGTATAAAAATTCAAGCAAAGTACACTTAGAGAAGAACCTTTAATACTCATCTTCCTGAAAGGAGTCAGAGAAGATTGTTTGGAATCCCTAGACCTAATGAGTGGAGGGGATATTTCCCACCTACCATTATTAGATATCAAAGTGCTAAGCAAGAATTATTCTATATCTATCATAAACAAAGTTAGGGGTAGTAAAATCCCATTAGTGAATTTTTGATTGCATACATTCTGGTGAATTAAACGTAAATCAAACCCTTGAAGGATTTATCTCACTTATTTCATTTGTATTCATCATTATTTTTATCGTATCTTTATTGTGTTGAATCAACCCTATCAACCTAGTTATTTATCTCTGTGTGTAGGTTTGTAGGAATAGGTAACTAGCTCAACCAGCTCGACTCAATATAGGTTTTAGAACTTGCATAATTCTATTTAGAAAACTAGATCAACCAACTCAACCCAGTGCAATTTTTTCCTAGTTTTCAGACTTTTAATCTAGCCTACTAGGTCAACCAAGTCAATCTAGTGTATTTTCAGCCTTTTTTTAGTAGGTTTTTGTATTGCTTGGTCAACTGGCTTGACCCATTTTTTAGATTTTTGATAGTTTTCTCCAAGGTTTTTGATTATAAATCTTCTCTATTTTCATCTCTAAACCACTCAAGGGATTTTTTATTTCTCTTTATCTTTCTATTTCTGTATTTTCTTTTCACAGTTTAGAGTCTTTAAAACTACCTTTGCATAGTCAACTAGGTCAACCCTGTGGACCTAGTTTTATGTTTTGTGTTGTAAAATAGCTAGGTTAACCTGATCAACCTATCTCATTTTCAGACTTTACTACCATAGTATAGGTTTGATCCTATCAACCCTATTTTTTATGATTTTCCATATAATTTCTCAACTATACCTTGTTTCAAAGTTAGAATTAACCATATATGTTAATCACATGAAACTATCTTTAAATTGCTATCTAGTACCTTAATTATAGCCAATTTCCCTTTACTCTTAAAAACATTCTTAATAATATAATCTACATTATAGGTTGACCAAGTAGCTAGATTTACTTTCAAGTTGTTTGCTTGTTCTTTTATCAATTGTGTGTGTAAAATCTTGCATTAACCAGTTGTTTTAGTATTTTTTGACTTTTTCAATGTGGACTAATTAGCTACTAGACAAAAAGTAAATGCAAGGTTTTAAAGATTACTTGGAGATGAAGGTTGGTTGTGCACCATTGATCAAGATTTATGGAAACCCCTCTTTGGCTAGGGAGGAATGACTTGAAAATCTCACTAACTCACAAAAAATGGATTAATAGAAAAATGAGTGCATGGTTTGGTAAGAAACCAATCCAAAGAAGTGATAACGCTTATTTAGATGGATGCCATCCGTTGTTGAACATTCAAGTTTATAAATAAACATGAAATTACAAAGATATATATGGATAAAATATAAATATATGATGCCAAAGATATATAATATATGACAAGATTAATATGATCAAAGTAAATATCATAGAATTTGGTAGTAATATCAACGTCTTCTTGAATTACAACCAATTATTCATGAATGCTTTCCTTGTTAGGTGTGAAAACCACATTATAAAGACCTAATATGAATGTAATGTCACTTTAATTAATGAAAAATAGTTTTTGAACAATGGGAAGATCAAATATGCTAATAATATCATGCACTAATCCAAGTAGAGTCATCTAAATGTAAAAGATATATTTTTAGAGAATAGAATGTAGGGTTTTGATAAGTTTTTAAGACTAAGAATATTATGAAAATACATTACAAGAATGTTTTGAAAGTTTAGTAGGGATAAATGATGATCCTACAAGATCAATGTTGATTTAGATAGATCGATGTTGATTCTATGTAAAATGCTAAACTTTAAAAACAAACTATAATAGTGACTTATATTATTAATAAAATAATTAAAATTGAATGTAAAATAGTGACAAATAGATGTAGAAGACTATAGATTTAAAATGTGAATTAATTGAAGAGTAATACTAACCTTAATGGCTAATAATAAAATTGACAAGATGAGTTAAAGGACCTTCAAAATCCTTTTATTATCTCTCAAGCAGAAGTTTCACAAGATAACAAGATGTTGACAATGTCCTGCACAAGTTGCAATGAGATTTTGGTAAAGTTTCAAAGTCCAAAAACATAGTCACCATCTCTCTCAAGCCATGGAGGTTTGTTGTATATATATGGATCAATGTCAATCTGGGAGAATCAGCATCGATCATGGAGGATCAGCATTGATTAGCCCAATTTGGTCAAAAGTTGGCTTGGGTTGTTTTGAACTATGTGGCAAACTAAGTGAATGTAACACTAAGTTGTTTTCATGAGTTTTTGATGAGGGTAAGTTTTTGGAAGGGTTATTGGGAGGTTGAATAGGTTTCATTTTTATTTATTTATAGGATTTTATGGTTAAAAATGGTAAAAATAGGGTTAATTACTAATTAAATATAGTAATTAAGTTTAATTAACCTATGCGGTAAAGGTAAATGGATGGGGTGAAAGTAACTATTTTAAATAATTATGAATGGGTCCATTATGTTATAAATAACATAATAATGTGATGATGCACCATGTTAATACACAAGGGTGTATAAAAATAGCATCTATATTTCCCCCTTTTTGTGGAGTGGTATGTAATAGTGGGCTATGAGACAAAAACTATAAGGTGTCTAAAGCCCCAAGTTTATTGTGAAAAGGTATTCCCCCTCAAACTAAGCACCAAGAAGTGAGATGAAATAGATGATGGGTTTGAAAAAGATGAAAGATAAAAACATAATGGGGTGAGTGGAAATAGACAAGTGGGTGATAGAAAAAGATAATCAAAAGTGTAGATGGTGTAAGGAAGTTCCAAAATTGCACTTAATGAGATAAAAATTAATGCAGGTAGTAATGCCCCAAATATCAAATCGAGTAACAAAATGTCAAAACTAAAATAGGTGGTCACAAGTAAAGGCTATCAAGAGAAAAAGATATAGGAATGGTGAACCATAGCATCTAGTGTGAATATGGTGTATGCATTACCTATAGATGAATGTTCTTGAGATAAAATATACCCTCAAAATCTTATAATGGGAAGATATCAAAAAAAGGGGTATGCCGTAAAGAGATTGGGGAACTAAAAATGGGTTAAAATCCTCAAATCTAAAAGGTAATATGACATAAAAGTGAGATAGATGAATCAAAGGCAACATGATGGGGCTTGGGAGATAAACTAGGATCATGTGAAATGGTTTATAAGTACAAAAATTTCAACAAGCCAAGATAATCAACATTGATCTACAAGGGATCAATGTAGATTCAAGGGATTAACATCTATTGGAGTAATCAACATCAATCATGAGAAAGGATATATATAGGCATCTGACATGGCATAAGGCTCATTTAGATATCACCATGAATAAGAATCTAAGAGCAAAATTTGATGTGTGTCTACCTTGTAAGCAGATACGAGAGACAATGGAGGTGAATGGGAGCAAATGATGATGATGATGATGATGATGATTATGAATGTAGTATGAGGTAGGCATTGTGTATTTTTGGCTAAGTTTATTACTTTATTTATTTATTGTTTTTACATAAGAAATTTGGATTTTTAGGAAATTTGTGGGGGAAAAGGGGTAAATAGGTAGATTTTTATTATTTTAGGAATCTATGGCCTAAGGGGGAATTTTTTTGGGTTGAGGTAATTGACATTGATCTATTAGTATTGATGCAATTCAAATGGATTGACCATGATCCATAAGGATCACTGTCGATTGGGGTCAGATCGGTATCAATAGATAGAGGATCAATATAAATCACAAAACTTAGGATTTTGATTAACTAAAAAGATTTTTTTGACAAGCATGAGGGTTATTGACAATGAGGGATAGGGTCCCTCCATTGTTAGAGTAGTTATAGGAGTTTATGGGTGACAAGGAGTAGGCTCATCTGAAAGTGGTTGGATTTGGAGGGATTCACCATTTCATTATTTCCATCAAGATATTGGTATAATAGTAGCATTACTAGGGTGGTGGGATTATACCACCAACACTTTTTGGTTATCGACTGGTGAGATGATGATCACCATAGAGGAAATCCATCATATTATACAATTATCGATCCTAGGTGCTCCTGTATATACTATGGATGAGGCTAGGCAAGTAGTGATGCTAGCATGATTATATGATGAGGATGCATTAGACGTTAGATTCTTTTGATGGGGGGTTCTCCTTCTAGCCATTATATGACCAAGATCTTGTAGAGAGACTAGTATCAATGATGATGATGATGTTGACATTAGCCTTCTATGTGCTACCTGATGCTGGCGGAGGATGACTATCATGGAGTTATACTAGCATTATAGTAGACATTATGGAGTTTTTGACTATTTTTGCTTGGGCATCCACACTATTAGGGTAGATATATAGGGAGTTGTGGAGCTAGTGTACTGGGCATCTTTTAGGGCTTGACATCACATTTATATTAAAATATTGGGCATATGAGCACATCCATGTGATTCACCCCATAGGGACTTTATGGACTAGATTTGGAGAGATGGTATTTAGTGTAGGCTTCCTTTGATGGAAGGAAAACCTAGTCATTCCATATTTAGATAGGGTAGTGTAGGATGTAGCATACTATAGATAAGTGTTTAATGGCTTATAGATAGAAGATGTTATCTAGAAGCCTTATGTACACTTCTTAGCATGGCTTGGTTTAGCAATGGAGAAAGGTTATGTTACCTAAGAGATATGGGTACATGGATGATGATGAGAACACCTTGAGTTATTTTATTTTTATAGGGTATGTCAGTAGTTTGGATTTTTATAGTATGTTCCCTTAGCCTCATGCTTGTATAGGTAGGATGATACAAAACTAGACTAACCTACACCTGACTCTATAATTATTTTGATGGGGCCATAGGAGGAGACCCTAGTGAGTGACCTAGATGACATCATATACATGAATGTTTATGTAATTTGGTTTATAGCTAAGATGGTGAGGAGGAGAGAGAGAGTAGTGAGACCATGGCATGAGGTAGTAGTGGAGGAGGTGAGGGAGGAGCATGAGGAGATAGGAGAGTTAGAGAGAGGAGAGGTAGAGTAGGAGGCCCCAGATATACACATGGAAGAAGTAACATTATAAGATGCCCCTATAAATGATCCTATAGATATGGATTTAGTTATTATTGAGAGGAATAATCTGAGGGCTGAGCTATAGGAGGTATGAGCAACTCATATTACTTTACAGGGGTAGATTGCCACATTATAGAGTAATCTTGAGAGCATGAGAGATTAGTGTGACTATGCCCTATAGGAACATGATAGATATAGAGTATAGCTAGAGTAGATGAGGTCTACTTTTGTAGAGAGACCCACTATAGACATTATAGGATTTAGTGATACACCTCTAGATATGGTACCACTCTAGAGATACAGGGATTTACTTGCTAAGATGTCATATTATGAGAGGATAATATAGAGATAGATACCAGATGTGGCTCAATTTTCTTCATATGTGGCTAGCTATAGTAAATCATGGAGGAATCTTGGGGGTTCTACTAGTAGAGGGAGTACAATAAGTCATGGAGGAAATGATGAGGGAGGTGATAGCATTCACCTCAGTAGGATTGATTCTATTGAGTAGATCACATTGTACGCACTAAGAGCCTCATTTTATTCATATTATGAAATTTTTATAGACATTTGATATATATACACATATATTTATGTTTATGTTTATGGATGGATCATGTGTGTTTTTATGGATTTATTGATGGTTATGGATATGTTATTCTTTTATTGATGATGTGAGGTGATGGATTATAGATAAAATGTTATGTTTTTATTTTTGATCATTGCTATCATGTATGTGTTTCCAACAGTTTTCGCTTTTCCACATTCAAAAGGAATAAGAAACTAAGATAATGGTCTAAGGTTAGATGATACCTAGATGAAGTTTGCGCACCGTATCCAGATGATCTAAGGGACTCCTCTTTGGCTGTGGAGGATGACACCTGTAGACAAGAAAGACTTAAACAAAGAGAGTGTTAGATAGACATATGGTGGACTGCCAAGCAAAAGCTTGATCCCAGAAGTGCAAAGACTTCTTAGAGGGATGATAGTCCACTTATTGATAAAAAGAATGTTGTAATGGAAAGAAATGGTGAAAGACTAAACAAAAGAAATAGCAATAAATGCGTACCTGTATGTGGTAATCTATCTTCCATAGTCGCTGGCATCAGTTAGTTTGCTGACGTCGATTAGTCAAGGTTACCGATGTCGGTAGGGGTAGTGGTCAATGTCAATCAGGGCAATGACCTTAGATAGAGTCTAGACAGGTTTATGGTCGATAGAATGGTCTGTAGAATGGTTTGTGTTAGTCTAAGAATCTTTATAGGGATGCAAGACAATGGACAGAGTGTTAAAAAGGGACAAAGGGGTAGTGGGTAGGTTGTTAAAAGGAGTAGGGATATGGGGAAGGCTTCTCAGCCTCTCCAGAAAGATAGTCAGGCTTGGTCTGGTCTACAGTGCTTAGAACTAGTAAAAAGAGAACTAATTACTGATGCTTTCTAAACTACTAAAAATGAAAGGGCAGAAGAGATACTTAGCTTTGATATGTTGAAGAAGGAGTGTAGAAGACTTGTTGCTGATGCGGTTGATGTACCTATAATGTCTTTAATCCAAAGTTTGGAGCTATTTCTACAGAGTGCATATAGCCTGTGATGCTTGGTGTGCATCTGGGAGAGAGGGAAAGAGAGAGGTCAGATTCTGGGTGCAAAAGAATTTGCATTTGGGGAAGAAGACCATATTCTAGGTGTAGAATGCAGTTTTAATGCAATCGATGCTGGCAATACCATCGATGTCAGTCAATAGTTGATCAACATCAGTGGCTAGAAGATGGGTAAAAAGGCTAAAAATAGCCTTTTATCCATTTTCCCATCTGTCGAGGTTAGTTGTTCATGGTTAAAAGGTCAAAGGCAAGTTTATTAGGCATGAGGATGAGTGGGATAATTAAAATGGGGTCATAAGGTGATAAATGAGGGTATCCAAGGGTGAGGAATCTGAGGGTGGTGTGAGGTGTCATGGGTGAGAGAGAGAATGTTATTAATTTAAAATAGATAATTATTTTAAATTAATAAGTGTGTGGGTTAGGAATGTTTAGAAGCGGACTAAGGGGACCAAGGGGGAGTCGACTAGGGGTAGACACGATTTTAGTGTCTACATTTGCCCCTTTTTGTCTTGTTGGTTGTTCTTGATGAACTACAAGACAAAAACAAGAGTAAGATGCCCCAAGTATGGGTTGAGGTCATTTTTGTCCTGTTGGTTGTTCTGATGAACTGTAAGACAAAAATAAGTGTAGGTTGCCCCAATTATGGGATGAGGTATTCTTCCCCCTCAAAGTAGGAGTCAAGGGAAGGGAACTTGAAATCAGGTGCTGATTTGATAGATAGTGGATGGATATGGTAAAGTTTGAGTGTAAATGCTATAATAGTTGTGATTGTGCATATACCACTTCATGTGATGGTCAGGTCAAATTGTCATAAGTCAAAGGTCAAGGAGTGCTAAAATTGAAATAACTAGGCCCCAACATTTAGTCGTAGCTGATTGGGTTATTCGATCCAAGATGTAGCTCCAATGGTCATCGTGTTCCAAGTATCTCGGGCTTAGGAAGTGCTCTTAGAAAACACAAAAATGTCACAAGTAGTGGGGATCAACTGGCTCACGATCCTATACTTGTGAGGGTCGTAATATGGGTTATGGACAATTTTGCTAACCATTTGTAAGGTAGCATACATGCAATTGAAACAACTAAGGCATAGTTGTCTCGAGAGTGGTTGTGGTCAGAGGAGATAGTCGCGATCTCCAAGGTTGTTGGTTGAGTTAGGCTGAGATAGATAGTTGGTCAAATGAATGTGGCCGATGTCATTAGGGAGACGATCAAGTGAATGAATGAAGGAATGGTCGAGCTAACCCCAGAAGACCCCATGTCAACTGAGTGCTGCCTATATAGCCCCTATGTGAAGGGCCTCAGGCCAATGTAGTTCTCCCTAAAAGGGAGGAAGAGGGTCGGTTATGGATTGTTTTGGTCGAGGTCAAGTCATGGTCAAAGGTAGAATGGTTTATCCATCAGGTAGATGAACAAACGAATGTGGTCAAGCTAACCTCAAAAGATGTCGTGTCGACTGAGTGCTGCCTACATAGACCCTATGTGTAAGGGCCTTAGACCAATGTAGTTTAGGGGAGGAGTCAAAGTGGTCGATAGTTTCTATTTTGGTCAGGTTATAAATGATGAGGGGTATGATGATGCTACAGCCTTTTCCATATTGTGTGATGGTGTATTTTGTAACATTGGTTGAGTGGTCTTTCATCCCTAGCAAGTTTTCATATTAGTAATGGTTTATGCTAAAAATGAATTGAGGTTATTTATGCTTTAGCAAGTAATGGTTTATGCTTAACATAAATTATGTGGTCGATAGTTTCTATGTGTATTAGTTTCTATAGAAACTAGTGTGAATAGGCTATGATGATGTATGATGTCATGATGTCATGTTGTTCATTTGGTCTGGTTTGAATTGGTTTGGTTGGATTTGGCTGTGACCAAGGTGTAAGAAGTGAAAGGCACGTTGCTCTTTCATTGACAAGGACCATAATGATTGCATAAATGAGGTTTTTGGAAACAAAAGCCCTGTTCATGTATTATGTCGTTAACCATTGATTGTTGTTAGAGAAGTACTTGAATCACTTGATGATAAGTGAGCTCAAAATCCCTTGAGTATGTTGGGGTGATAGGTTGGATTATGTGAGAGGTGAGGATAGTGTAACCTTTTTTTGGTAGGAATAACCTTGCCCCTTTTATAGGTGACCCTGAGAACAACTATAGGCAAGTCCATGACTTAATAGCTTGTCAGCCTTTTTTTTTTGGTAGATTGATCAATGCGGGAAGTCTACATAGGGATGTTGTTTTGCTTGGTGGTCATATGTGAAGTTGATCGATGCGGGAAGCTTCTGAAATAGTGCTATTTGTAGCAAGATTTAGTCATAGCCATCCTTCGAGGGAGTGGTCTATATTTTTGCTTTGAATGTCTTTTGATATGTCTTAGCCTAGCTATCCTTCAAGGGAGCAGTCTAGTAAATACAACAATTATGTAGCTGTCCTTTGAGGGATCAGTCTACATTTAGAGTTTTATGACCTTTGTATGTTAGGTATCCCATTTTTGACATGTTTTTGTTGACTAAATTTTTTAGCCATGGACGAGCCTCTAGAGGTTTAAGGGTTCCCTTTTATTAGGACAAAGCATTCATGCTTGACAAAAAGGGTTGATGAATGTTGGGAAAAAGGGGTTGAAAGGAATATGAATGATGATGATAGGGGTTGCTCAAGGGATGAGCTCAAGTTAAACATCAAGTGATTGATTACTTGACTAACAATAAAATGGTCGAAGATGCATGGCATTAAGGGGCTTAGGTTCTAGCCGGCCTTCAAGAGAAGATAGATGATAAGTCCTTGTTATGATGTAAGGTCCGAGCCAAGTTGGAGCAAACTTGTTTTGTTTACTTCTTTCCATATTGGTCACATGTTAGCTGATGCTTGGTTATTTGATATATGGTCGATGATTGGTTGAGGTCATGATTAAAAGGTTGGTTGATGTTTGGTCAAGGTTTGGTTGATGATTGGTTGATGATTGGTTGATGTTTGGTCAAGGCTTGGTTAAGGTTTGGTCGATGATTGGTTGAGGCTTGGTCGATGTTTGGTCAAGGTCTGGTCAATGATTGGTTGAGGTTGCGATTAAAAGGTTGGTTGAGGTCGCAATAGTTAGTATAAAGGCAAATTCCCCTAATTGCTTGTGATGGGGACAAAGTTTGGCAGATTTAGTTTGAGAGGGCGAGATCCTGATCTCCCAAGTTGGAGGTAGGAGTCTTAAAATCATAGATGGTAATGGAGGTAATGGTTGGTAATGATTTGATTAAAGTGGCCAGTGGTTGGGGGTCTTTAGGTTGGACCACCACTGCTTATAAGGCCTTGATCAAGGTGTGATGATGCTATGGAGAGCTTTAAATGAGATCATATAAAGACATCTTCATAGGGGTCGTGTGGTGAAGTTGTTTCACCACGGAGTTAAGGATTGTGTTCGAGGATGTTGGTCAAGATGTGCCCAAGATATTAATCTTGGGTTTTGGTTGTGGTGAAGGTTTGATAGATGGATATGTCCAAGGGATAGAAACATGTCTTTTCCCTTTATCCTTTTGGGTTAGTGACCTGGTGGCCACATTGATTGTGTTGATTTCAAATAATGGGGTTAAAGGTGGTGGAGGGACCATAGTCTTGTGTGGAGATCTCGATTTAGGTGATGATGTTTGTGAGGCATGGGATGGTGTCAATGATTTGTCAAAGGGGTGGTCAAGAGGATCCTTAATGAGAAGGGTATCCTTTTTCAGGTGTTGATGAGTGACAGCTTTAAGAGCACAACAATGCTCAGTGTCATGTCTAGGTGTGCGATGATAGTGACAAAATTTAGTGTTGTCAAACCAAGATGGTCTTGATCTGAGAGTTGGCAAGTGTGAAGGTGAGGAGGTTTGGGAGGCATGGGACGGTGTTGAAGGTGTGTTGACAGTGTGGTCAAGAAGACGGGTGTCTTTCTCTGAGTATTGGTGAATGACAACCTTGAGGGCACAACAATGCTCAGTGTCATGTCCTGATGTGCGATGATACGCACAAATTTTAGTGTCGTCAAACCAAGCAGGTTTTGGTCTGAGAGATTGGTATGGTTTAAGAGGTGGGAGACTGATGCTAGAAGACTACAAAAGTTGGCACAATATCAAAGCATATGAACCCACAAAGGGGTCCATGCTTGTTGATGCACTAGGTGTTGATGACTTTTGTTTTGGAGTTGTAGGAGGCATTGGTCGTACAATATTTTTATTTGGTGGTGTAGCCACATGTGTAAATGGCACATTTTTGTTGAGAGGTGTTGGATGTTTTGGAAGAAATATATGTTTGATGGGTAAAGGGGATAATGGAGGTGATTTGTCTCTGTGAGGTATTGGAGTAGGAACCACCCCTATTAAGGTGGATGGATGTGGGCCCAAAATAGAGGGCAATGATGAAGGTAAGGAAGGAATTCTCTGATGTGGTTTAGTAGCCTTCTTTAGTTTGGTTTGAGGGCCACTATTGTGTGAGGCAAGGTTCAAGACTACCTTCACTTGTGGGTGAGTGAGGTTAGATATAGGTTGAATGTCGAGAGATTTAGTCTCTTTTGGCATGGTGGATGCCTACGCAGGTTTGGGTTTAGATGTGGATGGAGGTGAGTGAGATGTAGTGATCTCAGGCAAAAGGCAAGAGAAAACCATCACTGGGTCTTTCTTGGTTGAAGTGGGTGAAGAGACAGGTTTTTCTCTTGGTGGAGAAGGAGTAAGAGAATGTGGCTCCTCAAGAGGGTAGAGGGTAGGGATGATTGTGCCTTCTACTTGTGGTTAAGGAGTAGGAAGGGTAGGATCCTCCATTGGTATTAAGAAGGATGAAGGTGGGGCTAATGGTGTTGGTATGGTCGAAGCATCCTCCAATATAAGAGAGGTCGATGGAGAACTAATAAGAGAAGAAGGTTCTCCCACCTATGGAGGATAAATAGGGGAAGAAGACTCTTCCACTTGTGAAGGACCAATGGGTGGGCTAACCTCTTTAGACTATGAGAGAGGTTGGTTAGGCATAAGAGGCGAGACCATGTTGACCGTGCATATATTATGCTCTTGGGAGCTATCGGCCATGGTCTGGACATTGTTTTGATTAGGAGGATGGTTAGGGAATGGTTTTTTAAAGATGTCCATGTTTTGATTGGGTGGTGCATTCAGGTTATCCAAAATAAGATCTCCCTTGTCTATCATGTCTTGGACAATGTTCTTGAAGGTTTGGTAGTTGTTTATGTCGTGACCATTGACACGGTGATAGTTGCAGAAGTCATTCTCCCTATACCATGTAGGGATGGCTTTTGAAGGGTCAAATTGAGGTGGTCAGATTTGAGGGAGATTGAGGACCCCATGTTTGACGAGTTTATCCAACACAGAAGTGTATGATTTTCCTATTGGAGTGTATTGACGCTGTATGTACCGCTATTGGAATTATTTTGTGATGCTTTGTGATGTTGAAGGTTGAGATTGGTTGGTTGTTGTAGAAGATGGTGATCTAACAACCATAGTGTTTGCCACTCCTTTGGACTTGGAGTGGGAAGAAGAAGGTCTGGAAGAAGAAGGGTCACCAGTTCTTGCGTTAGCATTATACAATTTGACCTTATTTTCTTCAATCACATGGTGTTCAAGCTTTTGGGCCATGGTAAAAGCTTCATCAAAAGTGCAGAATGTTTAGATCCATAAGGTGGATGAGATGTGCTTGGCACATGCTCATGAAAAGAGCTCAATGAGCTCAGGTTGAGGTAAAGGGAAGGAGAGTTAGTTGATTAATCCTCTCCAATGAGCAACAAAGTCAGCGATTGACTCATCATCGAATTGTTTGATAGAATAGAGGTCTATAATGGAGACCTTTTTGGTGATATTGATTGAAAAGTGGTCAAGGAATAATTGGGCAAGTTGAGTGAAAGAAAAGAGGGAGTGACTAGTAATAGAGCTATACCAATCAAGGGCAGGGCTAGAAAGTGACATGGGAAATGTGCGTAGAAGTAATGCATCATCATGGGCTATAAGATAACAAGCATGTCTAAACGCTTGTAGATGTTGTTGTGGGTCTTCCTTACTCTGAAAGTAAGTAAATTTGGGAAGTTCCCACTGACTGGGGTATGGTCGGATTGGGATGGATGGGTTCATTACAAATTTGGTCATATGAAAGGACATTGCTTGAACCAAAAATGGAAGTCTCAAGACTAGAGATTTTGTCCATCAACATTTTGATGAGATCAGCTAATAGATTTGTAGGTGGGGTGCCCCCTAGGTTGTAAGGCACTTGGAAGGTCTTAGAAAGGGCGTATGACGTAGTCAGTTATGCTTGTATAGGTGCAACATATTGATAACTAGTCATTGGGACAAATGTTGAACCCAGGGGTGGTTGTGTCATGAAGCTAAGAGGCACAACTTGGCTTGATGTTGCTAGAGTTGGTTGGATGGTGGCGACATTAGCCAAAGGATGAGTAGCCACCCTAGTGTTGATGGGGGCAAGAGTAGGTAGGATGGAGATAACTAGATTTTGGAAAGGGGTAGAACTTTATTGAATAGTTTGTGGTTGATGAGTGGCCAAAACCCCAATGGAAGTGGGCCCAGAGATAGAAGGAGAAGCCACACTTTGAAGATTAGTCATGGCTAGGTTGATGGTCGAAGCAAAGGCCAGAGTGGTCATGGGTTGGGTAGCAAATGTTGTCGATATCGTTGCTGCTTCAGTTAAGGAGGTTGGCATCCCATAAATTGGGTTGCCTAAGGAGTCTCACATTTGAGTTCTCATGAGATAATGTTGAAGGGCCTTGACATTGAGGTCAAGGAACCTTTCAAAGTCTTGGTCCCCTTTGGGGATAATGGATGGTTGAGTTAGGGTTGGTTGGGTAGGAGTTCATTCGGTCTTTGAATGATACTCCATTAGAGGACTAGTTATGGAAGGCGAAGGCGGAAGAGGTTGTTGCCTTGTGTGGTCAACAAGCGTCTTGGTTTGACTACGTGTCAAAACCATTCAAGGAAAAATAATACGTCCTTACTAGCTCAAACAACTAGATAAGAATAGAAAAGAAGATGAAGACAAGCAGACCCTAAACATTAAATTCCTAAGAATAAATTTTTAGAGTCATGTTGGCTTATGCCTTAGAGTGTGTTTGGAAAGTTGGCTTTTAGAACGGGTCCTAGAAGTAGTCTAAGGTCAATTTCAGGTTAATTTTGGTGCTCAAGATCTATGTTAGGTTCCGTACGTGGCCTGGTGTTAATGAGTGAGCTCCCCTCACTTCACGAGCCTAGAGATAAGCTGGGTCACTTAGCCAGTATATACTTCCCCTAGAGTTTATACTCTGCCAGAGAATAGAGTGGGCTCTCCCCTTGGTAGTTAAGTCCAAGTGGGATTGCTGAGAAGGGTAAGGTATCTGCTAGGTGATGAAATCCTAGTCGGGCCTTGTCTCAGGTGTGTTTAGATGTTTGATTTTGTGAAAGTGGTCTGGATGTGTAACATAAGTGTGCTATGATTTATTCATAATGTGGTTTTAATTACTAGATGTGTGGACTAAATATGCATTCAAGCAGAAATGAGATGTAATATATTTTAAGCCCAAATTGAAATGTGTGTTTAGATGCAAACAAATGGAGAAAAGGTTGAAGAGTATGAGTTTTACTACTCTAAAATGCAAGAAAAGAAAGAAAAAGAAAGATTCTTTTTAACTTTGCTGATGGTGTCTTTTCGGAAGAGATGGGAGAAAAAGATGCAAGAAGAGACCTAATGCACCTATATGAAAAGTTTTCTTTTAGAAGAAAAAGTATGAACCCAAGGAAAATTCCTAAGGTCCCATCGGGCGTACCAGAATGTTTCCAACAATTTTCACTTTTCCACATTCAAAAGGAATAAGAAACTAAGATAATGGTCTAGGGTTAGATGATACCCAAATGAAGTTTACGCACCGTACCCAGATGATCGAAGGGACTCCTCTTTGGCTATGGAAGATGACACCTGTAGACAAGAAAGACTTAAACAAAGAGAATGTTAGATAGACATATGGTGGACTGCCAAGCAAAAGCTTGATCCCAAAAGTGCAAAGACTTCCTAGAGGGATGATAGTCCACTTGTTGATAAAAAGAATGTTGTAATGGAAAGAAATGGTGAAAGACTAAACAAAAGAAATAGCAATAAATGCATACCTATATGTGGCAATCTATCTTCCACAGTTGTTGGCATCAGTTATTCTATCGATGTCAGTTCGTCAAGGTTACCGATGTTGGTTAGTCTGCCAACATCGGTAGGGGTAGTGGTCAATGTCGGTCAGGGCAATGGCCTTAGACAGAGTCTAGATAGGTTTATGGTTGATAGAATGGTCTGTAGAATGGTCTGTGGTAGTCTGAGAATCTTTACATGGATGCGGGACAATGGACAGAGTGTTAAAAAGGGACAAAGGGGCAGTGGGCAGGTTGTCAAAAGGAGTAGGGATATGTGGAAGGCTTCTCAGCCTCTCTAGGAAGACAGTCAGGCTTGGTTTGGTCTATAGTGCTTAGAACTAGTAAAAAGAGAACTAATTATTGATGCTTTTTAAACTACTGAAAATGAAAGGGCAAAAGAGATACTTAGCTTTAATATGCTGAAGGAGTGTAGAAGACTTGTTGCTGATGTGGCTGATGTACCTACAATGTCTTTAATCCAAAGTCTGGAGCTATTTCTATAGAGTGCCTATAGCCTGTGATGCTTGGTGTGCATCTGGGAGAGAGGGAGAGAGGTTGGATTTTGGGTGTAAAAGAATTCACATTTGGGGAAGAAGATCCGCATTCCAGGTGTAGAATGCAGTTTTAATGCAACCGAGGCTGGCAATACCACTGACGTCGGTCAATAGTTGACTGACGTCGGTGGTTAGAAGACAGGTAAAAAGGCTAAAAATAGCCTTTTGTCTATTTTCCCATCTGTCGAGGTTAGCTGGTCATGGTTAAACGGTTGAAGGCAAGTTTATTAGGCATGAGGATGAGTGGGAGAATTAAAATGGGGTCATAAGGTGATAAATGAGGGTATCCAAGGGTGAGGAATCTGAGGGTGGTGTGAGGTGTCATGGGTGAGAGAGATAATCTTATTAATTTAAAATAGATAATTATTTTAAATTAATAAGTGTGTGGGTTAGGAATGTTTAGAAGTGGACTAAGGGGACCAAGGGGGAGTTGACCAGGGGTAGACATGATTTTAGTGTCTACAGTATGTTATGGATGGATTATAGATTTGACTTTTATATCATGAGATGAGTTTTTACTAATGGATTATGACGATAGATTATGCTAGTTTTTGATATAAATCATTATTAACCTTATAGATTCTTATGGTTTTGTAGATGATTGAATGTAAATAAATTATGGATTCTGGATTTACGCTTAATGATGATTATGGATTATAGATAGATTTTAATGCTTTATTATGATGGATTTATGGATTTTAGTGTTTATAGATTATGTATTTGTATATCATTAACTTGGACCATAACCAAAAGAGAACCTTACATATGCATGGCCTATGCATCCTTAGCTAGGTGATAAAAGATATTGACTCAGCCTTGGTTAGCTAGAGCTTTAACCTTAGACAAGGCTTATATGTTTTTGGTATGATGGAGGATAAAGTGATTTAGAAATAACATTCTTCAACTCATATTTTAAAATTAGGATTTATCTTTCATAAATCACTTTTATGCCAATGGGTAGATTGATCAATACAGAAAGATTTCATCAAATATTACTTTTGACAATTTATTTTATTTCTTTTGTTACATTTTTTAGGGATTTTAAGTGGCATAATTTTTGAAAACTGATCAATGCAAGAAGTTTTATATTTGGTAGCCATCCTTCAAGGGAGTGGTATACATTTTGACATTTTTGCATGGTTGTCCTTCAAGGGATTAGTTTGTTATTTATCATTATATTTGATTATACCTATCCTTCGAGGGACCTGTCTATTTTATTTAGCCCATTTTGATACTTTTGATTTTCATTGCTTACTTGATTTTGGATCCCAAAGATAATAATGCAAGGTTTGACATAAAATGATACCTTATAATAGTTTCCATGAATTCAAGACATGAGATGATTATGTTATCTTGGGAAATTAATGGTCTTTAAGAAATAATGGAAATAATGATCTAGGGTTTCTCCCATTACAAGTGAAACTTATCCATGAGAGAATGTTATGTATATAGCCAGCATATACATATACAAGGTTGAGGTTATAGTGACTACTGGATAACCACATAACTCTCATATCATTATTTGGTATTTCGGGATAAAGGAGATATGATAGCATTTGATATAAACTAACCCAAAATGAGCCAAGATATATTAACTATAGAAAGGGAAAAGATGTAATGCATTAAGAGGTTCTCATTCTAGTTTACCATTAAGAGAGGCTGAATGGTATGTTCCAAATCCATATTTATGGGTTATAATGTATGGTCAAAGACAATTAGGAGCAAATTTACCCCTTTTACTTCATTCCATATTAGTGACATGTTGATTTTATTTAAGTAAAAGGTCTCCAATATTAAATTATCATTCTCTTATATGTTGATTATATGCTTGTTTAGTTATTCTTGATATCTACAAAGGTAATCAAGGGTTGTCATACGATGCTCATCTCAATGGGAAAGCATAACACCTAGAGCATGGTTAGTATCTAAGATATAAACGAAGAAGTTGCCCCTCCTTAGGTGGAGTGAGGACTAGAGGCAATAAAAGATAATTTTTGAGTGCCTTAAAGGCCTCTTGACAATTAAGATCCCACACAAAGTGACTATCCTTCTTTAAAAGATGGTGGAAAGGTTGACATTGATTGAAAAGATGGGAGATAAATTAATGGATCGACTAGAGCTTGCCCTATAAATAACGTAGCTACTTAAGGTTAGATGGAGGAGGCATTTCTAAAATAACCTTAATTTTAGTAGGATTGACTTCTATTCTATGAATAGAAATAATAAAACCCAAGATTTTACCCATCAAGACACCAAAAATGCACTTTTTTAGATTTAGATGCACATGATACTAGGGTAGATGATTAAAAATAACCTTAAGTATGGATAGGTGGTCCTGATGGAATTTTGACTTCTAAAGGAGGTCATCTACGTAGTCTTCAATGATTTTGTGGACTTTGTCATGAAATATATAAGTCATGGCCCATTGATAAGTGGCTCCTACATTATTTAGACCAAAGGTCATAACACAGTAGTAGAAGGTCCCCCAAGGAGTAATGAATGTAGTCTTATATTGATATTTTGGTGCAATAACTATTTGATTGCAACCAAAAAAACCATTTATAAGGGATAACATTTCATGGCCAACTATCAAGTCCACTAATTGGTTGATGTTAGGGAAAGGGAAATCATCTTTTAGATAGGTAAGATTTAAATCATGAAAGTTAGTATAGATATGAAGTATCCTTTTAGGCTTAGTGATTGGAACGATGTTGGACATCCACTGAAGATAATCAATGTATTTAATAAAGTTAGTGGATAAAAGGCATTATATTTCCTCTTTTACTAGGAGTGCAACATGAGGATGCATTTTTTGAAGCTTTTGTTTTATTGGTTTAGCATCAATAAAGGTGATGATATTATGGATAATGATTATAAGGTCAATACCAGGCATATCACTATAAGACTAGGCAAATGCTTCACTATGATCTGATAAAAAAAGTAGTAAAATCTTAGTTTTCTTAAGGAGTTAAAGCTTTGCTAATCTTAATAATTCTTGAGGTCTCTTGAGATCCAATATTAATATTATAAATGTCTTAATTTAATAAGCTAGATGTTTTATATGGAAAAAAATTGTGTAAATCATAGTTTTCAACACCCAAATGAGTCAAGATTGACTCATCATCTTGATATTGAAGAACAAGGATAGTTAGCATATCAGGACCCATTAAGCTAGGATATGCTAAAAGGATGGTTTGGGTCTTGCCATCATGATGAAAGAAGAGGGGTTTTATGGAGATCATATTGACTAAAAAAAGTTAGGAGAGATAGATACAATGTCACTAGTTGAGAAAGAGGTATCAAATGATGAAGATTATGCTTCTTTTTCCAAGAATAGTAGAAGAATGGGTTTGAGAGAAGATTTAGAATCTTTTTCAAAGCCTAAGCCATTATTTTCATGTGTCTTTCTAAAATCTCCTAGTGTGACATCATGGGGGCCCTACTCATATCTACCCATGTTGAAGCCTTTCCAAGCACAATAATAAAGGTAGGTTTACGCAAACTAGAGTTTATTGAGAAATGAGAAATTGGATATGAAGGGTTTAATATAGGTGCCATTATTAGGCCCTAGGGTAGTTTGATTGATTCCACCATATATTAAGTAAGTATGTAAGAAATGTGGCCCAAATGACATCACTTGGCTGAAAAGTGAAGTTTCATGATTTAAAGGGATGAAGATCGATAGGGATGATGTGTACATGGCCTTCATGTTCATACTTAAGGCATCGATGGATTTTGTAGTGGACACATCACATTGCATGAATCTATGAATGTCATAATAAAATATTAAATTAGAAAGTCCCCTCTATTACATAAAAGAGTTCATGGAGGGTGTGAGAACCTACACAAATATGGAGGATGAATATTCCTACTATGGGTGTTGTCGTGTCATTAAACATGTGGAGAATTGATAAGGATTGGGAAATAATGGTTTTTGGTAGTTGTAACTATTGGAAGGTGTGTGAAGAAATAATAATGATACTAGCCTCATTATCAATCATAACTCCTTTAATTTGAGCTTGATTTATTTGAGCTATGATGAAAAGTGGGGGATCTTGATCTTCTGGTGATAAAGGAGTGACCTCAATATTAATGAAGCTAACAAACAACACCATTTGGAGGACCCTTATAAATGTTGATAATGGTTGAGACTCATCTAACTGGACCTCAATATCCTAGAGAGCTTCTATCATTACTTATCGATGGTTTGGAGAGTTTTTGATAAGTTCATATAATGACATTTTCATAGGTGTTTCGTGGAGTTATTTTAATGTGGAGATTTATATCAGCTCTTTGGCTTTGATTAGGGTAGTTCCTATAATAGAGACTTTAAGATTTTATCTAGATGGTTTAGGTGTATTATGGGTAGAGGCTTCTATAATTGAAACCTTAGTTTTATTAGGATTTTGATTTTGAGAATGGGTGGTTACATGGACAATGTTGATGTGTAATAATTGAGGGTCTAAAGAAGTCACTGACTCTTTATCACTTATAAGACTAAAAGGATTATGGGTAGGGGGAATGGATGTAATAGTGACCTTTTTCTTAGGAGTTTTATAATTTAGATCATCAATTAATAGATCATCATCTTAGACTAACTATTAGATTATAGCCTTGAGGGCTTTACAATTTTTTGTATCATGTCTAGGTACTCTATGATATGCACATATTTTCTAATTTTTATACTAGGTAGGTCTTTGGGGGTCAATATTAATGAACCATATAGGTGGTAGTGTAATGAGGGATGTATTCAATGATTATTTTAATATTACATCATAAGATCCTTTCAAAGGGTCATGTTTTGGTTTTACAGTAGGATGTGCAATCTCTTTTGGCAAAGCATTGGTTGTTTGGTTTTGACATTTAGATTTTATAGTAGGGATGACCTTAGGCACCTTTTATTTAAATGAGATTTTATCAAAATATGTGGATATCAAGATGGAGGTGTGACTAATAATAGAGGGAGATTTTTTATTTTCCCACATGTTTGAATAGAAGAACCTATGATAGGGATAGAAGATGGATAGGGACCTAAAATATATGATGGAGATGATACAAAAGGGATAGGCCCTTTTCTATTTTATGTGTTGAGAAAAGAGGGGGTACTTAGACTAAGGTTTTTGTCTTTTGACATTTGAAAAAGATCAACTTTAACTTGAAGATGAGCGAAGGCTTTCTTTGGTGGAATACCAAGACAATTGTCCTAGCTATCGATGATAAGAGCTTTATCCTTTCCTTTAGTAGTTTAAGGATAAGGAGGTGTTGTGATAAAGGATGATTTGAATGGGTCTTAATATTGAGTGAATTGATAGGATCTTGATATATTATGATCTTGGTGCATATTACAAATAGGTTTGCTAGAGACCAAAGGGGTGAAATGTTTAACTCTAGAAGTATCAAGATGTTTATCTATGACATATTGAGGAAGAGTTTCATTTTCATATTTAGGAGATTCAGTGTGAGAAGATGAAGTGGGAGGTTCACATGAATGATCCCATGTAATGAGATTTAGGAGCTCTATAGATGTTTTGGGAGTTGTCTTAATAATTTTAGGTTGACTTATATTAAAATCATCTCCTATGAGGAGATCCAAGTTTGGGAATTGCTCTAGAGTTTCTTTTGGAAATAATTGGTCATAGATTGTATCTATCATATGTGTAGCCTAATTTTGTGTTTCTCTAGGTTTAGATTGGACTGTGTTTGATGTGTATGGATGGTTTGTAAATGGCTATCTAAAAAAATATCTAAAGATTGATTAGGAGGAGCATTTATATTGTCCAAATGGAGGTCCCCCTTATCAATGAGGTTTGTACCAACTATTTAAAGGATTAACATCATTTTATGTTGTGTCTTATTACCCTATGATAAGCTCAAAACTCATCCTCTTTATACTAAGTGCATTTATGATGCATATCATTGATTGGTTTAATTTGAGGGAGCTCAATAACATTTTCTTGTATGAGTTTATCTAGTATATAAGTGTAAGGTTTTCCTAAAGGGGTATATTTATTAGGGGAAAAATGAGTAAGGCCCCTAGGTGGTTGTGTTTGTGAAGTGGATGGTACTAGTTGATTGGGTGTTGGAGGGGTAGAAGTTTTTAAAATAATAACATTTTCTATCCCTTTTGGTTTAGGATTATTTTTATTTCTTTTCAATGGGTCAGGTTTGAAGTTTTTATTATGTAACTTAACTTTTCCATCTTCAATGCCACAAATTTTGAGTTTTTGTGCCATGGTAAAGGCTTCATAAAAAGTATTAAAAGTTTGAACTTATAACATAAATGAGATATGTTTTTCACAAGAGTGTGAAAAAAATTCAATTAATTTAGGCTATGGTAAGGAAAAAGCTAATTGGTTGATTAGGCTACACCAGCGAGCTTCAAAGTTTGATATGGATTCATCTTCAAATTGTCAAATGGCATTTAAATATGTGATGGTCAATTTTTGAGTAATGTTGATCAAGAAGTGTTCTAATAAAATTTGGGCTAATTGCCCATAGGAAAAGAGTGAATGTTGAGGAATGGAGCTATACCAATCTAATGCCACCCTTGCTAGTGACATGGGAAATGTCCTAAGTATTAATGCATCATCATGTGATATAAGGTAACATGCATGTCAAAAGGCTCTATGATGTTGTTGTGGATCTTCCTTATTCTGAAACTTGGTAAACTTGAGAAGTTCCCATTATGGGAGATATGGTCAGATAGGAATAGATGGGCAAATAGGCTCATTACAAATTTACTCATATATGAGCATATTGTTGTGTCCAGAGGTGGAGGATTCCAAATTATCCATCCTATTCATAAGGATGTTTATGAGATCTACTTGGATGTTATTTTGAGGCATGTTCCTTAAGATACCCTACTAAAGAGTTTGAAAATTTGGCAAGGGAGTAGATAGGGGTTATGAATAAGAGTATCCAACTATAGTGGACATAATGGGTTGGGATGCCACCACATATTATGGGATTTTTAGTATAATATTATACTATGTAGAAGATTGGAAGTAAGTGGTTATCGATGGGTATGATGAAGCCATGTACTAGGTATCCAAGGAGACATACTATTGGGGAGGTTGTGTTAGAGGTATTTGTTGTGTATGAGGTATTTGTTATGTGTGTGGGATTTTTTGTGTGTGAGGGATTTGTTGCATGTGTATTAGAGCTTGAAAACTATATGCTAGAGTCATTTTTGATGGGTGAGAGACTTGAAAGAATTGATACTACTAATGTTTGAGTAGGAATAATGGATATAAGCTAAGTGATGTAAGTATTTTGAGTTGGAGCAATGGGGGTTGGAGAATTGGTAGATAATTCAGGTGGTTGGTTTTTTAAAGGTTGTGTCACTTGGGTATTAGAACTAGATGGAAGATATTTGGTGGAAAAGGATACCATGGCTGTGGTAAGTACTGTAGTTTTCTTAGTTCCCTTGAAATGTATCCCATATTTATATCGAGAATCTTGGGCATGGGGGGAAAGAGAAATATGTATTGCTTGACTTTAAGATAGTAATTGAGAGTAATGGGGTTATTATCCAATATTTCCATTAAATATCTCTTTGAGAATAAAAGTGTGAGAACATAGGATTTTTAAAGGACTCAAGGGTAAAGGAAGGACTAAGTGTATGTTCCATAACAGAGGATGTGACACCATCCTTGGATTCTTTCTTTTATTGTTGTATAGTTAAAACCATGAGATGGAAAAGGAACAATAAAAATAAAACAATAATTTCTTTTTGAATTATCTCACTTTTAATTATGGATGAAAGATACACAAAACTAAAGTCATTCCAAAAAAAAATTTAATCTTTTTAATTTTAAATTTAAGATGTGAAAAGAAATAAAGAAAGAGGATAATGAGGGTCCTAATAAATGGTAATCTAAGGATGGTTTTAGGTGTTTTGTTTTGGAACTCAAAGGAAGTCTATATTGGTATCAGTATATGGATTGATACTTGGGTCTTGCTCTCCTCACATCACAATCCCACAACCAGTATAGGTGCTTAGCCAATATATGCTGGTGATCTATAGATTATACTTATCCATAGAAATGATTTGGTCCTCCCCTTGGTGGTGAAATCCAAGTGGGATCACTGAGAAAAAGGTTGTTGTGAGGTGATGAAATCCCCATCGATTTCCTTATCTTAGGTGTTCAGATGTATTATTTTATGATAGTGATTTAGCTTGTGTGTGGAGAGAGTGATGACCATGATACATTTCTACCTAAATTATTCTATGTGAAATAACCTAAGTAGGAAATATGGATGTAATGTATTTTAACCTTAAAAGGAAAAAAATGCAAATTTAATGTTCTTTGAATGAATTCACACAAAGGGAAAGAAAACAAATTCAATAATTTTGAATTTTTAAAACAAAATATGAGACCAAGGTCCCACTGGGTGTGCCATAATGTTTTAGTATTTTTTTCTTTTTCAATGTGGACTAATTAGCTACTAAAAACAAAGTAAATGTAGGGTTTTGAAGATTACCTAGAGATGAAGGTTGGTTGCACACCATTGATCAAGACTTGTGGGAAATCCTCTTTGGCTAGGGAGGAATGACTTACAAATCACACTAACTCATAAAATAGATTAATATAAAATGAGTGGGTTACCTAGTAAGAAACCAATCCCAAGAAGTTATATGCTTCCTTAGATGGGTGTCATCCCATGTTTAACATTTAAGTTTATAAATAAACATGAAATTACAAAGATATTTATGGATAAGATATAAATATATGATGCCAAAGATATCTAATCTATAACAAGATTAATATGATCAAAGTAATTATCCCAGAATTTAGTAGCAATATCAACGTCTTCTTGAATTACAACCAATTTTTCATTAATGCTTTCCTAATTAGGTGTGAAAACCACAGTACAAAGACCTAATTAAAATGTAATGTCACTTTAATCAATGAAAAATAGTTGTTGAATAATGGGAAGATCAAATATGCTAACAATATCATGCACTAATCTAGGTAGAGTCATCTACATGTAAAAGATACATTTTCAAAAAATAGAATGCAAGTTTTTGACAAGTTTTTAAGACTAAAAATATTATGAAAATAGATTGCAAGAGTGTTTTGAAAGTTAAGTAGGGATAGATGATGATCCTGTAGGATCAACATCGATTTAGATGGATTGACATCAATTTATGTAAAATGGTAAAATTTTAAAACAAAATATAATAATGACTTATATTATTAATAAAATAATTAGAATTGAATGTAAAATAGTGACAAACAGACATAAAATACTATAGATTTAAAATGTGAATGAACTGAAGTGCAATACTAACCTTTATAGATGACAATAAAATTGACAAGATGAGTTAAAGAACCTTCAAATTCCTTTGATAATCTCTCAAGTAGAGGTTCCACAAGATAACAAGATGTTGAAAACATCTATACGCAAGTTGTAATGAGATTTTAGTAGAGTTTTGAAGTCCAAAATCATAGTCACCATCCCTCTCGAGCCATGAAGGTTTTTTGTATATATATGGATCAATGTTGATCTAGGAGAATTAACATTGATCATAGAGGATCGACGTTGATTAGCCTAGTTTGGTCAAAAGTTGGCTTGGGTTATTTCAAACCACATGCCAAACTAAGTGAATGTAACACTAAGTTGTTTGCATGGGTTTTTTATGAGGGTAAGTTCTTAGAAGGGTTGTTGGGAGATTGAATAGGTTTCATTTTTATTTATTTTTAGGATTTTATGGTTAGAAATGGTAAAAATAGGGTTAATTACTATTTAACTATAGTAATTAAGTTTAATTAACATATGTGGTAAAGATAAATGGGTGGGGGTGAATGTAATTATTTTAAATAATTATGAATGGGGACCATTATGTTAGAAATAACATAATAATGTGACGACACACCATGTTAATATATAAAGGTGTATAAAACTAGTGTTTACACTAGCGTTAGTGCATAATTTTGATTTATGTAATCAATTGGATTGGTTAGCATCAATTAAATTGAATATTTGTTTCCCTTTCAGTACTTACTGCTTTATTACATTAATTTTAATTATCTTACTTTTATTCATAGATTATTATTAGCTTTCTTTTCTTCCCTATCTTCTATACTAGGTCAACCCTATCGACCTAGTATCTTTTTCATCTTTTATCCACTATACTAGGTCGACCTAATCAACTTTGTACTATCTTTATCCCTTTTACCTTTTATTTTAGCCTATATGTATTGTATTGGATTGACCTAGTCGACCCTGTATAGTTTTGTAGTCCCTATTTTTGTGCTAGGTCAATGTGGTCAACCCTATACTATTTTTTATCACTTTTTGTTCTCTTTATGTGGTTATCTAGTCTTGTTTCATCATAATGACATCTTATCAACCTTATCTTATTCCAAAACATTGTATAATCAAAGACTTGGATAATATCCTCATTTATTTCATTAATAATGATGAAACTATCCAATTTCTTCATTCCCCTTCTCTTAAGCCTAAACCACTCACTACATAATGTAATGTAGTTGAGATCCTTCATCATAATCCTCCTCCCAATACCAATATTTGGAATCCTTCACAAAATAATACCAATAAAATTGATAATCTAGATGGTTCCCAAATATTCAAAAACCTTGATGATAATACTATTTACACTCCTCACAAGAATGGTGGCTTGACTAAGGTTCCTTCTTCTACCACACTTAATACAATAAACACCAATGTTGGGAATCCTCCACCTACAAATAATCCTCCTCCCACCAACACTAACAATTCTCCTCCTATCAACACTAATACCCCTCCTAAAAAATCTAATCAACCTATTGACACAACTCAACTTCTTGCCCAAGTTATCTAACAAATGAACATCATGCAAACAACCAATCAATCTCAAATGATGAACATGAAACAACATTTATGAAACATGATTAGTCAACCATCCCAAGTCATCATGTCTCAACCAAATAAAAAAATTTCCCTCGTCTTCTTATATATTCTAATGGGAATATCATCCCTCAACCTCTATTGAATAATAAAATACTTTAACATATTCAAAATGAACCTTTATCCCCATTCATTGCATCCATAGATATTGGAAACATTTCTCCAACTATCACATAGAATGGGAATAAGGACCCTACTATCTTTCTTAAGTCTTTTGGTAATCTCTATAAGGAATGGGTCCAAACTAACACCTTTGCTACCACCAAGCTCTTAGCCAAAACCTTTTTTGGTGATGTACTTGAATGGTACAACTAACTTCCTAGACATTCCATCTCACAACTAGAGGATTTACCAATGTTTTAGTGAAGGAATTCCAACATGATGACCTTCTTAAAAATTAACTTAGCTATTTCATCAATGCTAAACAACTTCTAAATGAATCTACTCATTCTTTCATCAAATGATGGAAGTCTCTTTCTCCTAAGGTGGACCATAAAATGAATGATGACACCCTTTTAAACCTATATATCATTTCTCTCAAACCTCCTCTTCAATATAAAGTTTAAATCTTGTCACCTCAAACTTTATAAGAAGACTTAGACCAAGAAAAAAGACAAGACTTTTTTATGACTCAATTTGAACCATCTCAAACAAATACTAAATAATATTTCCAATATTTTTCTCATACCATTGATTCATCCAATCTCCCCCCCCCCCCAAATGGAACATCTAATTCAAATAATTTTACCCCAACCCCCCCACCCTTGAGTCTATAACAACTTAAGGAGAAATTTCCACCCTCTAAACCCATGATCTTTGATCCTTCCAAACCTCCTCTAAAACGGTAAAAAATTGATAAGTTTTGTTGGTGGCATTATAATATAGGTTATTCTCATGAGTCTTCTTGTGATCTTCACTGATTTCTTATTTCTTCCTTGATTGGTCCACATTTAAATCTTGATATCCTACCCAAACAACGTTATCAAGACTATCTTCAAGCTTCTCAAATTTAATCTTAAGAACCACAATCACATCAACATCAACTACCTAATGAGCACACTTCATCTACTAATTTTATTCAAACCATAGGTGATCATTCTTCCTACACCAATAAGGAAAGGATAGATAACATGAACAAATCTAAATATATTATTACATCCATTGAACCTCAATCTCTTAAGTCACATGAACCAAAAGTATACCTAGTTCAAATGTCTACTCTAAAGCATATCATACATGGTCCTTATTTACCTCCTTTATCTCTTCATACCTCTCCTACACATCATATGTTAGATTCAACCTCCTTAAAATCTAACAAACCAACACATTTACCTATTTCCAAATGCACCTACCAACCCAATACAAATCATTTTAAAATTCAATGTTACCTCACTCCAACTCACATGTTGGGGAATATTTTGATGACCATCCACATGTCTCTTTAGACTTTGGGGCATCCTGTGATGCCCATCCATACATCCATTTAGACTTTGGTTCATGTTGTGACGCCCATCTCTGCATCCACTTAACCTTTGGGGCATCTTGTGATGCCCACTCTTATTCTATAATGCATAATAACAAATAAATTCATCTTCAAGAAATTTTTTGAGACTTGTAGCCTTGTATTTCATATTCTCATCTTTGATATAAATGTTAGCATATATTTTTCTTGTTATTTTTATCTCATGTTTCTTTATTTTTATGCATTTTTCTTCTTTTAGTTTTAGTTTCCTAAGCATCATCATTTTATTTTATGTTCTTTTGGCTTTCTTACACATCATATTTGGTATTTGTTTTCATTTTTTTCCTTATATATATCTCTTTTATTTTTTATATTTTTATACCATTCTTTGCCTTAGTAGCTTTATGATCATTTTTTCCCCTTTCTTTAGCATTTACCTCTAGATGTACCATAGTCTTCTTTTTCTTCTTGCATTTTCTCTTTTGTCACCCTTTTGGGTTTCTCTTATGTGAGTTACTTTGTAAGACCATGGATAGGACCTGACAATCCTCACAAAATTACCATTATTTTTACTTATTTTTCTCATTGTGTTGCTTTTCAATGCTATTTTGGTATTTTGGGTTTTTTTTGTGAGTTACTTTGTCAAAAATCTCTCTCAATTTGATTTTGTCTTTCTTATCAGCACCCTCATGGGTTTCTCTTTTATGATTTACTTTGTAAAACCGTGGATAGGACCCAATCTTCCTCATAAAATTAACATATTTTTCATGTTCTCTATATTTGTTCTTAAACTTTAGCTTTTGTTTATTTTGCTAGATGGAATTTACAAACAATATATGTTAACATGTTTTCCTCCATTTTCCTCATTCTTATGATAAGGAATCACACCTTTGTTGTCATTGTATCCCTATTTTTTTTCCCTTTCTCACATTTTTTTTTAAAAAATTAAGTAATTTATATAGTTTCATGTGTCATTCCTCTTGATTTCCCCTTCCTTTCATCTCCACATTGGATAAAACAAGGTCAAAATCAAGATAACATTTTTATTTTACCTAGATTTACGAGACTCTTAGACTCCATGCTCTTATAAGTTTCTCTCTCTTAGCCTCCTTGTCCCAATTTTTCAAATGAAAGTCATATTTAGCACCCATGTTTGGTTTGCAAATCCATATGGAGAAGGAATAGAAAAATATATCAAAATAAAGTTAAAAGCTAAATCATTTAAACAAAAGGCAATGATATATAAAAGACAACATATAAATCTCAAAAGTTAAAATCACACCAAAATACGTGATTATAAGCACATCTCCTATCTCTAATCAAAGCTCAAAATCAACAATCAGATTTGCATAGAGCTGAAGTCCTTTGGGGTGTAGTAGGCTAGTAGATTGGAATAGGTGATTTTTAAAAACTCTATGGTGCTACCTACTTTCTCATGCATGTACCCAATCTTTGTAGTAGACTGATGGCTTTGTAAGGGGTCCTGAAGAATTTGGAACACATCATGGGGAGGTAGGTCCATTTTAATTTTCATACATATAGCCTTCATGGGATGATTTATATACTCCATTTGTTTACCCAAGACTTGTGTGGATAAGATAAGTTCTTTATAGTTCTTATAGTCAAAAGTCCTCTTATTTTAACAAAATTAATTTAAGTATCTTAACTTCGATAAATAATTCCTATACCTTGGTTTTTCCTTCATTTTCCCCTCCACCCTTTTCATTTCCCCCATTGACATGCAAATTGTCATTCCAAATTTGTTTTCCCTCTTCTTTTTTTCCTTCTTCTTCACCTCTTAAAAACATGCTAGCATTAATTTGTTTTAGTTTTGTCTATCCTTAGAACAAAACATGTTTGAGTAACTATGGATCACTCTTTTTATTTCGTTTATCATTGTTTACTACCCTTCTATTGTAGATAGCTAAGTCTACACCCTTTTTCCATTTTTACATGTTTCTCTTTAATTATGCCTTCCTCATTTTTGTCTTACATCTTGTCTTACATTTCATTCAACATTCTTTCATATGTTTCTTTATGTTTGATTCTTTCATGCCTATCTTACATGAGGTTACTTTTTACCTTATTGATTAACTTTTTTGAAATTATCTTACATGGATATTTCATTTTTTATTTATATTTTACATGGTTTCTAACATGATTTACTATGTTTTCTAATCATTTGTCATTTCTTTTCTTATAGTTTGTCATTTATTTCCCATCATTTTGTCATCTCATTTTCAATCCTTTTGCCATTTATTTTCCTTCAATATTCTAAATTTTCCTTACCAATCCTAATTTACCAATTTTCCTAAAATCTTTATCTCTTTTCCACTAACATAGGCTTTTTTTTGAAAAAAATTGATTTTTAGCTCTTTTTATGCTATCTTCCACATGTTCACTTAGTGTACTCTAAATTAGACACCTTCATTTCTTATAGTCTAATTATTTATCTATAACACCAAGGTAAGTTAAACATATGTGATTTTCAATTTTATCCTTTCATTTATCTTTTTTTTTTATTATTGCATCATACTTAGCATTAACATTGTGTGTTATCATGTTCTATTTTGAAGCACCATCCCATATTGCACTTACGTGGCATGTGATGAGATTTAACTAGGGCATATGTATACACATAATATTTTTGAAATTTTATTGATCACTAACACTTCATATCGTTTAGGAACCTATTGAGTCCTAATATCTCTAAGTGTACGCCTTAAGGGGTGGGTAAACCATCAATGCTTCATAAAATTATTGTTCTTTTAGCCACTTACCATCTACACATTTGTCTCCTAAAACCTTGAAACCTAAGCTTATTTCTATCTTGCCTAACTATTCCTATCATTTTCCATGATTTATTCCTCGTTTCCTTGTTTTATCTCTCTTCTTCCTACTTAGTAAACTAGGTCGGCCACCATGACTAACCTAGTGCATTTTCAAGCTTCTTGTTCAGCAAACTAGGTTGACCTGGTCAACCTAGTAAAGTATAGGGACATTTTTCTCTCTTTGGGTTGATTATCCTTTTGGTTGATGTAACACAAACCTAATGAGTTATCACAAAAATGTTCTATGTCAACCAAGTTGACCTATTATAGCCGACATGTTCGAATGATTTTAGGGTAAGATACTACTATATATACAAGGTCATTTACCACCATTTATAAGAGAAAATAATCAAGTGAATAAGTCCGAACTAAAATCTACATATTAACCATTAAATTGGAAAATAAATCTTTAGGGTTCAATACATTTTTAGGACCTCTAATCTCATCTTGTGGATGAGTATTTTGGATGCTTGGTTAGGTTATTTAGCCTAGAGCTGATTTATCTTAATTATCCTTACATACCATGACAATCTCTTGTGAAGCACCTTGGCCAAGAGGGAGATTGAGGCTTAGCGGGTTCATCTTCAAAGGTAAGTATTCCTAACTTTATTCCTCCTATATAAGAGTAGATAGATGGAACATATGTAATCTTCTCTTCCATGTATTGGAATTTTGTTTAGTTTAGTTGTTTATTTATTTCTTTCTAACCCCCACTTTGTGTCACAAGATTTGGAGTGCATGAGATTAGATTTAATTTTATTATTATTAGATTAGTGAAATATTAAATCATAGGAATCTTTTAGGGTTGTTATGTGATTGTGTTAGACTATAGGCTTTACAACCCTATCTCACATGGTGTGTTGTGACAAGTGATGCCCTAATTAGGTCTAGTGGATCCTCACATTGGTCATGCTCCTACTTAATAATTATATGCCCCAATTAGAAGTGTAGGTGTGCTCTATCCCATCCAATCTAGGATTGATTTATGGGTTGGATGCATTTCTAATTGCATAAATTACACACCTTTTACCAAATTTTTAATAACTATAAATGGTCTGAACCAATCTGGTTTGAAATTTCCTTTATTATCCTTTTCTGCATTGGTGTTATCATGATTTTATTTTAGTACCATTTCACCCACAATAAATTTGCATGGTCAAACCTTTTTATATGCATGATTAATGCAATATTGATAGTTTAGTAACCATTATGAATTTTTCACTAAATTATTCTAATTGACGTAATTTTTTTCAAGGTATTCATTATATTTTATAATATATTTGAAAGAGACACATAGGGAAGGTATCTCAATTTTAATTAGTAATAATATCTCTATACCATAAATTAAAGAATAAGGTATAGCTTGAGTAGGTGTGTGAACACTAGTATAGTATGCCCATAAAGCATACACCATTTGTTGGTGCCAATCTATGTTGTATCATTCAACTATTTTGCCAAGTATTTTGATAATGGTTTTATTTGTTACATCTTCTTGTCCATTACCCTATGGATAATAAAGTATAGAAAAGGTATATCTAATTTTACAATTATTTCAAAAGCATTGTACTAAATTTTTTTTAATGATGATCCATTATTGATAATATTTGAAGGTATGCCAAAATGAGAAATAAATTTGGTCATCAAAAATATGTATTGCATCCCCTATAGTAAACTCAAGTGGAATTTCCTCCACCCATTTTTTAAAATATTCTATAGTTGTGATTATAAATTTGTGTCAATCGATAAACATGGGATTTATCTTTCCAATCAAATCAAATCCCCATAATGAGAAATGCTATGGTGAGATAATGGATATAATTCTTGAGATGGTCCATGGTTCAGGTTATTACTTTTTTTGGAATTTTTAACATAATTTGGCATGTTCAATACACTTTTATTCTATGGTAGATGTTAATGGGAAATTATGCACATAAGGTGTCATAACAGCATAAGGACATGTCATCAATCTACTAGGTCAGCATACAAGGGATAATTAGTCATTAATCATATTCCATTATGAATAGATTATGTGGATTTGGGGTTCCCTAACTTGGGAAGCCTATAATGGTGTTATAGTTGTTAAATATTCCAAATACAATTTATTGTAATTATGTGTCTAAGATAGAGATAGTGAATTATCTATAAATGTAAACTATGAAGAGTTGGAAAAGGTTAGACATTGAACAACAAGATCCTGGATCCATGTAATAGAGGCATCTTGTAAAAGCACAATGTAATAGGTTGACCTCTACTTAGTAATAATAAGTTTCTATGGTTTTGTAATTGAATGTTTCTGTAACACCACCATAGACTTTATGTATCACATATGATAATATTTTTAATATATATAAGGTGTTTTAAGTAATTATCTATCCTAGATTATGTAATGACTATTGAATCTACATTGCTATCTTGATGAACTTTAGATGAGAATCACACTAGCCTAAACATTGAGGTTTTCTTATACTTCTATGATATTTATTTATAATGTGAATTTCTTAAAATGAAGGGCCCATAACCTCTCCCATAGTTTTCCTCATAATTAAAAAATTCTAGGAAACTAGGAACCTCTGCTAACAATGGTGTAGTAATCATGGAACATTGTGGATTTCTAGAGAGAGGATATGCTCCAATGGTTACCAAGCTAGAGGGATTTAGAATAATGGAGTGATCAAAAAAACTATGAGTTTACACCAAAAAATGCCTAAAGGGTAGGGTGTGTAAAAAATGAACTCATAAAGAGTCATTTGTATGGTGATTTACATGAAATCTTCTAGTGTGAATTTTTGAGCTTGCTCACTACATGGTTAGCAAGGTTAGAGCATTTTTATTTTTAGGCTAGGTCTACATATAAAACTTAGTGGAATAATAATCTAATAAAACAAGTATAGAGCCTCGAGGTTGCTTAGACCCATGTGATTGATCACTAGACATAAACTATCATAGATAGATATATAATAGAATTCATAGTTCTTAGTTATAATGCTTTTAACACTGTACAAGACTTATTCATGCAGGGACTAGAAGAAATTTTCTATAGAACATACCAAGTATTATCAAGATGTTGATCATTTAAAAATATATAGTGCCCTACCCATTCATGATAGAATAGTCTTTCAAGGTGTTATAGGGATGTGTGCGGTCAAGATGTGAAATGGTGTGGAGTTGATCTAGAAAGTTATCCAATAGAAACTACATGAAGAGACCAGATGAAAGGGACTAAAAAAATATTGTGGATACAAAGTGAGAATTATGACAACAAAAGAGGTGGAATATATCAAGGACTTCATGAAAAACTATGAGTATAAGTAGATGTAGAAGTAGGGACAAAGGATGAATATATATAGGAGGCTAAAAGGAGGAAGAATGAGTTGATGAAATAGTAAGAGAGGAAAGAATTTATGAGAGAGAATAAGATCCTAGGATTAGTGAGACCAAAGAGTGAGTAAATAATCAAGTAGAAGATTATGAGAAAGGAAAAAATATAGAGGTAGGTAGTTTGATAGCTAGTAGTAGATTACAGTCACTCAAGGAGACATCTTTCACTTTCATAGGAGAGTTACCTGATTTCAAAGGCATGGTCAATCATAAGAACAATATTGGCTTGAATTTTTGCATGAGGAGAATTAGATAACAAGAAATTTCACCCTATTAATGCACATCCCTCAAGCCCATATTTTATAGAATAACCCTTATTTATATTCAGCCATAGAAATTTATAAGTTAGAGAGAGTGGGAGATCTAAAATTCAAGAAGTATTAGAGATTTAATAGATTTTGATTTTAAAAGGACCATGCAAGGATTCAATAAATCATAAAAGAATTATTTAACAAAGGTATCAACTACATTAACTGACCCCTTGTTGATTGAACATGTTGTTGATTGGGTTGTGTAGATTAAAATTTTCACTGAAGAGCATAGAATATGAACATAAACCATTATAAAGACTGAAGATGAGTTAGAGGATTTTTCATCACTTAAATAACCTAAATCACCTCTAAAATCATAGAAATGTTTCCTATTTTTACAAAGTTTACCATTGCCAACAAGCACACTAGTACTTGAATATAGTCTAACTAAGTTTGTAAGACCATCACCACAGACACCATTAGTGATCACTCCTCCATAAGTGACAACACTACTTCCACCACTAAGAGTTTCTTAGGTATCAATTACATAGATTATAATATTAAGACCATTTGGAGGAATGCACGTAATTCTTCCTGTGTAACTGAGCCTAGGTAATATGGTTGTATAGTCAAGTGCCTTTATCACATTGGTACCTTATGATGTAACTACATATTCAGAGCAATAATTACTAACATGTGACATGAAATGGTAGGAAAAAGGAGTTGTAGATGAAAACACTAAGAAATATGAGCTCATTGGTACCTTGTTTGGAAGGGCATTGGAATTCATGTTCCATAAGCCCATAAGCACTCAAGAATAATAATACTTAATGAGTGCATATGGTTTATTTTAGATTTCAAGGTTAAGAAAAACATAGGAAAGACCATACAAGATCTAAAGAAAATCCACCAATGTCAAAGGGAGACTATTCATGATTATGATCATAGATTTTTTGATGTGGTCAACAACAACAAATATGCTTTAGAAGACAAAGATAAGGCCACTTGGTTTATCAAAGTATTATGACCTAAGATCCAATTTGTGATAGTGTAAACTAAATTTACTAATAAATTAGAATCTAGAACAACTAAAATAAGAGTGAAGAAAATAGAGGATTATGGTACCCTAACAGAGAGCAAAAAATAGTTAAAAATCACACTCCAAGATATTTTGTAGAGGTTGGAGGCCTCGTAGAATATTGTTGAGTGACTTAGAACCTATCTCTAGTGTATTGAGTACAACAAAGAAGGCCACCATAAGAATGAATGCCTAAAAGTATGCATGGAATTTTATGGCATCTACCACATAGTGGAACACTCAATAGTGAAATGTCACTTGTTACAATAGTATGTTATAAATCCATAAAGTATGTACTATAAATTATTCAAATATACTAATCATGAGGATAAGAATTTCAAGGCTCTCCAAGAGTTGAAGGAAGACATTATTGATAATGTCTTCATAAAAGCCATGCAATAAGCACCAATAACATCATAAACTATTATGAGAGTGGAAACCCTTTCCACCAATGTAATGTAGACTAGGTTGGCATGGGCTTAGAATGCATAGCCATTTCAACTATAAGGATTAACTAGCTAAGTTCAAGATGCACAATTGCTATAATATGCTTACCAATCTACCTAAAATCTTGCATTTCCCTCGCCACAATAGGTTGGTTGGGTGTCACATATAAATCAACTCCAATATGGTGGTTATGACACTCAATAATACTATTAGGGGTGGAATATTCTCTAGGCTACAACAAACATTGGGACACAATAGGTAGATAGCTAGGGATACCAAGGGAATATAGGCAAATTCAGAGGTGGATACTATAGAGGTACACAATGAGGATGTGATAGTGGTCCTAGAGGCCTTATTAGATTTTATTTATGTGGGGAACTCAATCATGTGTAATATAACTATCATATAAATCTACAATGGCAAGCTTACTATGCTTACTATTAAGTATTTGATTAACATGATACTTAAGACTTCCCTATTTTGGAAGCACAACACAGATACTGGGTAGTGCAGAATGTCAATCAAGTTAGTTTTGAGCCCAACCACAATAAATTTATGTAATTAGTTACAATAATATAGTACACATGATAAGGACTACCTCCCTTAGAGATGCCAATATATTTTAGCATATGCAAAGCTAAATCAGACACATATCTAGAACTAGTAAAGGAGAAGGGAATCATAAAAGAAGTTGTGACAATTCTACAAAGTATTTAATAGCAAGGTACATCTATAGTAGATGAAGTTATACTTTATGCTTAGATGTATGGACATATTGTGCAAATCATGGAATAAGATGGGGTTATAATATCATTGATAGATTTGATTAAATTACTTAATACTCTAAAAAATGAAGATATATCACAAAATATCACCAACCTCTTGTATAGTGTGATCAAATGTACATAGAAGGTAAAGGAAAGGCCTTAGAATATGGCTTGGTTTATCAAGACAAAGAATCCATGGGATTAGATGCCAAAGTAGATATAAAATTATCAGGGTATGAGATACTAAATGCTATGTTTGATTTTAGGAGCATGGTGAATATGATCCCATGATCTACTTAAGAGGTGATTGATAGACATTATTTAATTTATAACCTCATAACCCTCAGTTTAGTGGACTATGGTAGGGTAGAGACCATAAGATGTATAGAATATTTGGAGATTAAAATCATAGAGTTAACTCTACATGTTGATTTTGAAAAAATAGATATGAATACAAATGAAATGCACTACCCAACTTTGCTATGGAAAAATGGGCTTATGATGGTAAGATGACCATCAACATGGTAATGAACCATTTAGAATCACACTATGATGATCGTATAATTGTCATCACTCTTAATAGAGATTCTAATTCATATATAATTCCTAGGGAATGTGATTCTCCCTATGTAGTGAGAGAAAATAGATGGATGCAAATTGTGACATAAAGTGTACCTAATATACAATGTAACATGATAATGAACTAGTATAACTCTCCTTTAGTAGAGCCTATAGCTAACAAATTATAGGGTAAGTATTATATAAAACCTAAGTATCTTTATAGATGAAGAAGATGAAGTGTGATATCTATTTGTACACTCACCTACACAGTCCTATAGAGTTGTTATATCAAGTTAGTTCTATGGACCATGACTACACTAAGCCCACTCCCAAAGGTATAATTCCATGGGACCGAGCCTCTTTTATTAGTGGTGATTCTTATACTTAAATGATAAATTGGGCTAGAAATGATCATGAACTTAAACCTTTGCACAAGGTTTATGCACTTGATTGGAAAATCCCTTAGTACTTTACCACTAAATGTATTGGTGACTATATAGTGCATTTCCAAATACATATACCAAAGGATAGCCAAATATTAAGTGCTATCAATTATGCATTGGAACGATTTGTAGCTAATTGGTGGGCAACACATCATAGTAATAGTAAGACATGGGTAGAAGTGTGTGAATTACTCATCACATGATTTCAATTGCCTATGGAAGTGCAAAAAGAATGGCCCATATTTTATGAATGGGAATGCCCCCAAAACCATATTCAATAGTGCATTGAATTATGGATGGCTAAAGAAATAAATTTGAAGTATTGGCCACATTACTTTATTTACACATTAGGGGTTTTTTATACCACTTGTTACATTCACCAAAAACATTTTAGAGAGATGCAACACTTGATTTAGTTAAAAAATGACTTTATTCAAAATTTCATATTTGAAAGTGAGAATTTGATGGTCCGTAGTGTGTTACAAAATATGAAAACATTTATATTTCATAAATGAGTGGAATATTTGCATAATGACTATGGTTCATAGTTAGAAGAGATGGAGGCTTGTGAACTTATCGATAATGTTACCATGGAAGCTAAGTGCAGTCAATAAGATGCCTGGGACCTTATTAAAGCTACAACTATGGAGACGAAGCATAGACATACAACAAAGATGGAAATCTAGCATTGTCATCATATTCAAGATGAGTTTGTTGATGACTTTGATTCAATTAGTGAAGATTATTTATAACTCCTTGAGTTTTTCTAGCCTAAACTAGATTTTAAAATATTACCTGAACCTATGGATGAAGAAGCTAAAAAATATCAACTGTGATAGATATAATTTCCATATCAAGAGTGTGAGAAAGCCATTTAATAGTTCATTTTGGAAGAATAGTGAAAAGTGTATCAAGAACCTATAAAGGAATAAATTATGAACATTGGGTTTGAAGAAACATCAAAATTGGTGCATGTTGGTGACTATTGGGAGCAATAGGACATTTTAGAAGTATTTTAGCTTCTCTACGATTACACAGATGTGTTTCTTACTAATTTTATAAAAGTTAAAGGTGTGGAACCTTCTTTAGGGGAAATGCATATATAACTCAAATAAGGTGCATGGCCCATCAAGAAGAGGCCGTACCATCTCAACCCTAATATGAAGATGAAAGTTAAAGCTAAATTAGAATGTATAAAATATGTAAAAATAATATTTCCTATGGGAAAAGTGGACTGGGTGAGTCCTATAGTAGTGTAGCTAAATAAAATTGGAGAGATTCATATCTACAAAGATTACCACATTCTAAATGATTCTTGCATTAATGATCCCTTTCCAATACCATTTACTGATGAAGTGTTGGAAGCTATAGCTAGACATGAGGTGTATTATTTCACTAAAAGATTTAGTGGGTATAATTAGATACCCATCATAGATGAGGATATAACTAAGATGAAATTTGATATATAATGTAGGTAATTCACATATAAGGTAGTGCCATTTGGTCTAAAGAATGCACCTATGGTTTTATCTAGGGTCATAATAATTGCATTCAAGGACTTAATCCATCATTTTTTGGAGGTATATTTTCATGATTTGTTAGTGTTATCAATGTTTTGAGAACACTTATAAAAATTAAGACTAATGTTAGAAATATGTAGAGCACTTAGGATTGTGCTTAACTTAAAAGATGTTTATTTTTTACACTGTTTGGTTTTTTACTAGGCCATGTAGTGTGCAACAAGGGAATTTTGGTGGATCAAGCAAATATTGTACTAATAATGATTATTCCACCACAAAATTACTTTATATAAGTGTGATAATTTTTAGGACATATAAGTTATTACCAAAATATCCTAAAAGGGTATGCATTTAGCTCAACACCACTGGAGAAATTACTGCATAGAGGTGTCCCTATGTATGAACAAAAGAGTACCAAGAAAATTTTATGTATCTAAAATATAGGTTGGTTACTATTCTGATCCTTATTTTTCCTAACTATGGTAAACCATTCCATGTGCATGTTGATGTATTGGGTACCACAGTTGGCACAATGCTTATGCAGCCTAGTGAAGGAGGATTGGACCATCCAATCCATTTTTCAAGCCAAAAACTATCTACAGCCAAAAAACATATACCACCACTAAGAGGAAAGATCTAGAGATTGTATTTTCTAGCTACCCCATTTGAACTATTTATAGATCATCAAGCTTTAGGATATCTAGTAAACAAGCCAATTTTAGGTGGATGGATATCTCATTGGTTGATGTTTTTTTAAGAAATTCCACTTTCATATTAATGTTAAACTAGGGTGGGAGAACATTAGCCCTGACCATTTTAGTAGATTGAATAATGGTGAGGATCTAGAGGATATCCCTGATGAGTCTCTTGATGCTCATCTATTTAGATTTTCTATGATTCTAGAATAGCTAGCAAAAATTGCATAATTTTTGGAATAGGGGACATTACCCGCATACTACACTAAAATAGAAAAGAAGTAGATATTTACTAAGGCACTTATATTTAGCATTATAAATGTATTTATCTATCATATAGGGAAATATGAGGTCTATTGATGAGTATCAATAGAGCACAAATGATCTCAAGTCCTAAAAGAGGCACATTAGGGCATTACAGGTGGACACTTTGTAGGGGAAACTATCGCAAGGAAAATAGTACAAAGTGATATTTGGTGGCCACACCTTTCTGAGGATGCATAGAGGGTTTCCCAATAGATTATTATTTATTGATACATGGGTAAACCCAATTAGAGGTTTGATATGCCTCTTTATCCCATATTAGTGTATCAATCATTTGAGTAGTGGGGAATTGATTTTGTTGGCCCCATTAATTTAGAAAGTAAATGTAGTAATGCTTGATACATAATCACTATGATGGATTATTTTACTAAATGGTTAGAGGATGATGTTACATTGAGCTACAAAGCTAAATATAATGCTAAGTTTTTGTATGAGAACATCATTATTCAATTTGGATTCCCACTAAGATTAGTAAGTGATAAGGGTATGCACTTTTTGAACAATACCATTAAGATCCTAGCAAAATATTTTATGATACCTCATCATAAAAGAACTACATATCATTTGAAAGCCAAGGCCAAGTAGAGGCTATGAACAAAGTGATTGGTAAGCCCCTGACAAAGGTTTACATGTTAAAAAATATTATTGGGAGGATTGACTTCCTGTAGTACTTTAGGTTTATTGCAATCATTTTAAGTGTGCATTAAGCTTTACTCTATTCCAATTGGTCTATGGGATGGAAGCTCTAATGCTAATGGATTATGTCATTCCCATATTGTGATTTTCTAATGTAGTGCATCTTGGTGATGTGGAATCACTTAAAAATTAGTTTTTGGATGTCAATCACATGGATGAAGATAGGCACAAAGATGTATGGGTATAAGAAATTAACAAAAGAGGCTAGAAGGCATGGCACAACAAGAATATCTACATGAAATAATTTCATTATGAGAAATTGGTTTTGCTATATGACAATAATTTACTTGCATTTATAGGTAAACTCACCATTATATGGAAAGGTCCATATATTGTTTATGAGCTTTTGTAGAGTGGGACTGTTATCTTGCAAGACCTGGAAGGTAATGTTTTACTAGGATGGGTTAAGAGATGTAGACTAAATTTCTACCACTATTAGGATTAAAATCATAAAAAGAAAGTGTGGTTTTGTACACCCTCTTAGTTTATGAAAATTTAATTCATGCAAATCTTTGATGTTTGGTTTACATTTTTAGTATATTACATGTTCTAGGAAGTTTTTGTTAGTAGAGTACAAGATAAACCAAAATCAGTAAAGATACAATATTGGCATGGTACAGCTAGACTAAGGCATGTTGCCTATCTAGTCAACATAGGTGGATAAGATTCCATGTGGCATTTTCAAGGAAATATAGGTGTTGGTCACCTATAAAGTCTAGAAAAACTACCTAATGAGATCTTGGGTCATGATCAAGAATAATAGCTACTCAAAAGGAGTTATGACCAAACCATGCAGGGAAATGGTTATAACATCATAGTCATAATTTTATGTCATGATTATGGTCAAGTATCTAGTAGGTATGGATAATTAAAATATGGTGGCATGCCCTATTAGACATTCTCTAGTATTCAAATTGGTACCACATCGATCACATCTAATGCATCAAAATTTTCATAATGCATAAAATAATGGGGTGCAAAACCAATTCAAAATTGAATCTAACTCACACAAGTAAGGTATTTTAAGATCCAAATATTATTTAAAAAACATTTAAGGGACAAGTGAATGAAAGTGCATAAATAATCTAGTTCATTGCATTATGAACCACTCACTTTTGCTAAAATTGAGTTTTAAAATTGCTATTCTGAGTTTATTTTATCAGCTTTGTCATCTCCATGTTTCTTCATAATAAGTAATCATGGTCATTCCTCCTAGTGTCTCAAAGCTTGAACAATATTTAAAGATAATATTCACCACTTTTAAAGAAGATTTGAGGATAAAGGGCTCACTCTATTAGACAAATTTTTCCAACCCTATCAATAATGACATGGCACAACACATAAGAAATAGACTATTTACATAAGATGGCTTGGTAGCCCATTTGGTTAGATCAAACACATAGTGACTCATACAATTACCCACTTTTGGATATTGGCCCAACATAATGTAGTATTGGTGGCTTGATATAACCAATACTGTATTTACTTATTGCATGATACAATGGTATATCTATCTTATGAAGGCATGGCTCACATAGTTAAAATGTCTACTTGAGGTAAATCATTGATGGATTATAATACTAAAGAACCACCAATTTCAATAGAAATCAAAGATACTATGCTCAAAGGAAACCATGCTATTCCACTAGCATCTTTCCCAAATGAAATAGTGTGCTTGTTAGCAGAATGCATCTCTTAATAGTTCTAGTAGACTACCAAGGTCATGATCGAGGCTACCAAGAGTGTGGTGGACATTGCACACCAAATGATATATGGTGGGAAAGAATTCAATTAGCCTAAATTATTTTTAATATAATTGGAGAAAAGCATTGCAAAGGTCTTGGGTACAATGAATCACACCTACTAATACCAATTTTTTCTATTTCTTCTAGTGTTCACATAATGGAAATCACCTAAGGTGCAAGTCTACCCAAATACCAATTATTGGTATGATGAGTAATTTTCTAATTTGGTTTTTCCCCCACAACTTGATATCAATATCAAACCCCAATATTCAAAAGTTGGGAGAAAGAACTCATTTAGATGGTGTCTACACATCTTTGAATCCCACTTGATGTCATGAATTTTTTGGGACAATATGTTATAGTACAATAACTTCTAGAGGGCACATCCATTTAGATCCATGATCTACCACTAATGAAAACCACTCCATTAGGGTTATTCTTGGACATGCTTACTATGCATAGGGAGGTGGTGCTACATAAAAATTAGGCTACATAATAGGATACTCCTTTTTAGGTTATTCCTCTTAGAACATCAGATCTAAGTTTATCTATTGTGCTAGTTGAGATCTGATGAGTCCACCAATTTATTTATTTTATAGCCTCATTAATACCTAGTATATATCTTTTTCTATGTAAATACCCATAACTATCCATGACTCATGCAAATGAATGAATGAATTTATGATTTTATGTGTGCATTGATTTATACATTTTATGTGATGAATTAATGATGATTTTTATTTTATTAGATTATACTTATGTAGCCTTATTTAACAAATATTTTAAGGGTAACATAAGACTATAAGAATCTTGTTTGGGCACAATACTTATAAAGAAACCTATAATAGAAGGGCCTTCAACCTATAGATTTCCCATAGCAACTGATGGCTTCCACCTATAAGGTGACCATAACAACTATTAGCTTCCACCTATAAGTTTCCCATAGCAACTTCTAGCTTCCACATATATGGTGCCCATGGTAATTATTGGCTTCCACCTGTAGGTTTCTCATAACAACTATTAGTTTCCACCTATGGTTGCCTACAACAACTATAGGCTTTTACCTATAGGAGCTTGCAACCACTACATACACTAGAACTATTATTGTTATAAGATGTGATTGGATCTTAAGGACAATCCATCTATCTTAGGGACCAAGTGGATGATTAAAGAGGATCCTCTATAGTTGTTGTACATACTCCTCACATGTAAAGAATATTAGATGTGTTACCAAAGATGAGTAAGATAACAATAATGGAAAGGAGATAAAAAGAAGTAAAACAATAAAATAGTATATATTATCCTTAACCCAGTTAGGCCTAAAATAAGTAACCCAATTATTAACCACCTAAAGGTTGATTAGGGTAGTTACCAAAGTATTTTTACCTTTCCTAGTTTAGTATTCTTGGTTGGAGCTAATAAATTTCATTATATATATAATGACAAAACCTAGATTAGATTGGGGATAGATAATAATAGAGTAGTAGAATTTTAGAAGTCACTGCATTATTAATATTGTAATATTTTTTAGAAATATTTAATTCCTATAGATTTTAGTAATGAGAATGTTGATTCTATAAGAAAATTTTATAAGTCTCTCAAAGAAGGATTGGAACTCAATTCTAAATGAGGAAGGGCCCACTTGAAAGGAATTATAGTGAACATCTTGAACCTCTTTAGTTTAAGTGTGTTGTGTAAGTTGATTTCATTATTAGTTTGATTATATAAAGTGTGATGCATTTGTGATTCATAAGTGTGAAGATTTTTATATTTCTATTATAATAATTTCATAGTATAACTATCTGGTGAATTTAGTATAAATTTATTATACTACAACTAGTAAGAAAGATAATCTATGGATCAATAATACGTATATAGTGATGACATCCTTGAAAATCTTACATACCTTGGGTTGACAATTAATGTTAATCAAACTTAAGAATCTATTATTAACTGGGTAATAAGTCTACACAACATTTTTATGCCATTACTAGTGAGGGTGTCAATTATTTCTTTTTAGATCAATTATTGCTTTTTAAGGTTGATTAATGCACTATCCTACCCAGTTGGGTAAGTTGAGTGAGGGAATTATGGTGTCTTATGCCAGATGTCTAAGTTCCTAGATGTTAATGGTGCACAATATTTTGGATGCACAATCCTACCTAGCTGGGCAAGTTGAATGAGGGAACTAAAGTGTCTTATACTAGATGTCTAAGTTCCTAGATGTTGATGGTGCATAACTTTAAATGCCTCTTTGTAATCTTGTGATTTAATTATCTAATGGTTTTTTTTAGAATTTAATTTCCTACAAGAGTGATTTACTTTCTACAAGGTGTGTCTTTCATTTTTTTGCTTTCATTTTTTGCTTTCTAGAGTAATTTTCCTACTTTCATTTACTGCATTCTAGAGTAATTTTTCTACTTTGTGTAGATAACTTTACTACTTTCTAGAATTAAAATTTCAATTCTAGTCATTTTGGTTTTTTCACTCCTTTATTTCTTTTCATTTTATTTTTACTTAATTTGAACAACCCCCTAGAACACATGAAAAAAAAACTAACCCTGAGTATGAAGGAATAGAATAGCTAAAGGAGTGGCTCAATGTTTATATAGAGAGAAAGAGATTCTCAAGGGATATTCTTACCAAACAAGCCATGAGCTTTTATTGGGAAAGAACCACAAGTACTTGCAATAACTAAAAATCCTATTGAAAAATATATGATAAGTCAGAGGGCTCTTAAAGAAGGAAACACTACAAACTAAAGGAGGTAGCTTGTATAATAATTACTCTTGGATTTTAAAGAGGAAGCAAAAGAAGAGGAATCATTAGTTGAGTTGGTAAGAATAAACAAGGGATAATAACTACATGAAACAAACACTCCAAAAAGTAACATCAGATCAATATTCCAATAAGGTTTTCTTGAGCAAATCAAAGAAAGATTAGGAGAGTATTTAGACTTTTCATCAAGTAAAAACACCACAAATCAGTAGAGAAATGTTTACTATCATGCTAATGAAGGGACTAATACATAATTTGAATATGTGATCCTAAGTACCTTTGGTATCCATATCACAAGAAAATCCATCATGAATGGAGAAATATACTTTGTGGATGACAACAAGACTCCAGACATAGTTACTTTTGAATTTCCTATTCTAAATACAACAAGCATAATATAAATGAAAAATATCCTACCCTCAATCTTTCCCAATTTTAGAGGTACATTATCAAAATATCTAGACACATTTTTGTTTGAATTTGATATCTTCTATAAAATCTATGACAACAGACAAGATGCACAAAAATTGTAACTTTTTCTAGCCATCCTCAAAGACTCAGCACTTCACTGGTTCATGAGACTAGGTAGTAATTTAGTTCACACTTGGGAGGGCATTAAAAAGAAATTTTTGGTTAAGTATCAGGAATATAAATGATGAAAAAATTATAAAATAAATGACATCTTTAGGATGACTCAATAAGGGGATGAATATTTGAAATACTATGTTGAACAGTTCATGTTCAATGTATAAAAATTCAAGCAAAGTGCACTAGGAGAAGAGCCTCTAAAACTCATCTTCCTAAAAGGAGTCAATGAAGATTGTCTAGAAGCCTTAGACCTAATGAGTGGGGGAGATATCTCCCACTTACCATTCACAAACATCAAGGAGTTAATCAAGAATTATTCTAGGTCTATCATAAACAAAGTTAGGGCTAACAAACTTCCACTGGTAGCTGCAAGTGGCCTATCAAAATCTAAAGTTAGTAACCCATTACAAGACATGAAATAAGATATCATTAGTCACTTCACCACCCAAATGGATAGCTTGTACTTAAGTTAAAATTAAGCAACCTTGGCTCAAGATTTGACCATCTATTGTCTAGATTTTAAGAAGAAGAAGATAGATTATATGTGTCATGACGTTTGGGCTAAAGTAACTAACATCATAGTTGAAGAACCATAAATAGTAGAGATACACATTTTAGAAGGAGATGGGAACCAAGTTTTTTATATTTCTCATATAAATCTATGGGTTCAATAACCATATTATCTAAGTATAGGACAAAATCCACATTTTGTAAATTTTACCTCCTTTAATTCAAAATGTACAAATACTACTTCTAATTGGACTAGTCCATAAATGAATGTCCCACCTCTGAATTCTAGCCGGCATCCACCTCAGAAAAGCTACCCCACCACCTCTTGATAGCCTCCTTAAAATATATCCCCACCTTGGATATAAGCTTGGCAACCATTCTTAGGTCCACCCTTCACAAACTAGTGGTAGTAACCCTAGAGACCCAATCAACTTGGGGAAACCATCAGGGAGGATTCCCTCCATAACAACAATAAAAACCTCTTGCTCTTTTTCCCAATACATAAGCTATACCCAAGCCTAACAAACTCCTTACCCAACCCATGTAGAATCTTGAAAATAAGATGGTGTAACTGACATTCAATACTAAACTTGTTTAGTACCCAAAATATGTGGTAAACATCCATGAAGTTCATTTATGTTTAGGAAAAGTTCTACCACCCCTAACCCCATCCATATTAATGGAATCAGATTTGAAAACTCTAGAAGATCATGCTAATCTACCTTCAAACATAATAACTCTATGAATTAACAAATAAATTTGTTGATGAAATAATCCCACCATTTTTAGAACATTTTATCCTTCAATGCCATGCAATTGAGCTTGAATTTGATTTCATAGAAAAACTCAAGAATCTTTGTGTTAAAAGTCCTCTATTCTATGACATCAAGTATGTGCCCATATATTCCAAAGCTATTAGAGACTTATGTCTACGTATACCTAGAAGGAAGAAGAAGGATCCTAATATAGTGCATGTGATTGGCTAGTTGGTAGACATTATGTTGGGAAACACCCTGCCAAAAAAATATTTAGAACTAGGAAGCAGAGTAGTAAAAATATAAATCCATGACCAATAAATATCTAATATAATAATAGACCTGGGGCCTATAATAAATTTAATGAAAACTAAAAATATGAATAAACTATAATTTAATAATATTTGTCCCACATCAACAATGATACAAATGGATGACAGGTCTACAATTCGACCAAAAGGAGTCATTGAAGATCTTTTTGTTACTATATATTCTTGAGAGTATCCTATAAATTTCATTATGCTACAACCAAAGTCTAGTTTAGGTGGATACCCTCTTATCTTAGGATGACCTTGGATTGCCACAACGGATGCCTTCATCTACTGTAGATTAGGTTACATGTTGATATCCAATGGCAACCACATTAACAAGTTGGTACTCTATCTTCCAGTATAGTCAGCCTTGGCACCAAAGCATACATTATGGGTTGAAGAAGATGAGGAAAACTAACTTCTCTTGATTCTGATATTCACCATAGACTATGCATACACCTTGGATGATCAAGAGGAAGATAAAATTCTCTCTAATGTTCTCCAGATTAATTACCAAACTCATTCTATAGATCTCAATGACCTGTAATGTGTTAAGTGCCCATTTTCTAGCCTCTAGGAATAAAATAATTATGATGCATCTGTACAAAAAATATTTCACTAGATATTATCTCATAGTTGTAGCCAAACCAAATCCATTAGCAATATAAAAATAATGAAATCACTCTCACAAAAAATTGAAATCTGTTTAAGAAAAACATTGCTTATCAATAGTAAGTTAGAGTTAAATGAAGAAAAGCACCTAGTCAGCATGTTGCATGTAAACCAGTGTGATTTTACATGGGATTATGAGGATCTGTAATTAATTAGTCTAGAAACATGCACACATCATATCTATATCAAATAAGAGTGCCAACCAATTAGACAAACACAACATTGGATTAATCTAGCTCTTAGAGAAATAGTCAAAGTGGAATTATAGAAACTCTTAACCACTAGATTTATATATCCCATCTAAGATAGTGAATGATTTTCATCATTGGTAATTATACCAAAGAAAAATGGAGAATGGTGTGTATGCATAGATTATAAGAAACTTAATACAACAACCAGAAAGGATCACTTTCCTCTACCATTCATTGATTAGGTGTTGGACACACTAGTAAGAAAGAAATATTTTGCCTTTTTGGCTAGATTCAGTGGTTACAACAAGAATAGAATTTCTCTTAAAGACTATGAGAAGACCACCTTCACTTTTTCTTGGGGTACTTATGATTATTTTGTATTACCTTTTGGGCTATGTAACTTTCCTACAACATTCTAGATGGCTTTCTTAAGTATCTTTGTAGATATGGCCAAAAAATATGTAGAAATCTATATGGATGACTTCACTATTTATGGAGAAACATTTGATGAGTTCCTAAAAAACTTAGAAAAAGTGTTGTAACATTGTCAAGAGCACCATTTGTCTTTAAATCATAATAAATGCTACATGTTTACGATCGAAGGCATTGTCTTAAGCCACCATGTATCTACTAAAGGAATTAATGTTGACCCTACAAAAATTAGCATCATAAAAAACCTGTTTGTTCCTTAGAAATAAAAAAATGTCAGGAGTGTTTTAGGACATGGTAGTTACTATAGGAGATTTATCAACAATTTTAGAAAAATAGAAACACTATCGTTCACTCTCTTGACTAAAGATGCTGAATTTGTATGGACTTATGCCTATGATATAACCTTTAAGTAATTGAAGGAATTATTTACCACCACCCTTGTTTTATGTGGTCCTGATTAAAATCTTTCCTTATATATTCACATAGATGCTTTAGATACTACCTTAGGCATTGTGCTAGGTCAAAAAATAAGCACTCAATTATTCCATATATTTTGTATGCAAGAACCTATAGGTAGTAGAATTAAATTACATGGTCACTAAAAAAGAGTTTGTAGTAGTAGTCTATGCTATCAACAAGTTCCATCACTACATAATAAGGTATCAAGTCTTTGTTCATACAAACCATGTAGCCATTAGGTACCTTATGAACAAACTAGTTGTCTTAAGTAGAGTGATAAAATGGCTACTCTTATTATAAGAACTTGATCTAACTATTATAGATAAGTTTGGTAAGGACAATGTCATGGCTTTCTTATCATGACTACAATTCCCTTAAGAAGATATCATAGTAGATGACTCATTTTCAGATGAGCACTTGTTCTTCCTCACTCTTAACACACCTTGGCCTACTGATATTGTTAACTACCTTATAATAGGGTTACTTCCATAGCACTTTCTCCCTAAAAAAATAGATTTGGTTCTGAAAAGTGGCCAGTATTCATGGTTGTATGGATTCCTTTTCTATATTGAGCCTGAATCCATCATTAAAAGATATCTCAGAGAAGATGAAGTTACAAATATCCTCAAATCTTGCCATGATGAACCCTATGGAGGGTACTTTGTATCTAAGCATACAATAGTAAAAATCTTGAATACTGGATATTATTGGCCATCACTCCATAAAGATGTAATAGATGTCAACATATGGGGAGACCCACACATTTAGATGAGATGCCTTTGTAGAATCAAATGGTGCTTGAACCATATGAAAAAAGAGGTCTAGAATTTGTACGACCTTTTGATCAAAAATACAACAACAAATAGTACATTTTTGTATATACTGACTATGTCACTAAATGGGTGGAATAAAAGGCTCTTACACATTCTAGGGATGAGAAGGTGGAAGCTTTCCTCTATGAATAAATATTCACCAAATATGGTGTGCCATGAGAAATAATCATTGATCAAGGACCTCAATTCATTACTAGTTTAATTATTGCCTTGGTCTAACAATATGATATTAGGCATAAGAAATCAACTTTATATCATCCACAGTCTAATAGATAGGTGGAAGTCACCAATAGGGAGTTAAAAATTATTTTTACCAAGACTATTAGTATGTCCCATAAGGATTAGGAGGCTAGACTTCTTAAATATGTGTAGACTTACAAAATCACATGGAAGACCACTATAGGATTCACCCCATATGAGTTGGTCTATGAAAGAAACCTATCTTACCAATTGAATTTGAGCACAAGACCTTACAAGCAACACTAGAACTTGGGATGGATATATATGAGGCACAAAAAGAAAGGCTTATGAAATTGAATGCCTTAAATGAATACAGACAACATGATTTATAGAACATATAAATTATACAACAATAATGGATTAGATGGCATTATAGGTACATTAAGACCAAGTAATTCAATGCAAGAGATTAGCCCCTTCTTTTTGATTTAAAATATAAGGATCACAAGGGAAAAATCTAAACCATATGGCTTGGTCTATTTGAAATTGAGTATGTTTATGATAATGGAGTAGTGTAGCTCCAAACTATTAATCTGGTAAGATTCCTTATATTTGTCAATGGCCATAGACTAAAGTTTTATAAAAAGCCACTCATTCAAGAGGAGTTTACCAAGAACATACAAAAACAATTATAAAATGGATACAATGATGTACTGGATCAACATGATGTCTCACGAGACAAAGAGAGAACTATCCAACACATAGATGAATAAGGAGAGGAGGACATCCTATCCCTCCTCTAGCATGAAGGATGAGACCTTCACATGGTCCTTGACCAGTCACCCTCACAATTAAGTTGACAAGGACCCATAATAAACAATCTACTACATGCAACAGTTAGAGTTAAAAAATTCAATAATGAAAACCTTTTTTGGGTGTTATTGGTAGTTTATAGGTAGAAAATGAACCTGTTGCCTACCTAGAACTATAAAATAGGCCTAAATAAAAAAAATAGCTTGATGGTTATTTAGGAGTAAAAACCAAAATGAAAAATAAACAATCAATTTGAGAAAAACTATTCATTTTCCTCCAGTTTCTATGGGCTATTCTATAACTATTATATATACCTTCTCTATAGTTGGGCATAACTTTGTAGTTGTTATAGGATCCACCTATAGTTGCTATAGGTACATATTAACACCTATATAGACCTATCTAGTGCATGCAAGTTAGTTCTTCAAAAACTCTAAGCTATGGATTTAGTTATGGGTTTTTGAGAAATACATGGAAGACAGTAGATAAGCTAAAGGAGGAGTGAAGGAGGATTAGAGTAGAATAGTCAAAACATTGCTAATGAATAGCCTTGAATAATAAGGTAAGAGCCAAAACAAAGGCATACACTTCCAATCTCTATTTGGAGTGTTACAAACCAAAATTTAAGGATACAAGAACATCTATAAACCATATTAAGCTTTTGATCATTTCATGGAGTTGATTTCACTATGCCAAACAATAAGATCTAGGAATTTTTTTGGAGCACGGGTCCCAAATTTGAAATATTTGTTGGTTGCTAAAAGAAAAGCTCACTAGGAATATAATCCATAGGGAGTAAGATAACATAGAGACAAATCATCAGTAGGATCATATAGAGGAATATCAAAAAGTATAAAAACCATCATCTACCCTCTTCCATGTTTATATAACACCTGACTTAGATAACACAAAGATATGCAATGACCACTTTATGGTAGGAGGGCAATAATCTATCATCCCACTAAAAGACCCCTACTTCAGTTCTATTCAGGTTGTTGAGAGCATCATGTAAGGATAACATCTTGTGATCTCATGATTACTCAAGGGGCCCACTTCAATCAAGTTATAACTACTAGGATAATCATTACATTTTAGTAAACACTCACATGCAACTTTCCTCTACATAACCCTAAGCAAACCATTAAAAAGGTATGATGTATCTTTCAGTCATAGAAAATCATATTTAATCATTAACAAATCATTCATTAAGTCTTGTTTCAGCTCACACTCATACCCTCATCATGACCCCATCCTCTCTCTTTCCATCCTATTCATTCCACATCACTTGGGGATAAGTGACACCTCACATGAGAGGGGGAGAATGTTATGGACAATCAATTCCATGCTCTCTAGGATAGTCCATACATGTAAATTTAATGCCCATGATGACACCAAATATTCAATAGGGAAAACAATCACTTTTATTGTTTTCACTTGTGATTACAACCCATTCAAACAAAGTCAAAGCATGACATTACCTACAACCCATAACCACAAACTACCATTATTGAAAAAAACTTGCTTTGCTACAGGTAAAACCCTATAAGCTAAACTAAGTGTGTTGATAAGTTAGAATGGGAGGGTTAATTATGAGATGGGAACCCATAGATCATAGGAAACTTCAAGGAGCCCTAGCCAATGAGGTTGTCTTCAATGGAGTTGTATGGACCACTTATTTTGAGAAATTGTAGCATTTATCAAAACCCCTTGCTATGGAATTTGTATGGTCCTTTATAAGAGAGGAAGCTACTATATATGGCATTACATTTTTTGAAGAAATGGTAAGATAGACAATTGGGTTACCAAGTATAGGATAAAATTAGGTAGACAAACCTAATGGTTAAGAAGTTAGATAGTAGTTTCATTAGGGAGATGAGAGGCTAGAGCTAAAGAAAATTGGTGTGGAAAGACTTAGCCTACCTATAACTTGGAGGGAAGCAACCTCATAAATCATCAGATATATGACCTATAAAGGAAGATACTCTTGATTTATACTCTCTAGTTTAAATTTTTAAATCAATTAATGAATGATAATACCATTAATTTTAAAAACCACCTATGAAATATTCTAATAAATATGTCCAAATAATACCAAAAGGGTATTGAGAAAGACCTATCTCATCATTGCTTGATATGGTTGATAGCTAAACATAGAATAAACACTATTAGCCCTAATCTCAATTGGGAAATATTTCTAACCCTAGATATTGGTGAACCTCAATAAGAAGAGGGAAATAATGAAGAATATACTTAAAATCAGGGCCAATATACTACACAATAAGGTACTACAAACACTAGTGATACTAGATAGTCTGTAGCTATTGAAGGTTCATCTAAAAATATTATGGGTAAAAGGAAAAGGAAACTAGTCCTAGCTCCTTTTGATATAGAGGATGAAAATAAACCCACACAAATTGGGTATAATATTCCTTATCCCACTATTCCAACTATCTCCTCACCAAGGATTGATTCTTCCACCATGGCTCTTTCAAGGGAAGAATAAGTTCTTCCATGAACTATTGCACAGGAAGAATAGGTTCCAATAGCCAACCCTCCTAAAAAGAAGAAAATGAACCTTCTATATCAAGAATAAAGAGACCTCCTCCTAGGAGATCTCAAAGAATTAAGAAATAAAATACAACCCTAGCCTCCTCACCCATAAAAATCAATGAGGATGAAAATGAAAAGAAAGAACCTAGGATTCAAAAGACCTTTGATAGGTTCAAGATTGCAGAATGGTCTATTGTAGATGAATCTACTAAAGAAGAATAAGTACAATCACCTAAACAACCCAAATTCACTAAGGAAGACATGTATATCCTTAGACACATTGGTTATATATAAAAAGAGTTTATAATGATAGATTAACCTATAAAAGAAGAAGAATTGATTGAAGAAAAAAATTGTGGAAGAAGAAGAACAAGAAGTAGTTCCTCATGACTAGTTCCAAAACTTGGAAGAAGCCATGAAATAAATATATAGGCTGAGGAATGAGATAATAGTTTTAAAAGGTAAGAGAGGCCTAGAAAAAATTCTTGGGGTAGCATAATTTATATAACCATCTATGGAAAAATAAAGGTTATTGAAGGAAGCTGCAACAACTTCCTTTGAAGTGCCTACAACAACCTCGTCTACCTTACCCATAGATAGCATTAGTGTACCCTTAAAAGCACTTGCATAAAATAATGATCTAGCTTTGGTACCTTTATATAATATATTTTCTCCTCCATTAACCTCTTCAAAAATACCTATAACAGAAGAAGTAATTGATGTGGATCTTTCAGGTGCTAGGCTAGTAGAAACTAATGACCTCTTGAATTTTATTGAAGAAAAACTTAGTGATGATGAAACTTACCACAAGGATTTTGTACAAATATTTAAGGTATGTGTTGAAATAAGACATCAATAAGATGACTTAAAAGAAAGCTTGGAAAATGCTAAAACTAGGATCAATTATTTGAAAGAAAAGATTAATAAAATGCATAAAACCACTAAATTGTTAATGGAGTGAAGATTACCTTCTGGTTGTATGATATCTACTTAGAAGAAAGATGGATTAAATTCAAATATGACAGGAGTTATAATGATTATTCCTACATGGTTTATGATCCTAAATATTTCTTTGAAGTCTATAGACATGCTGACCCTAATCTCCAAGCATAATTGAGTGAGTTTTACATACACCAATATGTTGTACCCCATGATAAAAATTGGAATCCAAATATATACTTGGGGGATATCCAACTGAATGCATTTACTTCATATATCTTGAATGAAACAAGAAGAAAGAAACAAGTGGAGGAATATTAAGAAATAGAAAACGAAGCTACCCTAATGATTAGGGGTGAATCATCTACTCTAGAAGCTATAATAAATGAATGTATCTCCTTCATTAAATTAGATACTCCACAAGCATGGGTCACAAGGAAACAAGTAGAGGTTTAAAATCACTACTTGAGTCTTATGGAGAGAGATGGAAAGTAAATTTTTTCTTGTTATTATAGATGAGCAAAACTCTTTAATGCTTTGAAAAGAAAGGAACCTTATTCCCCTCAAAACCTTAGGGAGGCCATACACAAGGTATACATATATATTGAACTTCTCAAATAGAAAAGGATAAAATGGATTGAGTTGATATTTCAACCACCTATGCTTTGGTTCCCAATTCCTAACTGGGAGGGAAAGGTCCTAACTAACAAAGAGGCAAAGAAGAAAAGATGGATGACATTGATGATGCTAAAGGTTTATATATATTTTAAGGGATGGGCTACACTGAGACTCTAGATTTGAAAAAAAATATGTGGTTTTAAAATACAGCCAAGGTTTGATCGAGGTTAAGCAAGAGGTTAAGTAGGAGGGTGTGATGAGGCCACCAATTGCTTTATTTTATAGTCTCATCCATACCTAGTTTATATATTTTTCTATGTAAATCCCTAAAACCATCCATGACTCATGAAAATGAATGAACGAATTTATGAATTTATGTGTGCATTCATATATACATGTTATGTTATGAATTAATGATGCTTTTTATTTGATTAGATTATACTTGTGTAATCTTATTTAACAAACATTTGAAGGGTAACATAAGACTATAGGAATCTTGTTTGGGCACAAAACTTATAGATAAGCCTATAACAAAAGGGGATTCTAACTATAGGTTTCCCATAACAACTAATAATTTTTATCTACAAGGTGCTCATATCAATTGTTGGATTCCACTTATAGGGTGCTCGTAGAAACTACTAGTTTCCACCTGCAGGGTGCCTGTAGTAACTAATGGCTTCCACCTATAGGTTTCCTATAGAAAATGATGGTTTTCACCTATAGGTTACTTGTATAAACTACAATCTTTCTCCTACAAGAGCCCATAATCACTATGCATAATAAAACTATGGTTTTGATAAGATGTGATTAGCTCTTAAGGACACATCCAACTATCTTAAGAACCAAGTGGATGATTGAAGAGGATCCTCCATAGTTTTTTTATGGACTCCTCACATGAAAATAATCTTGTATGTGTTTCCAAAGATGATTAATACAAGGATAATGTAAATGAGACAAAAATAAGTAAAACAAAAAAAAACAATATATATTATCCTTAACCTAGTCAGGCCTAAAATAACTAACTTCAATTACTAACCACCTGAAGGCTGACTAGGATAGTTCTTAAAGTATTTTCACCTTTCCTAGTTTATTATTCTTAGTTGGAGCTAATAAATTGCCTTGTGTATTTAATGATAGAACCTAGATTAGATTGGGGATATATAATAATAGAGTAGTAGAATTGTCGAAGTCATTGCATTTCGAATATTGTAATCTTTTGTAAAAATCTTTAATTGCTATAGATCTAAGTAATGAGAAGGTTGACTCTGTAATAAGATTTTTTAAGTCTCTCGAAGAAGTATTAGAGCTTAATTTTGAATGAGGAAGGGTCCCCTTGGAAGGAGTTGTAGTGAAGATCCTAAACCTCTTTAGTTTAAGTGTGTTCTGTAAGTTGATTTCATTATTAGTTTGATTATATAAAGTGTGATGCATGTATGATTCATAAGTGTGAATATTTCTATATTTATATTATAATAATTTTATAGTATAACTATCTAGTGAATTTAGTGTAAGTTTATTGTACTATAACTAGTAAGAAAGATAATTTATGGATCAATAATGCATATATAGTGTTGACATCCTTGAAAATCCTATTTACCCTAGCTTGACAATTAATGTTAATTAGACTTAAGAATTTAGTATTAAATGGGTAATAAGCCTGTACAACAAGATTTAACAATACAAAAAGGGTAAACATCTAGCTAAATATAACTCACCATCTCCACCATGACACCAAACAAGGAATCAAGATTTTTGGTGTGATGATCCCCATGTCCCCAAGATCATGTCTTAGTGTGACTAGCATGTACTAAAAACTAATAAAATAAATATATACCACCTAATTTTAGAGGACATGATGGGTAATTTTTATGAAGATGAAAAGGAAAAGGAATTTTTATTTTGGAAGGTTGTATATATAGTGCAGATCTAAAACAAGTTACCATAGGAGTTATGGGTTTCCCTTCCACCTTGTCCACCATCCATTATGGTGGAACCCTTGGGTGAAGAGATAAAAATTTAGTAGGCTCAGATGGATCCTAAATATAGTGTGTCCTTTAGAGGTGCACCTTTTCCAAATCCTTTGGATGTACTACCTAGAATTTCACCAAAGCCTACCCTTCAGTGCAAATAGTTTATGCACAAATATCATATGGTGAAGGCCTCTTTAGATGACTTGAACATCATTGAGTTGGATGCCCCCATATCTACTATATCTACCTATTGGCCTTTGACTTTGAATAGTGCATATACAAAGACAACATTTCCATAGGTTTTTATGTAGGATGTTCCCACTAGTCATTTGAGGAAGGGCTTCATTTCTTGCATGTAAATTTAGATGCTGAATACTATTCCTCACTATCACAATTTGATAAACCACTCATAGATGATAAGGAATTTGTGCTTGAGTCTCAGAGTAAGGAAGAAAAGTAAGCCACATGCAAAGATGTTGATATATCTATTACACAAGATGTCTTAAAGAAGACAAGAAAGGAGCCAAGCTAAAGTTTCATAGAAAAAGTGGGAAGTGTAGGCATGGGCTAAAGCTATAGCCACATAAAAATCTTAGGATGAAACCATGAATCAATTTCATATTATTTCCACCCAATGACAAAAAACTATAGACAAGGAATAATTTCATCAACAAGATGTAATTGAGAAGGAATAGTAGCACATAGCCAAGGCAGAGGAAGAAGCTCAACACAATAAATTAATTGATATAGTAGTTGCATAGAAGGTCACCAAATTCACCATTGTTACTACCACTACTAACTCAATGCTAAAGGATTTTCAACCTTTGGCCCCATCTACAATGCCACCACCATTAGCTACTATTAGAACTCAGCCTTTAACCATAGGAGATGTTGCTTCACCACAAACTTCATTGGATACTTATACATAAAGTGTAATATATCTAGTTACGGTGCCACCACCTAATTAGACAAGCTTATCTTTGATGACCATGATGGATGTACCTTTACCCCAAGATTGGAGGATGATATTTTTATTGACAATTTCTCATCTTCAATATATACTAGACACTATTTTAACAACTTTTCTAGGTAGTGTACTAGACCTAATAGATATTTCACTAGACATTACTCAAATTTCATTGAGTAAAAAAATTAAAACTACAACTATATTTCAAGAATAATTATCATAAAAGGATTAGTCCTTAAATCAGAATGTTTCATAGTTAGAAGCAGAGAATAATGGGTTGCAGTAAGCCATACATCAAACATGTTACACTATATAGATTCTACACCCAAAATGCATTCAATATCTCACCCTTGATCTTACCTAGTCCTATGCAGATCAACTTTCCTTGCTTCTCAATCAACTTATCCAAGATTGGCAGTGCAGTAACATGTATACCAAGTATGCTCAACAAGGCATGTAAATCAAAGTTGAGACTCTATAATTGTGTGATTTGATTCTTAAATAATAGATGTAACTCAGTTTCATTTTGCATTAAGCTGGTTAAATTACTCATAACATGTTAGACTGGTACTTATAACTCTAAGGCATCTAGACTGGTCTTTAGTTTGATTTTGCTAATGCACCGATAACTTTTACTAAAATTTTGAATCCAAAGGATACTCCATAATCCATGGATGATGTGTTGAAAGCCTCAATCAATGAACATGATACAATTACATATCATCTTGAAGAGTATCACAATCAGGTTTATTGTAATGTATTTGTAGGAGTTCAAGTGCAGAGATATGTAGACTGACTTAACCTACTTTCCACTGATATTGATGCAAAGGTTACATCTATGAAGGCTAATACTACTATAATTGATGATGATGATTTGTATAAATTTTTATATTCTCAAGATCCACTACATGCATTGGTTCATGTGATCTAATAAGTTTTATTAGAATGGAAAACATACAAGTATGATTTGACTATGTTAGATGCCTCCCTTGCTTCTATGGTCAATGATCTTATTTTTATTTCTCCTAGTCAATTCTTGGTGATTCTTTGGTAGAAGAAGAAGGCAAGATATTTGGTGATGTAGTCTTCCATCACTTCTCTACCACCTCCTATCTAGTCTTAGGCATAGTTTAGGTTATGTATTTTTGGCACATTTTGTTTCCTTTATGGTTTTATTTCATAGAGATCAGGTTGGCTGAAACCCTGAAAGTGCATCCAATTGGTCTTGTTAGCTTACTAAAAACCTGAATGGACATTAGGTTATTTGGTAATATTTTGTTAAAGATTATATGATTTTGAATTTTGGTACTTTTTAAGTATTTTTATTCTACATTATCTTAGGATGAGATAACTAATTAAGACTAGGAAAGTGTTAGCAAGAAAGTATGCACATAGGGTGCCATCACAGCATAAGGACACATTAATAGTCTTCAAATTCAGCATAAATGGGATAATTGGTCATAAATTTTATTCCCTTTTAAATAGATTACATGGATTTGTGTTTATCTAACTTGGGAAGCATATAATGGTGTTATAGCTGTTAAAGGTTCCAAAGCAATTTGTTGTAACCATGTATCTAAGATAGAGATGGTGAACTATGTATAAATGTAAACTATGAATAGTTTTAAGAGGTTAGAAATTAAATAACTAGATCTTATATCCATGTAATAGAGGTATCTTGTAAAATCATAGTGTAATAGTTTGATCTCTTCTTAGTAATTTAATTTTATATGGTTTGGTAATTGAATGTGTGTGTGATACCCTTGTACACTTTGTGTATCTCACATGATAACATTTTCAATATATATAAGGTCTTATGAGTACTTGGCTATCCTACAATGTGTAATGATTATTGAATCTACATCGCTATCTTAATGAACTTTAGATGAGAATCACACTAGCTTAAACATCGAGGTTTTCTTGTATTTCTATGTTATATCTTAATGAATCTATATTTCTACAAATTAAGGGCCCATTACCTCTCCCATAGTTGTCCTCATAATTATGAATTTATAGGAAACCAAGAACCTTTGCTAGTAGTAGACCAATAATAACCTTAATGTAACAATTTTTGGAAAATGGCCTTGCCATTGAAATGCCTATCACACTCACTATTATGCATTTATAATAGTGAAATGAATGTGTCATTATAGTCATATAAATTGTCATTTTAATTCAATGAGTGTCACATAATACCACCCTATCCTTATCTTATCCCTTGACCTATTTTAGGGCCTCATTTGATCATTTTACAACTTTTTTGTATGTCTAGACTATGACTAGATATATTAAGAGTTACATTGACCCATCACCTTGGCATCCCTAAACCTTTTTCACAGTTCCAGCCACCTAGATAATAACATAGCCCCATTATTCTATAGTGTAATAAACTATTATCAAAGGGGGAAAATTTATTAACTTTTAGCTTCCCTTTCCCCTAACATACATCTTTCCACTTCCTAAAGCATCTTAGGGTTGGCTTAGACTCATTTCATGTCTCAACAAGCATCAAAACACTATATAAAGACCACTCTCTTTCATTTATCATATAGATGGAAATTATTATGAACACGATCAAAAACAGTTGTGAAAATTAAGGTTATTGATCTCTATTTACCCCTGTTTATGCATACATCCATCTAAAATAGCCTAGAGCTCAGTTTTACTTAGGTTTATAGTCTTAATTGACACTCAAAGTATTCAAATTGGCATTAATACTTAGTCATATTAGCATCAATCTCACTTTTACTAGCACTTAGATTGGGATAACTACATTAGGATTGATCCCCTTTTAAGGTATTACTATGTAGGTAGTATTCAATGCATGGGGTGTTGAGGTTATGCCTAGCCTACCCTACTAATTCCACTCTCCTTCCACTTGTGTTCATCAAAACTCTAAAAAACATGGAGGCTTAAGGTTTTTAAATAAAATTAATAAAAAACAAAATAGAATATGATCCAGGTGTCGATCATATAGGCATAGGCTTCCCAAAACAAAGTAAAGGTCTACCCAAAATTTCACTATTTTTTAAAGAATGTCCTAACACCTATTATCTAATGATTACACTCTACCCTACTCTTACATCACTTCCTAGCCCACCACTTGTCCATTTCAATCATGTATTCCAACTAAGTACAACTTTTCTAATTCATTGATATTTATATAATATTCAAATAAATCAATTGTTATGAAAATTAGTGGTTGATGATACTATAGTATTTTATTCCCTAATTTATTACTCAACTCTTTATCAACATAGGATTACATTCTATAATCCTAAAAAATATAAATCATTTGGTGAGCCTGACTTACTTTAAACATATTTCTTAAAACCTTAGTGCACTATCAGGGGTTCCCTTATAATTTATATAATGTTCTCATCATGATCATCTTGATGGAATCCATTTTATACTTTTTAGTCCAAAGTCTTGTGGTTTGTCTTACATTATCATTACCTTCCATTTGTATAATGATGCACATGTATGTTACTCCTCTCATGAATCATGTCAGAACTCAGCTTATTGCATACATTCGTCCACCTCATCTTGAACCCCCTTCTATGGATAACATTTTTTCATTGTCTAATTTATAGGTAAATTTAGTTAATACTCAATGGTTAGATGACTCATTTTATTCCTCATCCACCTAGACCCATTGACTAACTTTTTTCACATCCCATCTCTACTACTCACCCTTGACAAATAGTATATCCCATGGTTTGAGTTATTACTAGATGGAATCAGGTTCCCCTTTAACCTATACAAGAAAAAATTAATCTGATAATCCCTCCTCATCCTTAATATAATATAATGGGATCTAGGGATCAATATAGAGTAGTATTGATCAGTTGAGAAATACACTAACCAAGATTTCTATATTAGAATTACTTCAAAAGGCAACCATCTTCAAAGATGTTCTTTTTCAAACACTCAATCATACATATTTACCTTGTGATACATATCCATCTTATTTTATATATATTATGAAAATTATAAATGATATTGAGGATGTTATATATTTTGTAAATGAGGATTTTCCCTCATAAATAGTTATCGATCAAAATATACGACTCTTCATTCTTGAAAAAATTAAAACCATCACTATTAAAAAATTTCTAATTGAGAATGGATCAAGTCTTAACATATTAAAATTCACATTTTAATAAAATATGGGGGTTGATATGGCATCCATTCAAGATACATATAATAACATTCAAGGTCTATATGACATTTCCAATAGGCATTGGATCCTATCACAATAGATATGATATTTAGACCAAAAACCCTATCCACATAGTTTTAGGTGATGCCTAACCATTTGCATTATAATTTATTACGTAAGAGCCCTTGGATACATGACATGGAGGTAGTACCCTCTACCTTTCATAGATGTGTCAAGTTTTTACATGATGTATATTTATAGATATATCCATCTGATAACCAACCATCTAGATATTGTATAGTCATTGAACCTACTACCCTAAGTATATCTTTGAATGAGACACCTCATGTTCTCATATAGTCCTCACCTCATATCATTTATATAGAAAAAATGCATACATATGAGGTTGGGGAGTCTATCACCACTATTCCCACACCTATCCCAGATTCTTCTACAACACAATTGATCCCAACCATGATGGATTTTGAGATTTTCATAGCATAGTTACCATTAATTTTTGACTCAGATGAAATATACATCAAAAACTTAGATACAAATTCCAAAACCACCATAGAGGATAAGAAAACACCCATAAACATTGATGATTATTTATGTGGATTGAGATTCACAATAGGAGGACCTAGAGAATACTACTATGATTATAATGCACTCATACCTTTCCCTACACATGCATCCCCACTAGTTCATAATACCACAAATATAGGCCTAGACACTCACTTAAAGTTAGAGGTATATTCTTCTATAAACTTAGTACATATGGTTACATCTATGGATATTGACCCAATTATCTATATTTAGGTAGGAAGTAAACAAGACATACCATAGTTGATCTTACATATATTACTTGATAGAGGATTGATGGCATTACCCATAGTTCACTATAGACCAGTTAGTAGTTTGTCATAGAAAGATGATATAAACTTTTATCTTTTTCACAATATTACTAGATATGATACAGATACATTCTTAAAATTATAAAAAAAACTGAATAAACTCAAAGCTTAGGGAAATATCCATATTACACCTCTACCTCAACTAGTGCAAGAACCACAATAAACTCTTTACCAACCTAGACATTCTAAGAATGATCCATCAACTATCTAGGCTTTCATCAAGAACCAATACATCCCTAATGTTGTTATCGATGAGGACTTCTATCCCAAAACTTGTACTTTGTCATTCTTATAACACATAGGGAATTAGGAGATTAAACTTCAACTTGTTACACATTGTTAGGAATCCTTAGGACATATCACACTACTAGCTTCATGTGGCCCTAAGGTGGTCAACACAATACTTTTTGTCATGAGCATAGGCACTCACATACAAGTTAAAATTTGTAGTACATGGTTACAGACAATGGATACCATAGTCCATAAGATTAATAACTCTTTGAATTTTAGTTATGAGTGACACATAATTTGAATTTTACATGATGGTAGAGATGAATATCATAGATTTCATACAAACATATAGTGGTCAAATGTGGTCGACCCTAGGACTACACAAGAGGGGTCTTTCAAAGTAGAGTAGAATTATATTTGAATGCACAAAATGTATACTAACTCCAAGGATAAGGCTATAATCATACTAACATAATGGTATGACGATCACCATGATGATGATTTATTTGAGTTTGGATAGATTTAGAATTTGACATTAGATGGCTTCTAACTAGATCCACCATTTGACAATCCACATATTTTGGATGTGCTCTTAGGTATATAACATTACTACATTTCATTTGTACATTATCTCATTTACTTTTAATATTACTTTTACATAGTTTCATCATTCCAAATTACTTGTACATAGTGATACAGGTGAATCTCTCCATTTGTCAAAAATTGAAGTCTTCATATTTTGATAAAAGTAATTTCACAACATAGATCCTATTGATAGATTTTAAATTCTTCTCATGGAATGCAAAATAGAATCTAGATGCTTGAGTTATGGCCTACTAAATTTTTATTGTGATAGGTAGAAATAGGGTGTCATAAGTGATGTGGAACTATGCTAGCATGTCAAGTAGACCAATCGATAATTAACATGTGGAAAAATTTAGAAGGGGACATTCAATTTTTTTACACCTCTGATCTTCGACAATCAAGAAAAAAGGGTTGACTATGGGGACCATAACTAGTGGAGTCCACTTTTTGATTGGAAGGGGACACTGCTACCACCAAAATTATGGAGCATTTGGTTATCGACATGTTCCATTTTGGGAGTGATTCATGTGGTGGGTTCTTAAGCCACCACGTGTCTTGCCATCATTTATTATTATTTGCCAATTATTTCCATGGGTATATTTAATTGTAAATTATAGTCATATTTTGACTATATTAAATCCATTTAATATTCACAATACCAAGGTTGAGTTCGAAGGTTCCATTCCAATGTACATGGAGAAGCAACCAACAAAGCATGAGGTGGCCTAAAGCCATGTGAAACCCAACATGCTAACCAATACATAATCATTGAAGTTTCTATGATGGATAATGTGTCCAAAGCCATGAATGGCATGGTAGAGATAAGGCTTTATTAAGCCTTCATTATAATCTCCCATGAATAATGTGGGATTAAAAGCCTTTGTATAAACTTATTGATAAGTATGGAGGCTCAAACCATGGACCTGTCATCCAAAAGTGATAAGGCCCAACTGAGTGGGATAAGGGTTATAAACATTATATAAAGCCCATGAAATGGTATTTGAATCAAGGAATTTCCATGGAGACAAGGTGGACATAAGGACCTATTTTCACTCATCCTTAGTTTTGAGGTACTTGGAGGCACTTCTAGACTTCAAAGTGAACTAAAGATTTGTTTTAGACTCTAAGTTCGTTCCAACCTTATATGGAGTGTAAGGATTTTAATTTGTTTGATGTATTTTTAATGCTTCAAAGTGAAGCCTAAATAGACTGTGTATCACTTTAATAGGCTATTTTTTAGATATCTCAAGTTTTGAGAGACTTGGAGAGGGTTTCACATCTCAATGTAAACTACAGGTTTGTCCTAAACTCTGAGATGAATCTGGCCATATGTGTAACTTCTTGATTTGATTTCATTAAGTCCATTTTGTTGGTTCATTAAAGTGACTAATTGGTGAAGAACTTTAGGAAGGCAAGATTACTCATGCAATGAGAAGGTGTAAGGTCTAGTCAGGTATTCTAAGACTTTTTGAAAAGCTATTATTGTGTTATGAGAAGTACAAAAAAGGTCCATTAAACCATTGTGTTGTAATCACTTTGCATGGAAATAGATTAGTTCATGTTCTAAGTGAACCTAGAGATTAGCCTGAGCGACAGGTAAACTTTGTTATCAATTTGGTGTTGTGAGTACTTAATTTATTTTGCATTCATTTTAGCTTTTCGAAGTTAATCAGATATTTAATCAATTTGAATGCATAATTATCTAAAAAATAAGTGACAATTTAATTAAAAATTAATAATTTTAAATTAATAAGTTGATAAAAGTATCCAAGGTAAATGTTAGCACATTTAGTTGTTTACAGATCACATAGTTTCCTTTATATTGCTCCTTGTACATAGTTTCATTTTCAAAGTGCTTGTCTATAGATTATACCCATAAAACACTATGTGTGTGTGTGTGTGTTTAAAAATACATAAAAATTCAAATATTACATAGAAAATACTAATTCTAAATTTTATGCATTTTCATGTTTACATTCCTTCTATTTTTCATGTACTACATATGTTATCTATGTTAGTGTAGTCAGTTTTATCATACACACATGTTTCACTTATTCCCTTAAAGTGTCATAGACTACTACAGGACTCTGGTCCTCTACATAGATCTATATTTTCTAATATCCACCCATCAGGGAAACATACACATATACATCTATTCAGCCTTAATATATTAGCCCATTGGGGACATCATACACACATCTTCCAATTCTCTAGGTTATATATTTTTATACTCCATATCAAAGATTTAACATTAATTATATCTTGATATTGATTATCTTATACTACACTAATTTTTTTCCAAATAATGCTACTATAGACTTAGCTTATGTATAGTTTTGATCTTATATGGATTTATACCACATGATTATGCATACTTTCATTTATAGCTTTACTAGTCTAGATTTGATTGTCTCTTTACTTCTACATATAATCAAGGGTATTTGAATATACTATTGTACTTTCATTACCTTTGTGCTTTGGACATGTGTCTATATCCTTGTGTATGATTCTTTATTGTGTATGTGTATATTTGAACATGTCCTTCCATGTGGCTCTAAGCCAACCTTGCATGCTCTTTTATGCATGTGGATATTTGAACATATCCTTATATGTGCATTTTTATTGAACTTAGTGAAATGTTCCCATGTCCATTATATTTTGGTCCCTTGGCCTAATTTGCATGCTTAATGTGTTTGTATGTATGATTTCATGTATACTTCATGTCCATGACACTTATCTCTTACTTGTTTCTTTCATATCTAGTTTGTGATACCATGAAGAACCTCATGCATTTCCCCTTCCTTATTGGGTGCCTTAATGGACATCATGCCCCATCCGCCCCAAGTATTTTACTTAGATTATATTTATATTTGTTGTTAATATACACACTTACATTTTTATATCTATCTTGACAACCATGTGAATGTTAGATCTAATAGGCATAGGATATTGCCAACTTGTGCTCAATTTCTTTTACATTTTGATGTCATGTATACAATTATATTGGTTTATCATGTATATATCATATATTTTTAGTCTAACACAAATGTTGCATAGATTTTATTTAAATGATAATTATTACATAAGTTTAACAACTCACCTCAAAAGAGGTGGCATTTATAAGGGTTTGTCACAAAGATCAATCCATCGTAGTGTAGTCAAAACATAGTTTTCATCATGTAGACACATATTACATAGCTCAAACTCAAGAAAATATAGTGAAATATAATCATACATAGAAAAATATTAATTTTTATGGAAATAACACTTTTATACAATAGCACAATACACTACTAGGAGCGTATTGTGTTATATTCCATCTACCCTGTTATTATCTAGTAGCCTCAAAAATGGAAAATTCTAGAATTTTTAGTAAGATATAGTAAGTATAACTTAGATTTTCGTAGTCTCAATCATAGATTATCATATATGTTTAGTATATATTTAGATTTTACATACAATTACACAAGTTTTCTCAGATTAGGGGCATCCTACATAGCATGATCATTCCCATTTTATTTTTTGATATGCATAGACATAAATTATTATAACTCAGTCCATAACCTAGTTTCACTATTTTTTGTGTTTATTTTCTTAGAAAACAAGTAATAACATTTTAAAAATTATGGTTTATAAGAACCTAGATTTTATTGTGTGCTCATGATCCAGTCAATGTAAAGAACTCTTTGGCTTAGGAAGATGGCATGCAATAAGAAAGAAAGCTATAAAATGGTTGATTAAAAATATAGATGGGTGGATTACCTAGCAAAATCTAGCTCCAAGAAGCACTAGACTTTATTGGAAGCTATCAATTTACTCTTTAAACAACTTAAGTTATATAAAATGAAAATACATGCTTGCATGAAGTAATAAAAAGTACTAAAACTCAATGAAAGAAATGATTTTGAATAAAAATGAGTGTTTTTACAAAAATAGCAATAAATTATTAAAAATTAAAGCTAAAATATTAAATCTTATTTTAAAAATGATAGTGTAATTTTAATCTATCATTTTTCCTATCCAAAAATGATATGTGTCCTAAAAAACTTGAGTGGATCTTTGGAGTACAATTTAAATTAGCTATAATAGAATGTTATTCATTGTAGAGTAAACTATGTGGGTCAGGTGGTAGAGGTCAATGAGGATGCATTAAGCTAGAGGATGAGTTAGGAGTGGAGGGAAAGTAATGGTGGTATAATGGGATCTACCATGGTGGTCCACATGTAATAAGGTAGGTACTCTAGTTGTGATATTGTTATTGAATGTTTATTATTAGTTTGAATTTGGGAGGGTACTTTTTAAAGTGAGTGTGGGTAGTTTGAAATGCTATAGGTTGGGGAATTTATGTGGGTATGGAAGGTGAAATGTGTTTGTTTTGAATTTATAATATAAATATGGAAAGGGTAAGAGATTAAATTAGGTTTTTATAGGTGGTTTAATGTTGTTGGGATTAAATTAAGTCTAAGGGCCATCAACTGTGATACATAGTGATTGATATTGATCATTGTCAATTGATAGGGAGTCGGTGTTGGTGAAGAGAAGGACCAACATTGGATCTTCAACACCCAACTAGTGTTAGTCTAGTGTCAACCAATATCAATCTTAAAAATAACTAGCATCGATCAAGACTTAACCAACATTGGTCCTAAAATAAGGAATAAAAATGTGGGAAAGGGGAAGTAGAATGTTTAAGTTAGTTTTGAGTGTGGGTAGGCTTATCTTAGGAGTATAATATCAAGACTTGGGAGTAGCCATTAGATGTAGGTGAGCTAAGGCTTAGGTGGGTAGGGGTAGTTGAAAGGTGAAATGTTTTCTTGGTTTTAGAAAGTTGAGGGTAAACTAAGGCATGTATCTAACTTTTATAGGTGAAGATGATGCTAATGATGTGAGATTAGGTGTCACCTATCCTAAATGATGTACATAAAGACATGACCTAATAAGATTAGGAACACATGATGATAGTTAGTTTGGGTGGCATGAAATATTATTAACATGTGCCCTAAGATAATATGATGTTGGTATCCCTCATCAAGAGATGGGACCCAACTACCAACACCTTCATGTTACCCATAGGGGAGATCAACATCCTATTAGAGGACATCTACAGGATCCTAAGACTACCTATAAAGGGTCGAGTAGTAGAGCCTATTCATAGTGATGAATAAGAATACATGGACCAACTATTTGGAGAGGACTTCATAGAGGCTTGATGTCATGCTGGGGGTTTCTATTTTGAGGATCTATACCATTTAGATATTGAGGGGAAATGACTCATGACCATGATGATGATAGCTATCATTTGTTATGCACTCTTAGACTTAAGTGGGGGTAGATTTCCCTAAGAACTATTAGGTGTGCTAATTGATATGATTGAGGATCAAAGAGCCTTTAGATGGGCCCCAACACTACTGGTTTGGGTATATTAGGAGCTATAGGGCTAACGATTACATAGATACTATGGCATAAGCATATGCCTCCTACTACACTATTGGGTATATGAGCATATCATCATTTTGTGACTAGTTAGGTTACCTTGGCATATATGAGATTAGGCCATATATAGAGTTAATTTCATGAGATGGAGATCAGACATGGCACTACCATGAGTAAGGGTGGAGGTGGAAGACTTGGATTGTCTTAGATAGTAGTAAGATGCATTACTAGATGGGGAGTTTATCTGGTGACCATACATAACATTCCCATAATGGAGGGGGATACACACATATTTTCCTTATAGAGATTTAGATGGATATATGAGAGGTAATCAAAGGTAGAGCTGATCCCTTTTGATCATGTTAGGAGGTAGTATGATTTGATATAGGGTGTCCTATGAGCATTTATAAGATATAAACATGAGGATATAGAGGCACCATTACCTCCACCATAGCCAATAGAGGATGAAACATTATATAAGGAGTTACTAGTTATTATAGGTGTCAATGATGTCAGGGTTACATAGGATTACATCATGTGGTGGTAAGGATAATATGTTATAACATTTGGGCGAGTTGGAGGATAGGGCCCAATTGGAGTTGTAGGTGGATAATAGTAGGCCCTAGGCATGGAGATGTAAGAGGAGGGTGATCAAATGGAGGTGGATTCCCTAGAGAGATTGATAATTATTTTAGAGTGAGATCAAGTGTGATTAGTATTAGATGTAGCACAGGTGGCTCTAGTATCTATGACACTAGAGAAGGACACAACATAGGGTTAGTTAGTAGTGAGGACCTAGGAGAGAGATAGTCTCTAGGCATAATTAGTGACCACCACCTAGGAGAGGGACCATGAATGGGGATATGTATCCACCCTTATATAGGAGAGAGATTATGCATGATCACAATTGGCCACTATTACCCAGTAGAGTAATTTGGCATAGGGTCAACTAGGTATTATCACATAGGAGAGAGAATGGTTATAGGCATAGGTGACCATGATATTAGCTGAGTGGGATGCTCTAAGGTAGATAAGAGGATAAACATCTATAAGATTAGCTTAGATGATTCTAGTATTTATATATATGGCCATAATAGAGGAGTTAAGATATTATGAGGCACATATCTTTAGTTAGATTCTAGATGTGCCCTAGTATGTTGATTATGTAGAAGAGCAGGTTATGGTAGGGAGGCCTAGCAATGTGACACCTAGTCATTGGAAAACATCTATAGGTACCTAGATAGGTCTAAGAGATGGATATAATCTAAGGGTAGTAATACTCCTGCACCATATACCTTATTAGACTCTTTGTATTTATATGATGTTGACTCTAGCTTATGAGCTGATGTAGTGAGATGTATATACCATTTTGAGAGACATGGACATTTGATATATATATCATTTTGATTCAAGTTATGATGTTATTATGGGTGATGTATGTTGTTTATGATTATGGTTAATTATGCTCATATAATGATTTATTTCATGATATTTATGATGTGTATGACATGTAGTGATTGATTTATCATTATTCCTATTAGTAGGTGTATGCTTAATTAGATGTTTGACATTTAAATTAATGAATATATGTGATCCCATACTTAGATATATTATTGGATAACATAATGTCTTGATTCATTTATTTATGAAAAAATGATTAAATGTGGTAATTAAATTTATGATAAAAATTTATAATGGATTAAATGTGATATAATTAGTTTTATTGATGTGATGATAATAAAGATTTCTTAAATAGATGTTATGTAAATGAATTAATATGAGATATACATGATGATGATTTATGACAAATAAAATGTTTTCATGATTAAAAACACCTAGATAAACTATGTGAATGGTTAATGATAATCATGTAATAAAACACATAATGTTATTTAAATGTTGTTAAATGTTATGGTTTCATTTATTTGATTAAATATGAGAGGTGATTTAAAATGTTTAAAACCATTTTAACATGTAGGCTAAGTTTGGACAATGAAAATATATGTAAGAAAAGAGAGAAAATGAGATAAGAAATCTTAAACAATTAAAAGATAAATGTCTTAATGAATGTATCAACAAAAAAGTATGAGAAATAAGATGGAGATGTGGTGTTCTTTCATTAGTGAGGACCAAAATATAGGAAGGTGGATTGGCTTATGAGCATAATTCCATTGCATGCTTTTCATTAATGTTCATTGGTTTTTTAAGAAGTTTTTTGATCACATAGTGTCAAGTAAGCTCAAAATCCCTTATTTTGTGGAGGGTAAAAATGGATATGGATGATAATGGAACCTTTTCATGGGGCTAACTTACACCTTATGTAGGTTTTTGAAGAGCCAATATAAATAAGTTTATGTCTTATTTTGGTGTAGATTAATTTATGTGAGAAGTCTACCTTTTGACTATTGTGAAAGTTGATTGTAGCTTCCAAATTTTTTGATTTTTTTGAATTTTGAAAATGGGTCTTTTGATGTTTTGAGAGGTTTGGGAAGCTAATAAATTTGAGAATATTCCATGAAATTACTTGTTTTGACAAATTTTTTCCTTAGCCATCCTTCAAGGGAGTGGTCTAAGCTTTTGATTTATTAGGCTTAGATAGTTGTCCTTCGAGGGAGTAGTCTACCTTATTTTAAGAAATTTTTGAGTTATTTTGGTAGTTATCCTTCAAGGGAGTAGTCTAAAATGCTAGAGATGACCCATAATATGCTATGTGTGTGTGTGTGTGTGTGTGTGTGTGTGTGTGTGTGTGTGTGTGTGTGTGTGTGTGTGTGTGTGTGTGTGTGTGTGTGTGTGTGTGTTTATTTTTAATTTTTTTATACATAGATGTACTTATACAAGCTTAAGGCTTACCTTTAGGAAGGTAAAACTATAACATGAGAAGGTTGAATAGTGGGTGAGAGGATGCCTTCAAAAACAATGACCATGGGATTCCATCCTATTAGGGATGAAAAGTATCCATGAGAATCATGCCATGGGTAGAGCCATGGTACCCATATTTAGGATTAAATCTAATACTATGATAGATAATCACATCACTCTATTCTTTAATTGATTGTTCTTAAAGTGAGGGGATGAAGGTGATAATCTCATAAAACAAGGGATGAACTTAAGTTAGACATAAGATGAGTTTAAACTTGTTTTAAAAAAATGGATGCAGATGCAAAGTATTGAGGGGCTCAGGTTATAATTTCCCTTCAAAATATGATAACTGATAAGCTCCTGACCCATAATTATGTGTTATAATAAATGGTCCAAGATAATTAAAAGCAAACTTGGCCCATTTGCTTCTTTCCATATTGGTTACATGTTGATTTTAATTTAATATAAGGTCTTTGATATTGAATTCTTGTTCTTTTAGGTGTTTTTTATAATCATGCTTGATTCTTGATAGACATGAAGATGGTTTAGTGTGGCCAAATGACACCCTCCAAGTAGCTCAAGTTGGGATAAACATTCTTGATGATAATCAACCTTGGAAATGATATCCATTAGGGATATATGAAGAGAGGGAATTTGGAATTTGAGAGGCAAGAAAACCTCAAGCTCTAAAGACAAGAGAGAAAGGGGTAACACTTATAGGGGTTCGAATGCTAGTTCAAGATGCCCATAGGGAGAAGGGAATGTGTAAGTGTTAATTTTGATCAGATGCATTGACCATTTTAGTTAACATTTTTTTAAGTGTTTTGCTAAAAGGTTTAGCTTATCCATTAGCTTGTGGATGATAATAGGGTGAGAAACTTAATTCCAAATGTGTCAAAAATATTGCTTACCTTTTTGTTTTTAAAGGATTTTCCATTATCAATGATGATTTTATGAGGAACATCAAAGTGGAAGATAATGTGATGGTTAATTAAGTCAACAATCTTATCAGCTTTGGTTAAAATGAGGGGAATATACTCCACCCACTTGGTGAAAGATTCTATTGTAGTGATGATAGAATGAGGGTTGATTTCACCAATGAGATACAATCCCCATTGTGAGAAGGGCCATAAATCCTTAGAGACTTGAAGACCATGACTAAGAATGTGATGAAAATTAATGTATTGCTAACACTTAATACACTTCTTTACATAATAATAATGGTCTTGGTTAAGGGTAGGCCAATAATAGCCAAGGTGAAGGATATGATTAGTGAAAGTTATACCACTAAAGTGTCCTCCACTAATCCCATCATGAATTTCCTTGATTATGTGAGGGATTTCATGATTATGAATGCATCTAAAGAGGAGACCATCAAAGCTTCACTTATAAATAACTCCCCCTAGTATGGTATGAGAGGTACTTTATATAAATTTTATTTAACCATTTTTATAAAGATCAGAAGGGACACTGGCTAAGGTAAGGAGTCGAAGATCTATTTTTACCAAATATTATATTGGGCCCCTTCCACATGAAAAATGGAAGGGATGTCTAATTTGGTGTAAGAGGTCTCATTAAGGTAGTGGATGATAACAAAGAGTTTAGAATAAGAAGGTGAAGATGAGATTTAGGAGGCAAGAGAATCCATGGTATCGATAAACTTGTTCATATATCATAGATTTTCTTGAATAAAGTAATGATTGAATGATGTTAAGAGTATATCCACTAGTTGTTTTTACTATTTTTAAACATCATTTTTATATTGGTAAGAACCATTGATTTAGTTAACCACAAGTTTGGAGTCAACAAAAATCCTGATCTATTTGACTCCTAAAGACAAAGTTGTTTGAAGACCTATCACTAGGGCCTCATACTCAACCATGTTGTTGGTGCAACCAAAATCAATTTTAAAGGATAAAGGAAAAGGTTCACCATTAATAGGGATAAGGATGATATCAGCTCCTTGACCATGTTGACACATTGATCCATCAAAGAACATGGTCATCTAATAAGTAGAATCCTCTTGAGAAAGAGTTGTGATGGACTCATCAGGAAACTCAAGAGGAGGTTGGTTATCTCTTAAAAGTGTGTCAAGAAATTGGTCAACAATGATTTTCCCTTTGATCGACTTTTTCTAGAGGAATCCAAGATCAAACTCAGCTAAAATCATGAGCCATATAGCCATACAATGATTTTTATATGGCTTAAAATGCATGCACTTGAGTGGGTCAATGTTAGTTATGATGAACATTTTGTGGTTAAGAAGGTAGTGATGGAGTTTTTAAGCCATAAATACTAAGGTGAGGAACAATTTCTTGGTATATGTATATCAAGTTTCATACTCTATAAGTGTTAAACTTATATAGTAGACTAATTTCTCTTTATATTGATCATCATGATGTACAAGCATGGACCTTAAGAAATGGTTTGTGGTATAAATATAAAGGTAAAAGGGTTGGTCCTCTTTTAGAGGGAAATGAACATGTGGAGAAAGAAGATACTCTTTTAGTGAATCAAAGGCATTTTGATAGTCTTTATTCCACTTAAAGGATATGAATTTCTTAAGAAGATGATGGAAATAATAACATCTATCAGATAATTAAGAAATGAAGTGATGAATGTATTATATCTTCTCTTATAGATTGTGGAGCTGTTTGAGGTTAGTTAGAGGAGGCATGTTGAGGATTGCCTTGACTTTAGTGGGATCAAATTCTATTCCATGGAGAGAAATAATAACTCCAATAAGTTTACCTGATAAGACCCCAAAGATGCATTTCTTAGGGTTAAGGCAGATGTGAAAGTGGATAAGGCATTCAAAGATAACCTTAAGTATTGCCAAATGATCTTTAAAACATTTAAACTTTCCAAGGAGGTTATAGATGTAGTCCTCTATAGTTTTATGGATAATGTCATGAAATATATAGGTCATGACACATTAAAAAGTTTCACCAGCATATTTTAGACCAAAAGGCATGACCCTATAGCATAAATTTTGCCATGGGGTGATAAAGGTAGTTTTATGTTGATCTTCTAGGGAAATCAAAATCTAATTATAGCTTGAGAATATTTCGATAAGAGATAGTATCTTATGGTTGAAAGTAAGATCAAAAAGTTATTCAATGCTTGGCAAAGAGAAGTCATATTTTGGATAAACAAGGTTAAGATCATGAAATTAAATGTAAATACAGAGTCCCCCTATTGCTTTGGTGATTGACATGACACTCATGACCCATTGGGGATAGTCAATGGGTTGGATGAAGTTAATGAATAAGAGGTGTTGAAGCTCTTCTTTGACAAGAAGGGCTATATGAGGTTGCATCCTTTAAAGCTTTTTCTAAATAATCTTTGGCATCAAGGGTGGTAATGATGTTATGGATTAATATGGAAGGGTTGATTCCTTACATATTAGTTTAATACCAAGAAAATTATATGTTATGGTCTTGCAAAAAGGAAGAGAAATCCTAATGCTTTAAGGAATCTAAGGATTGGACAATTTTGACTATATAGGGGTTATCTTGAGTGCCCAATTTGACATCAATAGTGGCTTAATTCAACATGGTCGATGTCTCAGGAGGAAGATATTTGTGAATGTAATAATCTTTAGCACCAAGATATGTTAGAAGGGAATCATCATCCTGACACTGGATGATATTAATGGTAGGAGATTTGTCTTCTATCATCTTAGGATGAGTTAGAGGAATGGTTCTAATTTCCTCATCTTTTTGATAAGTTAGGGGTCTTAAACTAATCATATTGATAAACAAAGTTAGGGGGAATGATATATATATCCTCATATGTTGAATGAGAAGGGGTTGGTGAGGAAAACATTTCTTCCTCAATGATGGTGATAGGAAGTGGGTTAGTTGTCTCTTCTAATGGAATGAATCTAAGACCAAATCATTCACAAGGTTTTTAAGTTTTTCATGGTATTAACTCATGTGGTCCATATTCATAACAGCCTAAAATAAATCCCTTCCAAACACACTAATGGAGGTCTATCTTGTCAAACTTTGGTTTATCCAAGTAAGATAAATTAGAGGTGGATAGTTTAGTAAAAGAGGAGGTAGTAGGGGTGGAAAATGGTTGTTCAAGTCCCCCATAGATAAGATTAGTTTGGAAATTGGGAGGCCCAAAGGAAATAGTGGTTCTAATGTTAGAATCATATCTATGCTATTGGTCAAGGATCCCATACTCTTAAGGAGTAATAAAGTCATCTAAGGTCAATAGGTGATGCTTCCCAAGTGAGAGATGTTAAAATGTGGATTTCAAGGGGTCCTTCATGGGGATTTGGGAGGAAGGTATGGATGATCTGGTGGAAGCTTGGTTGGTCGAAGAGGAAGGACATACATCCTTGATTTTGGATGATAACATCATTGGGTTGGTAAGTCAAATTACATGACTTGAAAGGACTAGGGTCAATTGGCATGACATGGACTTGACCCTCTTGCTCAAAATTGATGTACCAATGTAAGATTGATGACACATAACCCATGAAATAGATCCAAGGTCATTTAAGAAATTTTTTATATTATAACTCTCTTTCTACCACATAAAATATATTAGGAAGAGTATGAGGACCTAGATGTATATGAAGGATGATACTCCCTAAGGTAGTTTTCATGGTATCATTAAATGATCAGAGTATAATGGTAGTTTCCAAAATGATGTTCTATAGTACTTTTAGTTGGTCATACACATGAGAATAAATTATATTAATGTTGGCATCCCCATCAATCATAACCCTCTTAATATGGGTTTGGTTGATGTGGGAAGTAATAAAAAGGGAGGATTTAGATCATCTATATGAATAAGGGGTATATTTGAATCCTAAAAGTTAATGAGGGTAGATAGTTAAGGGCTCCAATGAAGGATGATAAAGATCATGGATCTTCAAGTTAAACATATATAGATTATAAGGCCTCCATCATGGATTGACAGTGTTGGGGTGAGGTATCGATTAACTCATATAAATTCATCTTCACCAGTGTTTGGTGAAGTTGTTTTAGAACTATCCTTTGTATTAGTTCAGAGGGGTTAGATTGGGGTGCACCCAAGATATAAATCTTGGGCTTGGGTGAAGGAATTTAGGTACAATTTGATGTTTTTATAGAATAAGGTTATGTCAATGGGATGTACATCTTTTCTTTCTCTTTATCTTTTTGGGCTTATGATTGTGTGACCACGTGTATGGTATAGATTTAGAAAGGCTATGGGCTATTGGGATAATTTGGTTCCTTTTCACTCTTAGATGATATTTTAGGGGTAGGTAGACATGGGGTGGTTGATTTTGGATTTTGGATTGATGGTGGGCTCATTAGAGGTTCCTCTATTAAAAAACCATCCTCATCACATAATTTGTGGATTATGACCTAGAGAGATTTATAGTTTTTCACATCATGTCTAGGTGTCCTATGGTATGAGAAAATTAAATTATCATTAAATAAAGATTTCTTTAGACTAAGAGGATAAAATTACTTGATGGGAGGTAAGACCAAGTGGAAATATTGTAACAACCTTTGTAAGATGGTGAAATAAGACTCTATCAAAGGTGACAAGGAGGTGGGAGTTTTAGTTTTGATAGTAGGGATGAAAACCTTCTTAGGGGTAGGCTTGATAATTAGAGCTCTAGATGGTGGAATGATATTGGTAGATGGTATTGGGGTAGATAGTTTGGAGGTTGAGTATTTTGAAGTAGATGGTTTGGAAATAGAAGTCTTGGTAAGAATAGGTGGAGTTGTAGATAGAAGTAGAGGTGTAGCTAGAATCAAAGGTTGGGTTTATGGTTTCTTTGGGAGGCTTGGTATTTTAATCAAGGTGGAGGAATGAGGTCCCAAGATGGAATAGGGACATGGTCTTAGAATGGAAGGTAAAATGAAAATGGGAGGTGGGGAGGTTTTGGATTTTTGAATCCTAGATGATTCAACTTTCCTCATTGGCTTGACTTGTGGATTCTTAGGTGGGTTTGGTGGTGATACGTCTAAATTTAATAGAGGATGGGTGGGATCATGAGTGAGGAGGACACCTAGGTTATTGATGGGATTTAATGGGATAATGGAAGGTGTTTTGGTTGCTTTAGAGGGAGTTAGGTTGGATGTTTTATCTAAGGTTTAGGAAGTGGAGGCTTTTGTTGGCTTGGTTGGGGTGATGGTGGTTTCACTTGTGCAGGTTAAAGGTTAGGCAGATAATGGTGTGTTTGAGGGATCCTTTTAGTTAAGTATGGGAGTCTAATGTGATGTCAAAACATGGCCCAATCAAGATTTGGTTAAGAGATAAATTCTATGTTTTGGACCAATCTATAAAATGGCTTATAGATGGGCTTAGTTACTTCAGTGTTAGACTCTAAGGATAAACCTAGTGGCTAATAAAGTGAGATGGCCACATTTTCCTTTTCCTCTATCAAAGGTTTTACGGTCCTGGTGGGTGATTCTTCATGGAAGGGGTAGGTGAGGCAATATTTTCCTTAGGTATGCTTTCCAAAGGAAGGGTAGATAGTTATTATGTGGAAGAAAAAGACATGGGGTTGACAATTTCCTCCTTTGTTATGCTTTCCAAAGGAGATGTTGGTGATTCCACTACCTCAATAAGTGGAGAAGGGATGGTGATTTCCTCCTTTATTTCATTTTTGAAAGGAAGGGTAGGTAACTCTACTACCTCAATAAATGGAGAAGAAGTGGTAGTTTGGGGCATGTGTTCATTAACTATTAGATCTTTTAAAACAACATAAATTGTGTGAACCTCATGCTTAATGGATGACTCTGTATTAGTGTCTTCACTATTTGTGGAAGATGGGTGGTTAAGTAATGGTTTTCTGAAAATGTCAAGTGCTTGATTGGGGGGTGAATTTGGGTTATGCATCACAACTTCACCCTTATCAATCACATCTTGGAGATTTTTTTAATGTCTTACGTCTATCAAAATTGTGTCCAATGACATGATGGAATTTACACATTTATTTATCATTATACCAACTTGGTATAAGGAAGGAGGAATAAAATTATTAGGGTCATTTGATTAGAGGAAGTTGGATGATAGATGCCTTTAACAACTTCTCCAAAACTGAAGTGTAGGACTCCTTGATAGAGTATGGCACTTTTGTATATATCAATTTTGGGTTTTATAATTTTGGTTAGAAGAGGTGGAAGGATTGGGTTGGTTGACAACTAGAGGAGGAGCCATTTTAAACACAATTGCATTTTTGGTTCCTTTATATTTAGTATTGGTTTTGGTGTGGTTTATGGGTTTTGAGGAAAAAGATTCATTTGATTTGAAACTAGAATTTTTGTTCCTCAATTTAATCTTTCCCTCATTAATTATTCTAATCTCCAACTTATGAGCCATGGTAAATTCCTCATCAAAGGTTTGAAGGTCTGAACCTATAAGTTTGATGAGATATTCTTAGAACAATCCCAAGAGAAAATCTTAATCAACTTAGGTTGGGGTAAGGAGAAGGAGAGTTGGTTGATCAACCCTCTCCAATGAGCAACAAAGTTGGAAATTAACTCATCTTTAAATTGCCTAATGGAATACAGGTTAGTGATAAAAAATTTCTTGGAAATATTAATAGAGAAATAGTCCAAGAAATTTTGGGCTAGTTGGGAAAAAGATAAGAGGGAGTGCCTAGTGATGTCACTATATCAATATAATGTGGGTCCAACAAAGGACATGGGGAAACTTTGAATAATAAGAGTTTCATCATAAATAATCAGATAACCTCAATGCCTAAACACTTTAAGATGTTGTTGGGGATCTTCTTTTCTTTGGAATTTATAAAATTTTAGAAATTCTCATTGTGTACAGTATGGTTGAATTGGGATGGAAGGGTAAATTGGCTCATTGTTAATCTATTCATATGATAAGAGATTGTGGACACAAAAAATGGATGACTCTAGAATTTTTATCTTGTCCATCAACATTTTGATAAGATAAATTTGTGGTGGTGCACCCCCATAATTGTAAGGTATATTTTGTTGGGGTTGTGAAGGTGCAACATATGGGTAACTAGTAGAGGGTTAGGAAGATTCCAAATATTGGTAAGTGGGAATGGAAGGTTAGGAACATGCCACATATTGGTTAATGGGCATAGAAGTTTGGGAAGAATGTGGAGGCATATACCCTTGTGGGTTTGAGACATACCTTAGGTTTGGTGGAATAAACAATGATTGGGTAAGAGGTATGGTAGGGTTGGTGGGTTGAAAGTGATTAGTTACCTTAGTACTAATGGGTAGAAGTGTAGAGGGTATGTAAACTAATAAATTTTGGAAATGGGTGGAAGATGTTGGGTTGTGAATGGCAAGTGGTAGGGAAGTAACACTAGTGGAATTCATCCCAATGGTGAGTGGTATATGGGTTGCCAAAGGTTGAGTGGCTCCTAAATTTGGGGGGTTAGTGATAGGTTTAGTATGGGTATAAGGTGCTTGAGTATTGGTTGATGGAAGGGATTGGTGTTGGGTGGTGGTGTTTGAAGGTTTGTTGGTGGAGGAAGAGGCTTGGGTCACATAGTGATGTAGGGGCATCATATAAGGACCCCAAAAATGATCCATTTTTTGTCTTTAGAGAGTATAATTAGTGTCAAATAGGTTTACTGTAAAATAGGTTATAAAGGTCATTATTAGTCCATGTTTGGAGTCTTGGTAGTCTCAAGATGCATAAAATTCAAATTTTAGGTTTTCCCTCCAAAAACTCTATTTGAAAATTTGAATGTTGATTAAACTTTGTATAAAGAATTTTTAGCTATGTATGAAGGTGTAAAATGTATATGCATGTATAGAGGTTGTATATAATATATAAGGTCCATAAAAAGGTCATTATTATATAATTAGGGTCAAAACACACCATATTGTGTGAAAACCAATAAATGTTATGTACAAAAAAAAAAACTCTACGTGGAAAAAATGGTCAAGAAATAGCTATGCACTTTTTTAAGCATGGAAGAATTAGTTTTGAGTAGTATAATAGAGTTTAATTTGAATGTTTTTAAGGTATAGGATATACAAGATTTTTATGAAAGTATAAGGGTAATTTGAACATGAAAAAACCCTATTTAAATGAATATCAATAGGTTTAGACCCTATTTGAGGTCATATTGTTGTTGATCATTTCATGTGTTTACATGATGAATGAAAACATTTTAAGTTGTTATCAAGTATGAATTAGAGATATTATTATATATGTTTGAAGAGAATACTTGAGGAGATATTAAAAAAATAGAGTTTTGTATAAAGAATTCAAAGTATAGACTTTTATTCCTATATAAGTGGGTTGTTACAAGCTGAATTTGCTTAGTTAATGAAAAATGACTTATAAATGCATCTTAACGTGATTTTAATATGTTGGATGGGAATTTTTTTTTACTTTTATGATGACAATTTTGAATAAATATAATGAAATACATTTGTTGTTCATTCCTAACCTTAAATAGTCCCTTGTTGTATGGATGAGTTTTCCTGTTAGCAGACTATGTTATGTTGTTAAGGATCAAAATACTTTGAGATGGTATTGTTTCATGTTCCTAAAATTTTATTCAATTTTTTGGATGGTAAAAATACAATAAGTTGTGGGATATTATTTATTATTCTAATACTACACAACTAAACCTTGCACCTATAACAGTCAATGTTGATAGGACTATGAGTATTGTGTGTGTTAGTATAATGAAGTGTGTTTATATGGAAGATAAAGTGCTTGATGAAATTGAGCTGAATAATTGGAATTTTTTGAATTTTTACCTTAAATCTTTTATTACTTTACAAGATGTTTTATTCATCCCTTACAAGGATATAGTTCTTAGACTAATAGTCTGTGTATTTAGTTCATTAGATTTTGAGTTTGGAAGATTTAATAGTGGATTAGATAGTAATAGTTGATGATTTAAAAACATTAAAATAGTCAATTTAGAGCTTATATACCTAGTATAAAATTTTGATACCCATACAAACATTATAAATTAATTTTTTTAACTCTCGGGCTATAATAGTCTTGGAAAACCTTAAACCTAGAGTTTTGAATATATAGAGAGAACCCACGAGTAAAAATAGATGAAATTTTGTGAAAAGATTGGGAAAAAGGTATGCAAAGGTATTTTTAATATTATTTTGTGTGACCATACTCCTATGTATGGAATTTGAATATTGTTGGTAAACTAACCCCAAATAGGCCTAATAGGCCTAAATAGAGATATGAAAAGGAACTTAACAGTGTTTTAAAAATTGAATTTGATTTTGAGACTTTTGGGATAGAGGGTTTATGGAAAAGGGTATTTGTATCAAGTTATATATTTCAAATGTTTGCAAGTACAATTTTGTACAAAGCAAATCAGTCCATAAATAGGGCTACAAGGAATGTTGACAAAGTAGGCAAAGTTATTTAAAGGAAGGGCTAGGTGCTTGGACAAGTGAGTCAAGTGAATAAAAATTATTAAATGATCATAATGAGTATGTTTTATGTGTATTAAATAAGATGTTAAATCCAATAACCTTGGAGAACAAATGATCTAGTGAACCTTGATAGGGACTCTTGTGCAAGAAGACAAAATTGGTTGATGAGAGGAGTTGAGAGTTAATATAAGTTGGTGATTTGACTAATAGGAAGAGTGGGTAATGAAACCCTTTTGTAAGAAGGATCAAATAATTTTAAAAGTTAAAGAACAAGGAGAATTTTTAAACCATATCAAGAATGAAGAGTTTAGAAGCTATTGACAAGAAATGGTGGATTTGTATAAGGTATAGAGAGAAAGATGGAGTGGGCTATGCATCATATGGTATCAGAGTGGGAAGATTATTTGGGAAGAGGAAAGACAAAAATAAGAATCCAAGGTACATGGTTTATTTTATTTTTCATTTGATTTTTTAATTTGATGTGTTAAAGTGTGCATGAAGGTTAAGAGAAGTTGGTAGCAGCCTTGCAGCTAAGTGTGGCTTGTTGATCAATAAAGTTATTAATAAACTCAAGTGAGAGAGAGATACTCATAAATAGAGCTTAGAAGAGAGGAGTCTTATAGGTGGGATAGGAGGATAAGTCCCAAGTGAGTATAAGAGAGAGAGATTCAAGTGAATGACCCAAGTGAATGGTCAAGTTGTGGCACGAGAGTGAAGGCTTGTTAAAAAGAGGAATAGGTCTAGGTGAGGCCAAATAATTGATAAAAATATTAAAGGAGATGAGGAGATATAAAGGTAAGAAGAAACAGGGCATAGTGGATGAAAGGAGCTACCACAAGAAGAATATGGTGAAAGATGATATTAAGCAGAGAATAGATATGGATAAAGAGATGGCTGAGATGAGATAACAGATGGATAGGATGCTAATTATGTTAGAGAAGAATAATTTGATATGCAAGAAACTAAAAATAGAAATGAAAATGCTTTGGTTGAGAGGACAACATAATGAAAAATAGGAAGAACATCACCTTGATGTAGTTGAGATAAGTTTGAGTGAAGAAAAAGAGAACAATTTCATCCATCTAGATGAAAGGAAGGATCAAAATGAAGTGGATTAGTTTGATAGCCTCGTAGAAGGCTTGGAAAATGAAATACAACTAATGGATAAAGGTAGTGAAGTTGATTGCAAGTTTGTATATTATAGTAAAGAGCAACTAGAGGTAGAATTGGCAGCCATAAAAAAGACCTTACAAGGTGAAGTGATAGAGAATGAATAAGAAGTGTAGGTTTTAGTAGTTAAAACTCACATGAATGAGAAAAAAGAGCATGGAGAAGCAATGATAGTAGTAGTATAACAAGTTGAAGATGTGGAGCCTTATGGGAGCTTAATTTTTATTGAGTTAGCAATTAGGCAAGACATTATTTTTGTGCTGATTGTAGGTATGAATATGGAATAAAAAGAATATGAAAGAACAAGAATTTTAGTAGTGGTATGGGGCATCCATAGCCCACATGATAGAGGTAAAGAGGAAGAAGAGAGTGTACATGAAATGCAAGATGATGAAAAAAAGCAAGGAATAATAATAGTGTATGATAGAGGAAAGGTTAAGCATAAGGAGTAGATAAATCATGTATATATAGGAGTAGCAAAGGATTATCTAAGAGATATGGATTGGAAGAGATGGAAGAATAAAGTAATCTATTAGAGATCAATTTCTATCTTCCCTGGGAGTATGATGCAGGGGCATCCTTAAGGATCCCAAAAATGATCCATTTTTGTCTTTAGAGAGTCTAATTAGTGTTAAATAGGCTATAAATGTCATCAATAGTCCATTTATGTAGTCTTGGTAGTCTCAAGATGCATAAAATTCAAATTATAGGTCTTCTGTCCAAACACACTATTTGAAAATTTGAATGTTTATTCAACTTTGTATAAGGATTTTTGAGCTATGTATGAAGGTGGAAAATGTATATGACTATCTAGAGGTTGTATATAATAGAGAAGGTCCATATAAAATTCATTAGTTTATAATTAGGGTCTAAACATACCATATTGTGTGAAAACCAAGAAATGTTATGTAAAAAACAAAACTCTACATGGAAAAAATGGTCAAGAAGTAGTTATGCACTTTTGTAGGCATAGAGGAATCAATTTTGAGTAGTAGAATAATGTTGCATTCAAATGGTTGTAAGGTAGAGGATAGACAAGATTATGTATGTAAGTAGAAAGGGAATTTGAACATTAAAAATCCTTTTTAAATGAATATGAATAGGCTCAAACCCCGTTTGAGGTCATATTATTGTTGTTGATCATTGCATGTGTTTAGATGATGAATGAAAACATTTGAAGTTGTTCCCAAGTATGAATTAAATATATCAATATGTATTTTTGAAGATAATACTCGAGGAGATATAAAGAAAAAAGAGTTTTGGATAAAAATTCAATGTACAAACTTCTATTCCTATATAACTGGTTTGCTACAAACTAAATTTGCTTAGTTAATGAAGAATGACTGGTAAATGCATACTAATGTGATTTGCTTGGATAGTTTTTTTTCCCTTTTTTTATGACAAGTTTGATGAAATATAATGAAATACATTTATTATTCATTCTCAACCTTAAATAGTCCCTTGTTGTATGGATGAGTTTTCTTGTTAGTAGAATGTGTTAAGTTGTTAAGGATCAAAATACTTTGAGATGGTATTGTTTCATATTTATCTAATTTTATTTAGTTGTTTGGATGGTAACTATCCAATAAGTGGTGAGATATTATTTATTATTCTAATACTACACAACTAAACCTTGTACCTATAATAGTCAATGTTGATAGGATTATGATTATTGTGTGTGTTAGTGGAATGAAGTGTCTTTATATGGAAGATCAAGTGATTAATGACATTAAAGTGAATACTTGGAATGTGTTGAAGGATTGCCTTTAATATTTTTTTACTTTACAAGATGTTTTGTTCATCCCTTATAGGGATACAATTCTAAAACTAACAATCTATGTATTTATTTGAATGAATTTTAGAAATTGATTTTTGTTAACTCTCAGGCTATGACAGTCTTGGAAAACCTTAAACATAGGGTTTTGAAGATATAGAAATAACCCAGTGGTAAAAATAAATTAAATTTTGTGAAAATATTTGGAACAAGGTAAGCAAAGGGATTTTGAATATTATTTTGTGTGGTCATACTCCTACATACACAATCTGAAGATTGTTGGTAGACTAACCCCAAACAAGCCTAATAGGCCTAAACCAAGATATGAAAAGGGACTTAATAGTGGTCTAAAGATTAAATTTGATTTTGAAACTTTAGAGATAGAGGGTTTATAAAAAAGGGTATCTGTATCAAGTTATATATTTCAAATTTGTGTGAGTATAATTATGTATAAATCAAAATAGTCCACAAATCAAGATATGAAGAATACTGATAGAGTAGGCAGAGTTGGTTAAAGGAAGGGCTAGGTGATTAGACAAGTGAGTAGAGTGAATAAAGATTATTAAATTGTTATAATGAGTATGTATTATTTGTTTTTAATTAGATGTTTAATCCAATAACCTTGGAGAACAAGCGATCTAGTGAACCTTGACAGGGACTCTTTTGCAAGAGGACATAAGTGGTTGATGAGAGGAGTTAAGTTTTGATAGAAGTTGGTGAGTTGATGAATAGTAAGCATGGGTAATGAAACCCTTTTGTAAGTAGGATGAAAATAATTTAAAGGTCAAAGAATAATGATAATTTGTAAACCATAACAAGAAAGAAGAGCCTAGAATTTATTAACAAGAAATGGTAGATTTGAACAAGGTATAGAGAGAAAGATGGAGTGAGATTTGCATCACATATGTTAGGTAGAGATATTGGAAACTGAGGTCTCACCCATAAGGTAGGTTGGCATGCCACAAGGAGGTTCAATAGATGGAACCAAATCAGGGGTATGATTAGTCATGGTGACAAGGTAGTGTTGGAGAGCCATATGATTATTATCAAGAAGGGTGGTGAAATCCATATCTCCTCAAGCAAAGGATCAAGGCATATCAAGACTTTTAGAGTGGTTAGGGAACTTTATGCATTTGTAATGTGATTCATGGATGAGGAAGAAGAAGATGGGTGGTTGGGAGGTGGATCTTGGTTTGCTTGGTTTTTAACTTATTGTCTTGTCAAAACCATGGAAAGAAATATGAAATAAGGGTGGAAGTGATCTCACACACTTAAAAAGAGAGAAAAAAATAAAAGATTCAAGGAAAACAAACATACACTAAGAGTACATTTAAGTCCTAGAATTGTTTTTATCTCTCTTTACACTTATGCCTAAATTTAAGAAGTTATGAAACTCAACTTGGACTTGTAGAATGGGAACTAGAAAAGGAAGTCTAAAGATGGTTTCAAGTTATTCAAGGCTCTTAAAAATATGTATTATAATTTGGTACATGGCTTCATATTGGGGCCTACCCCCTCCCTTCACACACTGCAGTGATAAGGGTGTCAAGTGCTTAGCCAAAATATACCAAATTGCTAAATTTTATACTTAGCCAACAAACTAAATTTTGGTTTCTCCCCTTGGTAGTGAAGTCCAAGTCGGATAGCCAAGGGAAAGGTTTACTAGTAGTTGATGAAATCCTAGTTGGTACTTATGTTAGTGTTTGATGTTTGATTTGTATGAGTGATTTGGTATTGTGTGTGTGACAAAAAAGTGATTTTTTATGATTAATTATACCATTTAAATTTTAAACTATGTGAACTAAACAAGAAAGCAAACAATGGATACAAGTTGTTTTTAAGCCCAAAGGGAAATTTTGATTTATTTTCAATGAGTACAAGAACAATTATGATGCACCTAAATGTGGTATGAAGATACAAGTACAATCCTAGGATAAGTGTTTTTTTAATGTTTAGAAATGAAGGAAAAAGGAAAAGTTTATCTTTTATAAGAATGCAAAGAAGATTAAAACTTGCTCCATAAAAGAAGAATTTGAAAACTATGATTTTCAATGAAGAAATGAAATAAATAATGTTTAATTTTCAGAAATAAAAGAATTACAATGGATGAATATTTTACTAATGAAACTAAATTTCATAAAAAACTATGAACCCAATAAAATTTCTTGGTCCTACTAGGTGTGCCAAAATGTTTCACTATTTTTTTTCTTAGAAAACAAGTCAAAACTTAAAAAAGGGGTATGGTTTAGAAAAACTTGGAGTTTTTTGTGTGCTCGTGATCTAGTCGATGTAGAGAACTCCTCTTTGGCTTGGGAGGATGACTTGCAATAAGAAAAGAATCTAGAAAATGGTTGATTAGTAAGATCGATGGGTGGATTTCCAAGAGAAAGTTATATATAAGAAGTGCTAGACTTCCTTGGAGGTTGTCAATCTACTCTTTAAATAACTTAAGTTCTGGAAAATGAAAATAAATGCTTACAAGAAGTAATAGAAAGTACTAAAACTCAATGAAAGAAATGTTTTTGAATAAAAATGAGTGTTTTACCAAAATATAAAATAACTTGTTAAAAATTAAAGCTTAAATGTTAAAACCTATTTTAGAAAATAGTTTGAGTCTCTGTGATGTTATAGAAATAAAAAAATCATAATTTGGGTGAAGGTGAATGGGTGGAAATAGATTGTTGTTTTTTGGAAAATAAATCACATTTTGACTGATTTCAGTCACTTTACAACTAATATTGGTTAAGACAACTGATTATGGTTAGGGGATGACTGATGTTGGTAAGAGGTGACTGATATCATTTTTTGTAGGTTATGGTTGTTACAAAGTGTTTCCCTTGGTCTCCTTATGCTGTGTAGCACAACGCTCAGGATCATGACATGGCTTAACCACCTCCCATGGATTAATTAACTCTATAAATTTTATCGAGCACTAATAGGTTGATATTTTGGTACAAAAACAATGGGTAGGCCAATAATTGGTATCAAAGCTAAAGGTGTCAAGTTAGAACCCCTCACTTGCACTAGGATGATTGTTGCAAGGTGTCACCCTTGGTATTTTATGATATGTAATGTAGCGCTTAATTTAATGACATGGATTAACCACCTCCCATGGATTCATCAACTCTATTGATTGTATCAAGAACTAATATATCAATCTTTTGGTGCAATGGTAACTAGTCAACCAATATTGGTTTGGGGCAAAATAGCTATGGGGTTGGTTGTAGGGAGATTTTATTAGTTATTTCTAGATTGGATGTTGGTCATGAGGTTGGAATAAATTCCTATAAGTGTCAAACTCAAGATTTGTATAGTCATTGTTATCTAAAATTGTCCTACATAAGAAGCTTTTGCCTGTAGCCTAAGCAATCTTGATATATAGCTATGGTTTGAGGATCAATCAAAGGAATTACTCCCTTTAGGGTTTGGATCAATTGTCTCTTCTTAATGAGTGAAAATATATAGAAGAACAATAAAGGAATTGGTTTTCATAGATAAGACAATGTGGTAGTTCATGATCAGTCACCTTTAAAAGTCTAAACTTAGTCATGATCCACCTAGTTCATTTGATTGAAAGAATTTGTAGGTTCTATTATGAGTATAAGCCTTCAAAAATGATATAGTAGTGTGGGACATGCCTAGAAATGTCAAATTAAGGCCATAGTAAATAAATATTTGGAAACAAAAATCCTCAACAAATTTCAATTTGAACAAAGAGTTACTAGGTGGCATAATATCAAGATCCAAGAACAAAGATCAACGACATGCAAATGATCTCACAAAGTTAATAAGTAAATGTAGATCTATGGCATACGTTTAATCATGTGATTGAAGATCAATGGTAAGCATTATTTCAAAAGGTTATGGGATCCTAAGAATCAATGTAAACATGTAAAGTGTTTTGATCATGGTAAACTCTTGAATAAATTGATGGACTATGTTTAATCAAGTAGATCAAAGATCAATAGAGTGCATTCAATCATGTAGAAATAGATCAATAATGCAGATCAAGGTCAAAATTCAATGAGCCTAGATTGTATGAAAGGCTGCCACATGTTGTAAGCATGTTAGCTAAATGGATACTGATAGTAGGGTCCATAGAAGGCACATAAGGAGACCAAGTGTCACAATCTCAAATGTAGATCGAAGATCAATGGCCAACATTGAAGTCAAAGCCAAGAGATTGATAGAGAAAATTTGATCGAGTTCTAGGGGGTATGGGATGAAGACACATGTCTGAATCTATGATGATCATAGTTTTTAACATTAAATAAGAAGCAATGTGGTGAGGATGCACCCCATAGATGGATACATCATATCAAAATATTTTTCCACCCAGGTAGGAAAATGTATAAATAAGCAATTAAAATGCGATTTAGGTTACTAGGGAAAAAACTTGTAAAGTCATATGCTACTATTAAAATTCATCTAAACCTAGAAAAATACCTTAGATATAGGTTTTATGTCTTGTTCATTATTAAGAGACTAGGTAGCCTATGGATATTCATTGAAAATATAATTATATGAAAACCAATAAGGGGATTGGTTTTCATCTATAATAGACCTATGTTCAGGGTTTAGAGTAAAAGCAGAATGGTGATTGAGAAAGGAATGTTATAAGGGACACCAAATGAATAGTTTAAGAGACTATCTAATAACATAAAAGACATATAAAGATGAAGCATGGTGTTATAAGCTCATTAAAAATATGGAGAGTTTGGAGGTTTAAAAAGGTAAGTGGAGCATTCAATGAATTTTTAAAAATATTTGGAGACTTTCTCATTTTCATGGATCATGACTCAGCACCTTCAACAAGTTTTTGTCTTATAGTATATTTCTAATCCAATAAGAGGGATTAAAAACTATTAGGATCTAATGAATGGTTAATTTTATAAGCAATATTAGTGATAATCAATCAAAAGGTGATTAAGACTCCATGAATGTGGTTGGATATCATTTATTGATTTAGGCTTGCTCACTTCTTCTCTCTCTTTCCCCCTTATTTCATATATCTCCCATTTTCTTTCCTTTTTGAAGGCTCTCAAAAAAATCTCATTTTTTGGAGAAGGGACTCTCATTTGACAAGGAAATCCTATCAAAATTTATATGAAAGACCTCTTGAAGCAATAAAGATAATTTTTACCTATCTCTTGCCTCTGAATTATGTTTAACAAGCTTGAGCATGATGGCATTATGAATAAGTGTCCTTCCATGTCCATTTTCCTTCTTTCTTGCCTATTTTAAGGATTTTAAAAGTTATTTGTAGGTTTGAACTTGTGATCTTTCTGCCACTAATGGATGCTTGGTGTGAATCTCAAAATTCATTTCTTCTTCATTCATCACTTAGTGAGCCTAGTTTATGAAATACTTATGTAAATTAGATATTTTGTGAGATTGTGTGAGAAAGGATTGTCTTATGTTGAATCAATGTTTATTTCATGCTTATGTGAGTTCTCATTTAATTTGGTGCATCACCTTTTTATCTCTGTTAGTAACCCTATGCCCCCTTTCTATCCCTTTTCCAAGTAGAAACATTAGTTTAGGTGATCTACCAAGAGGAAGTTGGCCTTATTTCATGGTTCAACCTCACTATAGGATACCCATAGCCTAGGGTTGTTCCCATATTATGGCTAGGAATGAGATATCCTAAAGAACGCTCCTACAAGTTTGAAATTCCATGCCATAATAGTTTATGGCATGCCCAGTGGGATAAATTTCAAAGAAGATTGGTTAAGTTTGATGTTGGTTTGATCAATTTATAGTGGTTATAGCTTTCATCTTTTAGTATCTAGTGACTTTGAAGAACACTCAACATTCTAATGGTAGAATAGTAACTATATTTCTTCCCAAAGGTGACTACAAGATCATCTTTTGGAGGTATTAACTTTTAATTTGCTGAATTACCTTTAAACTAAGTAATAAGGTTAAGATTTTATAACACTCATCCATACAAAGGAAACTTTCCTTCTAAATCAATTTCTAAATCTACCTTTGTAAGAAGATTTTTGTAGGGTTTTTTCACTACTGTGGCATCCCCTAGAGATTTTCCTTTTTTGTATTTCAATGGTCAGAGTCCTTTGGACCTCCAGAATTATGACCCTATCCCAGTGGAAGATATTAAAAGTTTTCCTTACTCATGATAGACCAATATACAACCCCTTCTAAGCACCTTGGAGATATAACCAACTTTTGAAATATTCATGATATTACCAAAGAAAATGTGGCCATCAAGTTGTTGGCCATTTCTTTCAAATGTAAATCCTTAGATTGGTATAAAAACCTTACTACTAATTCCATCACATCATGTGATCAATTAGGTGATGCATTGTGTAAGAGATTTGAAGATAAAAGTGACCAATTATCACTTGTAGAATAACTAGCCACAATCAAGAGGGCCCCTGATGAGGTTATGCAAGATTTCAATACAAGGTTTCAAAAGACATGGGATAGGATCCTCGTCTCTATTAGTCTTACTCCAAATTATGCTTTCCTTTACTATCTAAAATATCTAAATAATGATATTATAGTAATAATTCAATCTATGGGAGGAAACACACTACCAAATGCTTATGAGGTGGCAATCAAAGCATAAAATTGTCTAGTACAGGCTGGAAAGCTTACACATAGGCCACCAATGCCTTTGTTTCTTGAGATTCAACCACCTCCTATCATCATTCCTCCCATTTATACCATTCCTCCTATGCCAACACTTGTTACCATACCTACATCAAAGTAGGAAAAGGCTTCAACTACTTTATCTAGTGACTCCTAAGAAATGAAAAATTTCCAAGAGCTTAAGAGCATGTTTCAATTCTTTGGAAATGAATTAGTTAATGTGAAGAGGTAGCAATCTCAATTCAATAGACCTTATAAAACTACATATCAACTTTAACAGTAGTCTTATCAAGCAAATAGGCCACCCTACAAAGGAAATTTCTAAGGAAAAGGCCAAAAATAATGCCAAGGATAGGGGTAGCCTAATTACATTAGGAAAAACAATTATAACTCAAATGATGAAACCACTTCAAATACTTTGGTCCCTACTTATAAAATCATTACTTTAGAAGTTGAGGGTACCATGCCTTAGAATTAGTCATTCGATTAATCCATTATCCTAAACACCAAGTTTAATCAGGCTTTCAATGATCAATTACATTAGGGTGATAGTTATGGATATAATCAAGCCCTTATGGATCATAGTGCAGAAGTACCTATGATGACAAAAATAGAAGAGTCTCAATAAGGCCAAGGCCATAATGAAGGACCAAACTAGTTGGGTGCTATAATGTTTAATTATGATCACAAATAATGCTATGTACTCAATCAACATGCTAGTTCTAGCCAAGCATACATTCCAATGATAGCTAATACAAGGTTAAAAATAAGAAACATGGATGGTAACTAGGAAGTAGTCAAAGATTCTCTTACTATTACTCCATTGTTATCAAATCCATAGGAACTTATTGCTCCTCCAAAGGTTCCAATAGCTCCAAAGAATCAAAATCAAGGGAATGCCTTTGTATCCCTAAAATCACAAATTTGAGGTACGGTTATGGCTCCTAAAGCACAAATAAAAGTTGGTGGTTTGAACATCAATATTTTCAAACAAATGAAAAATTCCAATGTGAGTGTGCCAATGTGGGACATGTTTTCTATCCCTGGTCAGGTGGATATCCTCCAAGAGGGTTTGTCAAAGATCAATGTTTTTGAGAAGCCACTAGGCAAGGAAAATGTGATTCTCACTAATAAAACCAAAATGCCTAATGAAGGATAATAAAATAAGTTGGTCAAGCCTCCTCCCTTATACATTTATGTAATCATTGGTTATTCCTTGGTACATAACTACATGGTAGATAGTGAAGCAAGTACTTCAATGATTCCAAAGTCAATAGAAAATCAACATGGTTTGAAGAATGAACCCAAATATAAGTGATTTTTGTAGCTTGATGGATCTTCTACCAAACCAGGTGGTATTATCAGAGGCCTCAACTTGACCTTGCATGTTTGTCCTAGTGTTTTAGTGGCTAAGGATATGTTGATTCTATATGTGCCTCCTCATTTTGATCTATTCTTATCTAGAGACTTCACAACAAAAATTAAGGGTTATCTAACAACAAATTGGTTCTACATAGCTTTCAAAATAAGGTATGGGATGAAGATATACATCAAATTTGAGCCTATTATACAATTTCACATAGATCCTTATGGGCCAAATATTTCAAAGATCAATTGTACCATTCTTGATGAGGATAAATACTTGGTTAGTCAAGAACTAAACACTCATCTTGAAGATATACCTAACATGTTCTTAGATGAATTATGGAGTGAAAATTAGATAATTAACCCTTTAAGAGGTGTCAAAGAGATAGATATGGGTGTCTACTACTTGCATGAGGAGAATGAATCCATGCCATCCCTACGAGGCCATAGGAAGATACTAGTGGTTTGTGTAAATTATTCTTTGATGGATCAAGGAGAAAATATGAGGTAGGTGTAGGTGTAATTCTAATATCTCCATCCAATGATAAGTACTTTTCCTCTTACAGGTTCTAATTTATTTGCTCTTATAATGTAGATGAGTATTAAGGCATTATTCATGGACTTCAATGGGATAGTAAGAATGGAATCAATCAGTTACAAGTATATGGGGATAGTGAGCTAATAGTGCATCAAGTTAGAGGCCAAAACATCATAAATAATCCCTTGATAAAATCCTACAAACATAAGGTGTGGGGTATATTTAATGACTTTGAGGCCTTCAACATCCAAGTAGTGCTGAGGAATAAAATTAGCATGCTGATAGGTTGGTAGTTATGGAGCTTAATTTGACATCCCAAACAAGTTGAAGAAGTTAAAAGTGTTGCCACATGTTAAAGTGGTGGTAAGACCATTAGTGCTATATAATGAATCTCATTGGTAGGTCTTCCACAATGACAAATAGATTGTTTGTTTCTTGTAACAAGAAGTAGATTTTTCCTCAATGAACAAAGGTAAATTTAAACATTAGTATGAGGAAAAAATTATTCAAATGAGGTATAACAAGCTTCCCAAAGGGATGGTCACCCTTGAAGGTCTTTTTCATGAAGGAGATGATATGAGGAAAGACAAGGCAATGATGTCAATTGATGAGGATAACTATGAAAGAGTTATTATCCTCAAGGATAAGATCCTCAAGCTTGGAAAGGTAAGAAATAAGCCTAAAAGGCATGATTTCATTAAGCTTTGTAGAGAATATGTAGACATATTTTATTGGGAATACATTGATTCAAGAGGCTTTGATCCTAGACTACCCCAACACACTATAGAATTAGAGGCTAATGCCAATTCAATTAGGTAGAAGAAAAGGACTATCAATCCTAGAATTAAAAATATTATGAGGAAAGAATTGAATAAATTGATTGAATCTAATATCATCTTTCCCATTAAGCACTCCTCATGGGTAGCCAACCTGGTACTAGTGAGGAAGAAGATGGGGAGATATGGTTATGTGTTGACTTCAGAGACTTGAATAGAATATTTTTGAAAGATTATTACCCCTTACCATCCATGGAGTAACTCCTTTAAATGGTTTTTGGTTTATAAATATTTTCTCTTTTGGATGGGTACTCAGGATACAACTAGATGCTAGTAATAGAAGAAGACCAATACAAAACTATCTTCACCATAAAGTGGGGCACATATGCTTATCAGAAGATGCCTTTTGGCTTGTCAAATGTTGGGGAAACTTTATAAAGATCCATGGACATGTATTTAAAAGTATTTTTAAATTATATGGTGTTGGTCTACTTTGATGACATAATAGTTTTCTCCAAGAAGGCTAGTGAACACTTGGATCACCTGAGATTGATCTTTAAAAGATGCAAAGAATATGGGATTTCTTTGAATCCTAGGAAATGTGTGTTTGCTATCCACGAGGGAAAAATCTTGGGACATATTATCCCAAAATAAGGATTATATATTGATCCTAATAGAATAAGTCCCATCTTGGCATTATCCTTACCCAAGCATAAGAAATGACTTCAGAGTTTCCTTGGGAAGATAAACTTCATAAAGAGGTTTATACCTAGTTTTACAAGCTTGGTCAAACCCATACTTACCATGATAAATAATAATCAAGTTTTCACTTGGTCAAATGAAGGTAAAGCAACATTTGAGGTTATCAAGTAAGCCATTTCCCAAGCACCCAAGCTTATAGATCCTAGTTTCTCAAGGTATTTCATATTATATACCTTTGTTAATATTGATAGTATATTAGCTATGTTGATGCAAAAGAATGGTGAAGGACTTGAGTATCAAATAGCATTTTTAGGTTAAGGTCTTATTGATGCAGTGGATTGCTCCCTGGACAGGAGGCTGAGCTCCTACCTTCCACACGTCAAAATGGAAACTCCCCTCTTGCCTTAGGGCCTAACAAAACTAGGGGGAGAGTCTCTAGATAAGGGCTAGCTCCCTCTGATGCATTTGAGTTATTCCACTAAGTTGCTAATACATACATACATACATACATATATATATAATGGGGGGTGTGTTAAAAAGGGAGAAGGATTACAAGAAAACAAAACCTAATCTAAGAGGGTGATGCACCAAATAATTTTGACATACTCACACTCACACTCTAAACCATAAGAACACATACATACACTTTAACTAGTAAAAGGACTAGACTGTAGGAAGCTTGACAGGGAGGCTTTAATGGAACACACAAAAAAAGGACTTACCATAGGCACTGTGGGAGAAACACACTGTCTAATAACCTCCTTCTACCTCTGCACTCCAGGTATAACTCTTCTTGTCACCTATAGGAATGTCACCTTTTAGATACTAGGTGTGTTGGTGTCAATCTTATGAAAGCATTAGGAAGAAATGACTAAACACAAGACTAACACTCAAACACACTCAGAGAGATATCTAACCAGAATAGAGGTGAAAATGCATTTTTTATTGATTCTAGGTGAAAATTTCTAGGGATTCACCTTACAATGTGAAATATAGATCCTTTCTCCCAAGATAAGTCTATAATATATAGAGGAAGAAAAAATGGGCTTTTGGTGCCCTTTTTATAAATGATGCATGTGCATTTCAAGCATTGAGAAGAGGAAGCTACTCAAAGATAATTTTGTGTCAGATCTTATTTTGATTTCAGGCATTTTAAGATATATTAAACATTATATGTGAAATTATGGGCCGTGCCACTTGTCTACAAACAAGACCACTCCTTCAAAGCATTCACACAGCTTGTCTGCTCATCAATGTAAAGTGAATAAAAAAGGGGCATGCCATTCACTATTTGTTCCTCTTGATGACCAATTGGTAGATACTATATTAACTACTAGAGTAACTCCTGGAGTTGACACCTCCCTTTTCAACTCATAATGTTTGTCTATTTATACACTTGGCTCTTTTTCCTCTTTCTTCAACTAGTTATGGAGTTTATTTTTAGGTTCCTTGCCACTTTTGAAAATCAATGGATATTCCATTGTCTTAAATTTGATGCCTACGGGGATGTTATTGGTGCACTATTTTAATGGTCCAGGTGGCCTTCAATTTCTAATTCCTTTATGTCTTTAAATTAGGAGTGTTCCATCTTTGACATTTGTCACAGTCTACTATTTTGAAACTTATGAGACACTTGAAATGTAGATGCAAACACTTGTCACACTCCACTGAGTTATGAAGGGACACGTGGTAGCATCCACTACCCTTTTAGAAACTTTAGATGTGCTTCGAGAGTCTACCAAAAGATGACACATGGCAGATTATACTGAGCTCTGACAACAATATTAGAAACATTTGGGACTCACTCAGATTCATGCAGATGATGACACTTGGCTCATTCTACTTACTTTAGAAACAAAAACCCCAGGGCCCACCATAGCCTTTACCCAACAATGAAATAAAATGAATAACCGTGGATGTTGACACTTGTCAGCTTCCACTAAGTCTCACCAGGGACATGTGGCATCTTTTACTGTATTTAGAGAGACACATCAAAAACTTCTACAGTTACCACTTGGCACCCTCTATGCACACTAAGAAAAGATTATTGAAAGAATCTTTTAAAACTCATAAGAACTCAAAAAATGGATGCCAACACTTGTCGCACTCCACTGAGCTATAAAGGGACATGTGGCACATTCCACTACTTTTATAATCAAAGTAGAAAGGGGCTCAGGAGATGACACTTGGTAGCTTCTGCTTGACTCTGAGAGACACTATAGATATCAACAATTATTTTGTCACTACAAATTTGAACCAAGCCATTGAACTAAAGTGAACTGTCTAAGTGTTTGGGACCTATTTCTTGTCTATGGAGTCTGTTAAAACTCTCTACAAAGTTTGTAGAGACTTCTAGACTTGTGTAAAATCAAAAATGAAATTGGCTCAAAAAAGCAGGGAAAGAAGGGGCTAATTTTTTGGCTTATCAGACCAAAAAATGGTTAATAGGTCTTAAAGGGTATAAGGTAAGGTATAATTTTATATAAAATCAAGTCCTTGCTTTAGTAAGAATATTTAAATAGTTCAAACTAGTTCTCTCTAATAGTAGGATTTATCTTATGGTGTCTCACCCTAGAGTGAGGGACTTCCTTCTTAACAAAGACTTGAATGAGAATATAACTAGTTAGATTACCAAGGTCATGGAGTATGATGTGGAGATTAGGGTCATAAGATAGTGAGAGGTAATGGCTTATGTGAGCATATGGTTGATGACCTTTAAGAAGATAAAGAGGTTGTCTCGGGTAACACAAGACAACTCACAAAGGGATGTACCTCCACCTGACACTAGATGGCTCCTCTTATGACACATTTCTTGATAAAAGGTGAGTTCTCACAAGATATGAATAAATCAAAGAGAAGGTATATTAGAATTCAATCCATACCTTATACATTGGTTGATGGGGTTCTATTCAAAAAAGACCTCAATTGAGTGCTTCTTAGATGCATTAATGAGGACTAGGTGATAGGCTCTTGGAGCAATTCCATGATGGACATGCAAGAGGACATTTTACTCCAAGGACTATAGTGGAAAAAGTGATGAGAGCTAGTTATTACTATCCCAACCTCTTCAAGGATGCATATGTATGGGTTAGAAAGTGTTAAAATTGCGATCTCTTTGTAGGTAAGCAAAGATTGGTAGCCCTTCCCCTCAACCTAATCCAAGTGGATCAATCCTTCATGTAGTGGGGTTTAGACTTCATAGGAATGATAAATCCACCTTATAGTGGAGGACATAAATGGGTACTCACTATAATTAACTACTTCACTAGGTAGGTGGAAGTAATTACCCTAAAATAAGCCAATGAAATAGTAGTGTTGGACTTTTATAATATCATAGTAATGAGTTTTGGTGTACCAAAAACAATGATTTCAGATAATGTCTTCTCATTTACTGGCATGAGGACAAGTGAGTGGGAACTTTAGTTTGGCATATACCTTACTACATCCTCAAATTACTATCCTTGAGGCAATGGACTGGTAGAGTCAACAAACAAAAACTTGATAAGGATTATCAAGAGGACTATAGAAGAGAATCAAAGAGTGTGGCACGCAAAATTAAGGACAACCTTATGGGCTGATATAATGACTCCCAAAGTTTTGATTGACAACTCACCTTTTGTCCTTATTTATGGGAGGGAGGCTAAATTTCCCATGTCTCTTGAGTTACCTGCCTTGGAGTTAGCCCATCATCTTAAGTTGATGGAAAGTGAACCTATGAGAATGATGATGGTAGAGCTCATAGAACTTAAAGAAAAAAGGGACCTTTTAATGAAGACCCTAGAGTCACATCAAGCTCAAGTCAATAAAGCCTTTGATAGAGAGCCATAACAAGGGATTTCAAAGAAGGGGATCTAGTCCTCAAGTGGGATTCAAATAAGGCCAATCCAAGAAACCATACCAAGTTTGATAACTTGTGGAGTGGCCCTTACTTGATCCATAAATGTAAACAACATAATTCTTTTCAACTTGCCCATATGGATGGAGAGGTATTGCCCATCCCATTTAATAGGGTTCATTTAAAGCCTTGTATTGAGAGGAGTTTATAGTTGTTGTATGTATATTATAGTTTTTCATGTTTTCCTCTAAGTTTCTTGTGCACATATTTTTAGTTGTGTGTTTCCATTACGTAAGTGCCTTGGGCATAATGTTTATTTTGTTCTTGTTTCTCTTGTTGCTTCAAGAGGAGGTTTTTAGAAATGAATAGCCTTGTATCAATTTAATATCAATTGGGAGGAAACACTTATGGATTCATATGCCCAATAAATTAGATAAGGTAACTAATATGTTTCATAGTAGGCATGTAATCCTAGGAGGTCACTAGAAATGTTGGCCAACATAAGAAGATTTTGCCTGTATCCTAAGAAATCTTCATTTATAATTATGGTTTGAGGATCAAGGGAAGTAATTAATCCCTTTAGGGTTTTGGCTCAGTTGTCTCTTATTAATGAGTGTAACTATATATAATACCAATAAAGGAATTGGTTTCCATAGATAAGATAATGAGCTACTTCATAATTGGTGACCATCAAAGGTCTAAAATTAGTCATGATCCACCTAGTTTATTTGAGTAAAAAAATTTATAGGTTCCATTCTAAGTTTAAGAATTAAAAAAATATCTAGCAGTGTGGGACATGACCAAAAATGTCAAATTAAGGTCACAAGAAATAGCCATTTGGATTCAAAAATCCTCAACAAGTTTTAAGTTAAACATAGGATACTATGTGGCACAATCTCAAGAGCTATAAAAAAAGATCAATGGTATGTAGGTGATATTGTGAGGTCAATAAGTCATGTAGATCTATGGCATGTGTTCAATCATATAATTGAATATCAATGACAATCACAAGGTTTAAAGGTCAGGGGATCTTGAGAATGAATGCAAAGGTGCCAAGTGTCTTGATCATGGTAAACTTCCAAACAAATTAATAGATCATGTTTGATCAAGTAGATTAAAGATCAAAATAGTGCATTCAATTGTGAAAGAGAAGATCAATGATGTGGATCAAGGTCAAAAGTCAATGAGCCCAAATTACATGAAAGGTCACCATATTGAGTAAGCACATTAACTAGATGGAGACTGACAACATAGTCCACAAAAGGTATACAGGGCTACCAAGCATCACAAATTTTAATATAGATCAAAGATCAATGGTCAAAATTGAATTCAAATCTAGGAAACTCTCAAGGAGATTTATAGAGCAAATTTGATCAAGTTCTAGCGCACACAGGATGAAAAAATGTGTTCAAAACTATAATAGTCATAGTTTTTAAAATTAAATAAGCAACAACATGGTGAGGATATGCCACATAGATGGACATGTTAGATCAAAATATTTTTCCACCGAAGTAGGAAAATGTATAAATGCATGATCAAAATGTGATCTGGGTTACCAGAAGCATACCCTACAAAGTCATATGCCACCATTGAAGCTCAACTAAACCTCTCAAAATTCTTCAAACATAGGTTTTACATCTTGTTTATGATTAAAAGACTAGGTAGCATATGGATATTCATTGAAAATATGTCTATGACTATATGAAAACCCTATAGTGGATTGGTTTTCATCTATAATAGACCTATGTTTAGGGTTTAGAGTAAAGGTAGAATGGTGATTGTGAAAGGAATGTCAAAAGGGACACTAGATGAAAGATTTCAAGTGATTGTTTAATAATGTAAAGGACATATCAAGATGAATCATAATGATATAAGCTCATTAAGGAGATGGAGAGTGTGGAGATTGAGTAAGGCAAGTGGAGCATTCAATGAAGTTTTTAAAGTCTTTGGAGACTTTTTCATTTTAATGGATCATGACTCAACACCTTCAACAAGTTCTTGTCTTCTAATATGTTTTTAAGCCAACAAGAGGGTTTGAAGGCTATTAGGAGCTGATGAATGGTTAATTTTCTAAGAAATATTAGTGTTAATTACTCAAAAGGTGGCTGAGATTTCATGAAAGTGATTGGATCTAATTTATTGATTTGGGTTTGCTTGCTTCTTTCCTCTGTTCCCCTTTTCTCATATATCTCCCATTTTCTTTCCTTTTTTGAGGCTCTCAAAAAATTCTCATTTTTAGAGAAGGGAATCTCATTTGACAAGGAAACCTTGTCAAAAATTATATGAAAGACCTCTTTAAATAATAAATATAATTTTTACCTTTCTCTTGCCTTTGAATTATGTTTATCAAGCTTGTGTATGATGGCATTGCCCATTTTCTTTATTTATTGCCTATTTTAAGGTGTTTTCAATCTATTTTTAGGTTATAACTTATGTTGTTTTTACCACTAATGGATGCTTGGTATGAATCTCAGAATTCTTCTTTGCTTCATTCATCACTTAGTGAGCCTAGTTTATGAAATACTTATGCAAATTAGCTAGTTTGTGAGATTATGTGAGCAAGGATTATCTTATATTGAATCAATGTTTATTTCATGCTTATGTGATTTATCATTTAATTTGCTTCATCACCTTTTTATCTCTCTTAGTATCCATATACCCCCTTTTTATCCCTTTTCCAAGTTGAAGCATTAGCTTAGGTGACCTTCCAAGAAGAAGCTGACCTTCTTTGAAGGCTCAACCTCACTATAGGATACCCACAGCCTGGTGTTGTTCCCATAGTGTGGTTGGGAGTGGAAGAGCCAAAATAAATCTCATACAAGGGTGAAATTCCATGTCATAATAGTTAGGTGATTGGGAATGGTCTGTGGGTGCTTTGGTGGGAGATGAAGTGTTTGGAGTTTAAGAATCCAACATAAGGGGGAATATGGGAGAGATGGGAAATGGGTACAATCAGTAAAAACCAATGAAACCAAAAATTAAACTTGATATAAGTTAAATATAATTAGCTCTAGAGTTTGTTGGCTTGGATAAGTCCTAAGGTTGGGTGAAAGCTACTTGGGATCCTAGGGCAATGTGGATAGAGGAATGGTGTTTGAGCTCTTTATGATGAGTTTATGAGGCATGTTGATGTCTCTGGTCTAGTTTGTTAGTTCACCTAGAAGCATGAATTTTCTTGAGAGTTAAATTCTCACTAAAAATATATTTTAACCTCTTGAAGTAGGGTCTTTGGGCTACATTAAGTAACTGACATTGGTCCTAGTCAACCAGCATTGGTCAAGAGGTGACTAATGTTGGTCAGAGAGAAATATTCCAAACTTAATAAATTTATTTTTTTCACTTAATATTAGTTATTAATACCATCATAAGTGGTCCAAGGTTATTCAAGGGAGCATTGGTATGCATGAGGAATAAGTCTAGGAGGTTAGGGCATTAAATACCTAGGTGGGAAATAGTCTTAAGGCTAGGTGTTGATCAATTAACCATAGGTTTGGGTGAGGAGGTGTAAATAGGCCTATTTAAAGTAATTAACTAATTAAATTATCCAAATGGGGTAAATAGGTGTTTTAAATAATTTTTAATAATATCTTAACCCAAGGGGGCCAAAGGGGCTAAAGGGATGTTTTACGATGACTAAAACCATGTGGTGTAATTTTTTAGTGTCTAAAATATGCATATATATTAAAATTAGGGGCATGTGCACAACACATTATTTATATATGGTTAGTTTGGCACTATTTATCTTAGATAAAATGACAATTCCATGTCATTCTCCATATTGTATACTTCAAACACCATATGTACCAAAATTACACTAGATTAATGCCTCATTCCATTTACAAAGATTAGCATTCCTGAGTGGTCCCTGAGCCATTTTAAATTTCAAAGTTCATGAGTGGACTAGAGCCATATTTTATATCTTCATGACACCACATAGTTTAATTTTCATCTTCTTCTACTATAAACTAGTAGGCAATGATGGAATCATGACCTAGTTGAGTTCTTAAGCCACCTACATAAGAGGGTTGGACAAGTCATCAATCCAATCCAAGTTTTTCATAGATTATGATCCACCAAATAAGGGTGGGAATGATGGAGTCAAGGTTAGCTTTATTTCTTGAGCCAACCACACATGAGGATTGGGCAATCCATCAACTCAATCCAAGATATTCATCATTTGATCACCATATAAATGCACACACATGATTTCACCAAGTTTTTACATTGGTTTGCATACCTAGTGAGGTGTATTCATTATTTTCCTCTCTCACACATTTTTTTATTTAGTTTTATCTTTGGTTTTGGTATTTATTAAGGACTGGTTCATAAATGTTTTATTTATAAGACATGTAATGGAGCATAGTTCATAAACTCAAACCCACATTCACAAGCTTCACCTCACAGGTAAGTCCAAGTACATTTCTCTTTCCTTTTTCCTTGTCATTTTGTTTTGATACATTTATAGAATAAATTGGTAGGGGGGGGGGGGAATATGACATATAAAATGCCATTTTGATGTAATGAGTGTCACTTGAGACCACCCTATCCTTATCTTGGCCCTAGACCTATCTTTGGGACTTTTTTGATCATTTTATAACTTTTATGCATGTCTATCCATGCTCATATATACCAAAATCCATATTAAGATATCACCTAGGCATCCCTAATCCTTTTTCACACATGCCAACAACCTAGATAATAGTGTGGCCCCATTAGTCTATTTTAAGTTACACTATTGAAAAATGGGCAACACTATTAACCCTTAACTTCCCTTACCCCTAACAAATATGTTTACACTTCACAAAGTATCTTAGGGTCAACCTAGACTCATTTCATGTATCGATAAGCATCAAGACACTATATAAAAATCACTCATTTATTTATTAGTAAGATAAAAAAATCATGAACAAGTTAAAAAATGGTTGTGAAAATTAAGGTTATTGATCCCTATTTACCCTTATTTTTACATACATCCATCTACAGTAACCCAAAATTTAGTTTTATCTAGGTTTTTAGTCTCAATTCACACTCAAATCATGCAAATTGGCATTCACATTTAGGCATACTAGCATCACTCTCACTTAAACTATCACTTATATTTGGATAACTATATTGATATTGATCCTATTTCAAGGTATTGGTTTATAGGTAGTGCTCAACACATGGGGTGTTGAGGTCAAGCCCAACCTACCCTACCAACACCACTCTCCTTCTAGTTGTGTTCATCAAAACCATATAAAGCATAGAATCTTAGGGCCTCACAGTGAAATCATTCAAAGTGAATAATAGATGATGATACATGTATTATTCATCTGAGCACAAGCTCCCTAAAATAGAATGAAGGCTTACCCAAAATTTCACTACTTCTCCTGCACAGGGTCATTAGTGATACGTAAACGGTCTATAGCATAATGAATTATCATCAAAGATGGCTGAACTATTACCTAAAAAAGGTTATGAAACCTATTCTCCACTGATGACACTCTACCCTGCTCCTATACCACTTCTTAGCCTACCACTTGTCTATCTCAATCATGTATTCCTACTAAGTATACCCTTTCTAACTCATTAATATTTATATGATATTAAAATAAATTAATTATTATGCAAATCAATGGTTATTGATACTTTAGTATATTATTACCTTATTTATTAATCATATCTTTATCAATTAGGGTTACATTCTATAATCCTAAAAAAAATAAAAATCAACCATCTAAGTTTAAGCATCAAAGTAGTTGTTTATCAAAACCTAATATAAACAAATAATTTCCAATGATAAAATAATGAAGTGTTTTTTGTTATAATTTTAATTTATCATTTCACATAAAATCATTTAGGATGTAATCTTGATAGAGTAAATTATAAGTATCATTGTACCATTTTGTAATTATAGAACTATGAGTGATATCAAGAACATATAACCCATCCAGTCTATTCGAAGAAATGGAAGGGTCATGTAACTGGTGTATGGTAAAATTTATATGGTCATCACTGATATCAAAAGGTATCAAGGATGTCATACTAACCATTACATCTGCAAGGTAATTATCTTTATGGGGAATATTGTCAATGAAAAATGTATCAAATGTATCCTTAATTTTATCCATCATGTCTTTATATGGTATTAAATACTCCTATTTGGTTTAGTAATGGTTGGTGACTTGATTAAAAACCAACTGAGAGTCACTAAAAACTTAAATGTCTTTGATATGAAGAATTTTTGTGATTGATAACTTGATTATTAAAGCCTCATATTCTACTATATTATTTTTGCAAGAAAAGTTTAATCTATAAGATAATGTCATGCACTCACCTTTTTTATGATTCTACATTTTCATAATCTATTTCTTACTTTATGACATTGATATTATGTTGTTAAATTGACTATTGGCTATTATTTTAGATGGATTATATGTGGTACTAGTTGCAGCAGTGTTGGGATACATGTTTAATTTTGTACTTAATGATTTCATAGACTTATTACTATAGTTGATGATGTTATTAATCTATATTTAATTATAAATTTTTGATATGATATGATTGATGTCCTTTTTGGTGGTTGCAAGTTTTATCTATGAGCTAGGTAGATGTTGGAGGTTGTACTCCCAGAACCAAATGAATTTTTAATAAGTCAAACATGTTTGATAGGTATACTTATTTTATTTTATTTCTATCCTTTAGACATCTTGATTGGTCATTATGATTGTCAACTATGGTTCTTGTACTTATTAGTTGTTATACTTTACCTTGTCATTTTTGTGTACATTGTTCTATGTCATTATTTACCATTATTTTCCATTATGAATTTTATAGTTGTAGTCTTTATTCCACCTTGTGATCAACTCCATTTTATTCCTCCCACATAAGAATCTATTCATTATTTATCCCTTCACTGACCCTATTTACCTATGTAGACACATTACCTAGACCTACCCTTGACACCCTAGGAACCTTTGACACACCCCATTGGATTAAACCTTTGACCTAACTAAAAAATTAGACTAAGGTGATGGCATGTTATTTTAATGACTTATTTATCATGGTGTTGACTTGGTATTAAACTTAGTTTAATTTGTTATTTTTAAATGTTGTGATATTCAACTTAGGTTGATGACATGTTGGAGTTAGTATTAAGCCATTTAATATGGTTGGTGGCATGGACAATGGAGGTTATAATTTTAATCCATTTTATTAATGATAATATTAGTGGTTAATCCCTAATCTAATTTCCTATTGGTGAGTGGTTGGTTAATGGCTAAGTCTTCTAGACATGCCATTAATGGTAAGGCTAGTGGGGGATTTGCCTTGGGATATGGAGGAGGGTTTCTCTCTCTTCCCATTCAATGCATAATTGAATAGGGTATGGGAAAGTTGATGGAAGGAATGGGAGTTGGGTTGATGGATAGAGGAGGTTAGGAATATGTAATAATGGAGGGGAGAACAATGGAAAGCTTGGCTATTTTTAATGGTAACCATGACAAACTTGGGGAGACACAATAGTTGTTTGGAAAGACTTTAGAGGTTTTTTATTTGTCTTGGCTTCTTGGAGTTTTATACATTATCAAGTAAGTTATTTTTGGTTTTCTATTTTCATTTTGTTGATTATGTTGGTTGGGGAATAATTATAAGAGAATAATTATACATATGGAAGTCTTAGGACTTTTGGATGCATACATAGACCCCATAAATTGATATATATTTATATATCATTTGTATAGAAAATATATATATATATATATATGCATGAATAAATAGTTGATGTTATTTTAAGCAGTTATATTTCTAGCTTGTGAGTTTTGGATTTAGAATGCATTTCCATTAGGGTTATTAATTCCATAATTATTTGTCCTAATGGGATTTATAAAAAGTGGTCACTTTATTAAACATGGGTGACTATGTTTTTATTGGAAGGTGACTATGTTTTATTAAATGGTGATTGCATTTATTTAATATGGGTGATTATGTTTTTCCTTTTAATGTGTCTGTGTTTTAGTTTAAAATGGAAACTACATTTTTTTTAGGATTTTGCATTTTTTTTGTAAGGTGATTTATTTTCCTATGAACATGACTATGTTTTCCTTTTATTATAATTATATTTTCTCATAATGATATCTACGTGTGGATTGACTTGGCTGTGTGAGTGTTTTAATTTTAATTCTATCATGTTTCTAGCCATGATGTGATTTGGGTTGTTTTGTATGGACTTAGTTATGAATGTCTACCTAATATGAACTCTTATGTTTACATGTGTGTTTATTTTCATGATCATTTGGTGCCAAGTTTTGACTGTAAAATATGTTATAACTAAAACTCTTATCAAGATGAATAGGATATTCAATGATTTTGTTATTTTTAGAAAGGTTCATGGATTTAGAAGTGAATGTGTTATATTTTATTTTATCTAGATGTTGTGATCTTAAAATTAATTAAGTCTCTTGTTGACTACTACCTTTTATAATTGTTGATTGTTTTGATTTCAACCTATATATGGCTAGATTTATTCTTTTGAATGACATTATGTTCTCAACTGAGTTATGATTGATTTATTTATATCTTGGGTCAACTAACTCATTTATTTTCACCAAGATGTTGAACTTATACATACATACACACATTGTGGCTTTGATCCATATTTTGATTTAAGTGATTGTATTATCATACTTATGTCAAGACTGGGATGTATGTGTTGAATGTGCAAGTTTTGTCATGGTCTTAAGTTTCATTTTGACCCTAGTATTTCATTCAATTGAGTAATAATAATATTATTTCAGTTTATGATTACATTGTTTCATTTTATGATTATATTGTTTTTGTTTTATGGCTACATCATTTTTGTCAACTATGTCATTCTTTTGCCCAAGGTTATAGTATATATGCATGTGGATATGAACACATGTATATACATCATAGCATAAATCTATACTTTGAGTTGGTGAATGTATTCAATCATTATAACCATTTTTCTTTTATATATATATATATATATATATATATATGAGGTCTTGTTGTTATCTTTGATTGTATTGTAGGATGAGTTGATTAAAGTTTTGGAAATAAACTTGTTTATGTGTATTGATTTTATATTGTGAAGAGACTTCAGACTTGCCTCTATTAATGACATGAATAGACTTAATCTTATTTGGTCAAACTTAAAAGGTTTTGGGTAAAATTTTGAAGGAATTTATTTGTTTATATTTAATAAACTAGTTTTGATTTAAGCTTTTATTCTATTTCAAATTACATTTAAATTAAATAATTTGAGTTATTTAATGGGATGTCATTTGGTTATTATTTGGTCATGTTGTCTGATTATCATTCCTAAACTAGACTTGAATAAGTACATGAGTATATATTGGGGATTTGGATGTAAGGTTGACCGAAACTTGGATGGAAATCAAAGAAGGCTAATTCAAAGAATATATAATGGATTAAATTTAATCCATTCTATATCATTCTATAGCTAGGATTAATTATCCCCATTTTGATCTATGATGTAGATAAATTTATTTTTCCCATCTTGCCTTAGAATGATATAGTTGTCTTTATTCCATTGTTTGTTTTTAGATGTCTCTTTTGAATTTTAATCCAATTTTCTTAGAATTCACTTCATGTTCTTGGTTATAACAACCACTATCCTATTAATGGTCAAGGTGGTGAGGGCCACCGATGGTTGGGTTCATAGGGTTAGTTAGGTGGGTTTATCCTACACCATGCTTTGATGACTTTGCACATGCATAACTGAATATGGTAACAATTTAATTTGTTATATATATATATATATATATATATATATATATATATATATATATATATATATATATATATATTAGCATTGTTATTAGATTATATAGTGTTTAATTATTTAATATAGTTGTTAGCATTGACATTGAATTAATTAATATGAAATCCTTGTTATTGATCATGTCAGCTACTAAGTTGTGTTATGAATGGATTTATGAATTAAATGTAAGTTAAAAATTATATGAGGTAAATTGGCCATTGGCTAAAAATTAATATTCTCCAGAAACATTAAATTATTAGTTCTAGTTTTAACTTCACATTGATTTAACATTCTATTATAATGTTAATTATATTTAAGCTAGATTTAATTATGATATGCAATCAATTATTATATATATTCATTGTCAAATTAATTCTTGATAGAAACAAATTAATCTATGAATATTATCTTGTGACTTAGATGTTTACAATAGTTTCTTTATTCTGAAATTATTTTTGAATTATAATGATCTTAATTAGATTATATAGGTAATTAGATATAAGTTATATTATTGACTCATATTGACTAAGATTAATAGTTAATTTGTCTTATCACTTTATGTATAAAAATACATAGATGCATATGGATCTCTTAATCATTTTATAAATGTATAAAAAAAATTTAGCTGGTTCATGGGAAAAAACAAACCAAATCCTTCCTTCTAAACATGCATTTTAGACATACCTAGTTGCATGTAAGGTATATACTCTACAAACATTGATCTGAAAATTATTACTATCATTTCTTAAGACATGTATACTGCATATACATAATATAAAACTAAATAATCATACTCTTGCATTACATAATAAATGAAATAAAGATTAACTAGATCTCAATGATTTAATCATACACATGTATAATATTTCTACATAGATTAATCATATGATTGAGTAAAGTAACTTGAAGGAAATTATAATAATGCCATTCTTATGAATCAATGGAAGGTGATAAGAAATTTATATGTCACTACTTTTCTATTTTATGAGGCATAGTTGAATAACTAATATCTGCACGCTTATTTATTTTAAATTAGGCTATATGTGTTACATTTTCCCTTTACAATAGCTAAATTTACCTATCTCTCTGCCTTGGCTGCCCAACAGATAAATTTTTAAGAGTTTCTTAAGTTAAACACTTTATTTGGGTTCCACTCAACTTGAAACTTGAGTGAATTCTATTTTCTTGATGATATTGAATTTTATGTTTGATCAATTATATTGTATAAAAACACTTGTTATCTTCTTATAGTCTATCTAAATCATAAATTTATTCCTAATTCAATGATTTATTTAGGCATTCATTTAATTATATGATTATATCATATTATATGAAAAGAGATGAATCCTTTCTTAATTAGCTATCTGAATTGGCTTCGTAATTAAGTAATTACATGAGTTTAATTCTCTTACCAAATAGATAGTTAAGGTTTAATTGATTTAATCTCTTAGACACTTTTGTTCATAATATCACATTGACTATGCTAATCTAAATGGTTATATAACTTCATTCTTGACTGCTTATACAATAACAATGTATATCATTGATTGTTATTCTAGTAATGACATCTATATTGGTAAGTGAATGATGTATGATTTATACAAGTAGTGTGGTGACCTTAAAGTTCATAAGGAATTTATGACCTTGATCGGTATCACTATAGAACCTTGTATTCTAAATATTTTTCTCTTTATGAGATCATATATTTTGCTATGTGAATGATTAGAAAATTTGCATGTGTTGAATTGATTTTTGGTTGCTAATTATGTTTCTTGTCTGGGTTATGTTTAAAACCTAAGGTTGGTAAACATACAATTTAATGTAAACTTATGATTAACTTGAATGATAACTTATGGTAATAAAGTTATCCTTCCCAATTAAACTAATCCTTTAACTTAACCATCATCGAGTGGGACTGAAACCCACTAAAGAGAATGAGGTATCTACCTAGGGTTAAGGACCTAGAAATGGCCCTATGTTAAAGTATGAGTGTCACATATGGAGATTGGGTGATATACATGTATACATATAGTAATACACCCCAAACCCCATAAACCATCTAATAAAATAACATGATTCCCCATAACACCTTTTATATGTGTTTACCTCTAGCTAATTACCTTAATTCACCTCCTTTAGTTTCAATTATGTGTATGTTAGTGCACTGAATGTTTATCACTTGCATTAGAAAGAAAGGTAAGTGGGTCTATCACACATCTAAAATATACTCTGATATACAATTCCAAATTTTTTTGGGGGTTGTTTCAACCCTTGAGGGTGAGAATATAATACTTTCACCCAATTATGTTCTATATATAGATCTATTGAAAAACATTGTCTATGGATTTGAAGATATATTATATGCCTCAAATTCATCATGAAAATATTTGATAATTAGAAACTAATCAGATAATAGAGATATAGTTAATTAATTGGCTATAACTTGTCTTTTTATCAATTTTTGGGATATAAATTTGAGATCAAACTATGTAAGTTTCATCACCCATTTTGTTTTATGTTCAGTGAGGTGTGTTTTGTTCATAAGTAACTTTAAAGGATCATCTTTAATTATAACATGGAACTCATTGTTGAGAAAATAATATTGTAATTTTTGTGTAGAAAAAACCAAAGATAAACAAAAAAAATTCCATTATTGTATTTTTGCATTCATAATTAACCAATTGGTGACTGATGTAATATATTGATCACTCTTTGTGATCATCATCATATTGTGCTAATAGGGATCCAAGGGCCTCATGAGAGCTAGTAGATTTGATAAATATTATTTGATTTTATCAAAAAAAAATTGACAAATGTCATCCCATATACATTTTTTATCTTTTATTAACAAATGTGTGAAAGGAATTATTTTATTAGTTAATTGAGTAATGAAACATTAGGTAGCTTAAATTCTACCTTTTAAACATCATAATTATTTTAGATTAGTTAGAGGTGGCATCTCAACAATAAATTTGAAATTTTTTAGATCAACCTTGATATCTCACCAAGAAATAATGTACCTAAGAAGATTTTTAGAAAACACTCCAAAAACATATTTTTGGGGATTCAACTATATATTAAAATTTCACAAGCATTCAAATATTTTTCATAAATTGATAGCATGGTCTTGGCAACATTTGGATATTATGAGTAAATAATCAACATTTTTCTCAATATTTTTGTGAATAAAATCATGAAATATATGAGTCATGTCCCTTTGATATGTTGCTCCCATATTTTTGAGTCCAAAAGGCATGATAGTATAACAAAATTTACCCCATGGAGTAGTAAATGTTGTCTTTTCTTGATCTGTTGGGTTACTTTTGATTTGTTTATATTTGTAAAAATCATCCTTAAATTAAAATGTCTCATATCTATCTGTATAATCAATAATCTTGTTGATGTTAGGTAATAAAATTTTATCTTTCAGATAAGCCTTGTTTAAATCACAGTAATTAGTGAAATATCAAATGTTACCATTAGGCATAGTAATATATATATATATATATATATATATATATATATATATATATATATATATATATATATATATATATATATAATGTTAGACACCCAATCAAAATTTGCAATAGATCTTATAAATCTTATGTATAAGAGATTTTGAATATCATCTTTTACTAGCAATGCCACTTTGACATGCATTTTATGAATCTTTTGTATAACAAGTTTTGCATCTAGATACAATAATATATTATGCATTACCACTAATGGTTCCATCCCAAGCATATCTGAGTAATCCCAAGAAAATATTTTTATGTAATCATATATGACCTACCAATAGGACTTACTTTCTTCATCCTACATGATTGCAACAAATAACACTGGTCAAAGATCTTATCTATTCTGCAGTTATATTGTATTATTTCTTCATTCAACAAGGTGGATATTTCAATGATAAATGGTGAGGTAGGAATAGTATTATGTGCATCATGTTGGAAAATAGTATCACTTCTCTCACCAAAGTAAGTGTGATCATAGGTGTCATGAGGAAACCTATTCTTATAATATAAGTAAGGGAGATCTTCATGTGACTCCAAGTACTCAAGCAAAGACTCATCATTTGAGAACACATATACTGACAAATTTTATAGAGAATAATTCTTATAAATCATGTGATATTTGAAAAATTATATAACCATTTTATATGTATTCATATATTCTAATTTGGAATTTTAAAAACAAGGCTCAGTACAAGTAGATGGTTTATGACTTATGGATTATCTTGAGAAACCCAAGTTGTGCCAATTTTTGTTATTTGTAGGAGAGATAGGTTGAGCTATAACTTTATGATTTTTTCCCAATCCTTTTCCTTTGTACCCATATTTGAGCAAAAATTGAGAATCAAAATTAGGATTATAGGATTTCAATGTAGGGTTATCCATTTTTTAAACCATTACACAATGCTTGAAGGGATTAGTATCCATTAAACATGTGAAAATAGATCCCAAATGACTTAATTTTAAGCATGTGTGAAAATCAAATGGAACCACATAATGTCATGTATCTAAGGCCATCCCAAAAATATGTTATAGTATAAGTCATTTGGTATAACTTGGCACTAGGTAGGTAATGTACATGGTCCTATAGTAATGTTTAAGTATATTTGAAAAAATACTTATCATGAAACATTAAAAAATCCTTTGATTCTCATGTTTGAGGATTCTAAATATTTAGGACTTATGTCAAGTAAAGAAATATATTATATGTTACAAATGTTGAGTCTTGAACCATTATCCATGATGACACTTTTAACTATTTTATTACACACACATACTTGAATGTATAGTGGTAAATAAGAATATATGAGGACTTGAGGTGGTAAATACTCTTTCTCAAAATAAACATTATATTTAGTCCAATTTATATATTTTAACATGGAATCCATATATGGAGGCTCTGCATTACTTGGTAAAACGGTCATGCATAATGCATCCAAAAGAACATCCTTATAATGTGAATAATTATTTAATAAGTCCAAGAGTGAATTTATATAAATAATATCATTGGAGGAGGTTTTAATATGGTGAGAAGAGAAATATGTTTTCATGCATTCTCTTTTGTTATTTTTGGTAACAAATAGAAGTTCATTGTAAACATTAGGGTAGTAAGAGGTATTCAATAATGTATTGGACTTGAAATGACTAGGTTTCAAACTCCTTAGAGATTTTATTAAATTTACCATACGTAAAATATAAAAAGTAACAACTACCATGATGTACTATAAAATGAAGTAACTAAGACATATATCCATATTGAACATTTGTTTGGAAAAGGAAAAAACTGACTTAATTTATTTTTATTTTTTGAAAAATCAAAATGTGAAAGAAAAATAGCAAACCCTAAACCATCTAGGATTTTAAGACTAATGGTTAGCTTCACCAAATGTTTAACCCTAAAATATAAATTAAGGCATTTTAGATTGAAAAGGGTAGAGATATACTAGGGCACAAGGGTGATAAACTATCTCTATAACAAACTAATTAATTATAAACTCAGATAAATAATATTCTAAATTTAAATACTAATATATTTTTAAAATATTAAGTAAAATTAATGATTTATATTTCAATAAATATAAATCAATGCTACTTAGATTAATGTATGCATTAAGATCTGATATGGAACACGATGGAAATATACTAGATTTAGATGTTGGATCAATTATCAAATTCTAGAAATTTGACATTTATAGCTTCAGACACTTGCATCAAAATTAGATAATTATGTTGATGATTATATCTAACCTAGATTAAAAAAATTCTAGATGAAATGCATGCAAGATCTATATGAAATCATTTGAAATATTTTGGGTTTTGTGTCACCTTCATTTTGGTGTGCTCATATTTAGATCATGGGTTGTCATTCCTTGCCAAATATCAACACCCTAGGTGACTATGGTAAAAATGGGTTAGTGGGATAACATTTTTGATCTAACACTAAAGATTCCTCTATTATTGAGTGCTACATACATAGACACTAATCTAAAGAGGGTCTCAGACTAATGTAGTTATTCCTTAATATGTTGGCTTGTGTTTGCATAAGGATTTAATATGTGGGAATCAAGTACAACAATAAACTAACTTATAACTTGTAAAATAGGACTCATGGCGTGCTCCTTCATTACTTAAAACCTATATATGTGTTTTTCCTATCATTGATATGGATATAGGATAACAAAAGAGAATCTTTTCTCACTTGAATGCTTTATTGAATGATTGTGGTAAGTTACCTTATGAGTTAATAGGTATGTGCTAGGTGAGGAATGAATGAGCATTGATCATGTATATATACAAGTAATTTTGGAGAATATCTCATATTAAATCACTTAGGTCAACCATATGGATATATTAGATTTACAAATTGGATGACTTTAGGGCATTGGACTTTACATTAGAGTTCAAGAAACTAAAAAATATGCATAGGTCCAGAACTTACAGAGATAGAATATAACCAATTTTATAGCATTATAAGTATGATATAAGTTTTGATTCACCATATAAAATTATTTGAACTAAGGGATAAGCAATGATCAGAAAGAGATAATGGATACGAGCCTTTCGATAGAAATAAAGGTCTAGAACTGAGAGGAATATCTAAGGTTTGTATTTTCCATGTCTAAAAGACTGAGGTGCTATATAATTCAAAAATATTGTCTACATTTTCCAATATAATATTGAACTAAATCTGAAAGTATAAATCCACCCAAAAACATGCAATAAATAGATCTCAACCAACTAAAAGAGTAGTTTAGGTTCTTTAGTAATAATAACTAAAATACACTTCTTTTTTAGCTAATAGACATCTCTAGGTTTTTCCATTCTATATTATATTCTAACTCATATTTACTCAAATAAAAATGCAAGCTCATAATTCTACCCAAGTTTCCAAATGAAGGCACAAATCCAAATCCACATTTCTACCCTCTATTCTTTCCATTTTATATTAACATTCATCATTGAAAATAAAATGGTAAAGAGATAAATGTAATGAAAACCTTGTCTTTTTAACACATCAAAAAAATGAAAACCGCTATTCAAACCGTTGAACCACTTTTATTTTTCATTTCCCTTTTTTCTTCTCTTCTTCCTCAATGTTTCCTCTCTTCCAAGATGTCCCATCTTCCACCAAGATAACTACCACACATGACCCCTTATTTATTCCATTTTCCTTTCCATTATTAAATACCTCCAAGGCACCATATATATCCAAAATCAACAACATTTACAGTGAAAAAAAAATTAGTTCCACTCTTTAAAAAATGCACATTTTTCATTAAGACCCATGAAATAATTATAAAATTGTTTTTTTAAAACTATTCAAAAAAAAATATAAAACTACATAACTAATTGTTTAAACATTCAGAACCAAAATCATTGCATTCAAATCATGTAGACCAAGTTCAAGTTTTAATTAGTGCCACCATTTATAAAATAATGAAACAATAATTTTTTTAGGGACTTATTAATGTGGTCAGCGTTAATCTATAATGATTATAAAATAAAGCTCAAGGGCATAATTTTTCCCAAACCTTGACCACATTTTAATCTCATGGATTATATTCCTTTATCCACTATTACTCAAACTCTTAGGAAATATTTAAAATTTGTGTTTCAAATCAAAATTTAAAATTATTAAAAACACTTTCACAACTTTGGTTGGGTTAGAGACCCATTTCAACTATATCCCCTCTTACCTTCATTTATCCAAAATTTCAAACTCAAAACTAACTCATTAAAATACCATGGTGAGGTCCAATATTCATCTTCATGTTAGGTTCCCAATATGCTAAGTGGTTCAAGTAATTTTTTTTTTACTAAAAATATAATCAAATTCCTTGCACAAAAGGGTTCTATTTTAATCAATTAAATTTTATCAAATAAGACAACCTATATTAGGATTATAATTATTTTTAACAAAGTAAAATGTAAAAATGAAAATTTGAATGACCCCAGACTTTCTCCAAATAAGTTCTATATTATTATTAATTAATTTTTACCTTGTTAAGTTTTGTCATTATCTTATCTTATTTTTTTATAATACTTTACATAAGCTAGTGAAAGTAAACCCTAATTTGGATCAAAAAAATGGTGGGAAGACTAGTTTGATGATTGTATTAATCATGTTGACCCATCATTATGTTGTAATGAATTTACATTTATGAAAAAAATATACTATCACTATAATAAATAATGAAAAGATACCTCACATGTCACATTATTTTTAATTTTAAGTTAAAAAAATATAACATATTTATCAATTTTTGATTCTATATTACATCATACACATAGAATGATAACCAACCTTTTTTAATTTGATTTCATGTTAGAGTGAGAAAAAATCATGAGGATGTTTCACAAAATTCAAAAAATAGCATAATATTACAATAAGAAATATCCGTCAAAGAAGCATGAGAAAGATAAATTTATTATGATTTGGAATGAAATATAAAAAATGGGGATTTCATGTAGTTTGGAGTAACCCCTCCATTATAAAGGTCAATACTAAAAGGATATTAACTACAAACAATCAAATGATTCAATTTCTAAAATGATTCTCATTCAACATGAAAATATTTTAAAGGTTTGTAAAATTCTTTAAATATTTTTAATAATGTTTTTTTATTGTGTATTAATGACTTGATTTGGGAACTAATTCCATGTTATTTTTAACTTAGGTAGTTTAATGCCTTTTTGTATGAATAAAAAATATAAAAATCTTGTGAGAATGAGGAAATGTTACAATATGTCCACATGTTGTAGCTACAATTATCTAGAGAAAATAATACATTTGAATTTGAAGAAAGGTATGTAAAGGGTATTCAACATTGTTGCCATGAGAGACTCATTATTTATTTTTATTGAATTATATCTTGTAGAATACATAATTTTTAATTTAATATTCATTATTATGATTGGAAACCTTGCTAGTAAGTGGTTTTGGTTGTGTTATTAATTTCTAGAAAAAGAGAGGGTATTTTTTTATGCATGTTCAAGGTGCCCATGCCTTAAAATAACTAATTCACTTCATCCTTTTACATTATATTATTTAAAGAATGGGATTATGGAGTGTAAACATAGGAATACAAAAAAAAATTGATAATTTTTTTGGAAGAAGAGGTAGTACTTTGGAGTATAGAAACATGTTCGAACATGATAAAATGTGTCTAGTTAATGAGATGAGAACATAATTATTTAATTTATCATTATATTAAAATGTATGTTTCAAATGATATTGTATAAAAAAAACCCTTCACACATTAAAACATCACTTAGGGTAGAATGTGAAAAGACCCCAATAATTGTAGCTAAAGAAGTAAAATCAAGTCTTCAAATCATGGGAAGAACATACTAAGAAAGCATTGATTACACTAAATAAATAAAATAAGTATCTTCTAATAATAAGTCCCATAATAAAAATTAGTGAATATGATCATATTGAAGCATGCAATTTTTAAAAAAATAGGAAAATAAAGGAGGATAAGGAATATAAAAAAAATCTACTTCAATAAAACATTTGATTAACTAGTAAGTGATGTTTATTATTTGAAGTAACATTGTGTAAAAAATTATTATTGTTATTTTATTTTTACATTTAGTTAATCAAATTGTTATAATATTTAAAAAATGACATGAGGGAGATTGGTAAACTAAAATATAATGAGGGACACTAGTATAAAAATAATAATAAATGACTAAAAAACTACTAAAAATTGCATATACATGACTAGGCTTGGTCATGTGACTTGTATTAGTTTATTACCGGTCATTTATAATGTGACCAAACTTATGAATTAACCATTTTTAGTCTTTAATTGGTTGTTTTGATTGATCAATTTGGTAGTATATTTAGTCATTAATTTAATCATTGATTGTTGTTAGCTGGTCATTTATTTAGTCATTGTAATCATTAATTTCCATCAATTGGTAGTATATTTAGTCATTTTTAATAACTTATTTTTATCATTGGTAGTATATTTAGTCATTTTAATCATTATTTTGCCATCAACTAGTCATATATTTAGTCATATTTATTCACTGAATTCTATCAATTGGTAGTATATTTAGTCAATTTAATTATTATTTGACATCAATTAGTAGTATATTTAGTCATTTTAATTTACTTATTTCCATTAATTGGTAGTAAATTTAGTCATTTTAATTTTTAATTGCTATCATTTTTTAGTTTATTTAATTATTTTTGTTCACTGATTTCTATCAACCAGTAGTAGATTGACACATTATTTATTAATTGTATAATCATTATATTTAATACTAGTTTAGTAGTAAATTTTCATTTATATGATATGAATAATTTATTAAATACCATAAATTGTATAATGCATAAATAAACACATTATTAAACTTGAATTAAAACATAAAAACAAATAAAAATATTACATATATGAACAAGCTACAACATGATAGAAGTTTAAAAAGATTGATTCAACATCATGCTAAAAAATGTTAATCTGTAATAAAAAATATAATGCAATTTTGATGAACTATAAGATGTTCATATATATATATATATATATATATATATATATATATATATTTATAATAAAAAAATGTCAAAGTCTAAGAGTTTCCAACTCTTTCAAATACACCATGATAAATATCCTTGAATAACACATTCAAACTACTACATAAAGTAGTGGGTCAAGCTATCTAACAAATAGTACATGATAAACATCAACTATGTCTTTTTTTATAAATATTTTAATGGCCACTGTGTGAAGGTTCCTTCATTATTTTTTAGATGGACAACTCCATCTATTTTGTCTTCATAAGCAAGGGGTATTTTACTTGTAACCTTTAAAATATTTACATTTGCATCTCTTGTTCCTTTCAATTTGACTCCATGTACAATAGATAGTGAGTGTATCCACCTAATGCTCACATTAGCACTATCAAATGGATCCAACACCCTAAATTTATCCTTGGAGTTTATCAATACATTTCTACAAAAACAAAAAAATACACATTATATTGAGATTTAAAACATTTGATAACACACAGATAAACATTTTATAAATATTTATAAGAAAATATAAAATGATGATAGGAAACCTAAAATGATGCACCTGACATATTAAACAAAAATTAACTTCCTATTATTTGATACAGAATGGATGTTAGATATAAAAGGTGTCAATATGTTAGTAGTCATGTGCCATGAAGATGTGGATTCTACAAGGATAACAAGTAATCACTTCATTGAGGCTATTAAAGTTCTTGGAATAGAGGCTCGAAGAAAAGCTCTTCTAGATGAGCTTTGAGTTGTGATATATTTTGATGGGTCATATTTGAACTATAGGCATTTAGCTATTCTATGTGACACAATGACATATCAAGGTCATTTGATGGATATTACTTGACATGGAATAAATCATAATGATACAGGGCCAATGATGAGATGTTCATCTAAGGAGACTTCAGATATCCTTTTGGATGCTACTATTTTTTTAGAAGGAAAGCCTCTTAGGGCTGTTATATAAAACATCATGCTTGGTCAGTTATATCAATCTAACAATAGGATTGTAATGAAATTCCTTTCCTAAAAATGATAGAAACACCAACATATGGGTTTGTGCCTCAACAAGTAAGGATTCAACTTATTCATGGAAAAAATTGAATTTGTTTTCACAAAAATCTGATAAAATTCCTATGGAAAAAACCTTAACTTATCTAAGCTAATACATGATGTTTTCTCATGAGAAGTATCCTTACAACTTGTTTGATCTTTGTATTAGTTATATTTGTCCCATAATTTTAAATCTATATACACAAGGTCTAATATTTTGGTTATGATAATTACTTCCACCTATGATTTGATTTTGACTGGATTCCTTTACTCAAAAATACATTTTCTAATACATTCTCAATTTGTGTAGGAACAACCAAAGTGGGTGGAGATACAATCCATTGATAAACTAAAAATAATGTTGGGTCATGTGATAGTAATGGTACTTTTGGTTGGAATGTTCAAAAAGAGTAAAAATGTTCTAATTAACTTTGGTCTAGACTTGTTATGCTTCTTAGGGTCAGTGTTATTGTTATCTAGTTATATCTTCCTTCTCTCAAAGTGTTGTCTCTTGGAAAAATTAGTTTTTGACATTGGTGGAAAAGTGTTGTCTTTTATTTTTGATAGCTGTATGTAATGTCTTATATCTTGAAACAAATAAATTTTTGTATGTGCTTTTTTTTATTTTGTTGAATAAAAAAGAAGCAAATTTTTACTCTTAAAAAAAACTAACCCATTGCAAGGTACAAACAAATGGAGGGAAAGACTACAATAGTGATAGAAAGTATGAGTACTCCAAAAAGAGACATGGATTGGCAATGAAGAGCCCCCAATTGAGGACCATGACATCCTTGAACACAATGCACTAATTCATTTTCAAAATATATGTATTCACTCTATTACAATTAAGCTCTAAGCTTCCATATAATGTAAGTCATATGTTCTCCCTTATTTGCATAATCTATGTATACTAGCTAATTACACTTCACTACTATTCTAACCAGCTTCTATCACATAGGTAATGATTACGCTTATTTACATAATAAAGTAACCATTAATTACTTGAATAGTACTTACTTGCATGTGGTTTTATATCACTAACCTCAAGTTTCACACCATTACTACTATGAATATCATGCACATGCTCATCGAGTTCAGCATAATCACTATCAATATTGACATGAAGTTGTGCAACTCTATAGAAATATCTATTGACATGGCCTTTTTTTCATTCTACTTTCATATAATTTCTCTACATGTGGTTTAATCATCATGCAAAAATTAATATAAGTTGATTATAGAATGTAAAAGCTATAATTTTTTGTCCACAAGAACATTTTAAGTATGAAGAATGACAAAACATTAAGACATATTATCTTACAACTTAAAAAATGCAAAAGATATAATTTTTTTCCAAAAGATCATTTTAAGAATGAAAAATGACAAAACATTGGGACAAATAACTGACAACAACTATTATATTACCTCAACATCAACATAACTATGACTATGCTACACATCCTTGTTCATTTCATCATGATCACTATCAATATTATCAACTCTATTGACATCAAGGTGTTTTTCATTTTCATGTTGCTTTGATAAAATTGCTCTACATGTGGTTTAGCCATCATGTGAAAAAATATACAAATCATTCAATATTCAAGTAAAGAATGCAAGCTATAAATTTTTCCAAAAGAACATTTTTTGGATGAATCCAATAATAAACAATCTGGATTGGATTCTCCTACACTCAAATTTTAATCTACATATTAAGAGGCATTTGTCTACAAAATTCCAAACAAGAAGAAATGAGATTAATAGAGCCTCTTACCTCATCTGAATCCATGGAATTATGCTCATTCCATGCAAAAACTATAGGCTTAACAGAGGTAACCAACTACAAATATTTCTCAGTGAGACTATATATGCAACTCATTACATGTTGGTAGCCTTAATTTGAGTTAACATGATCTAGAGAGGCTCTTACTAGGCATTTAATAGATGGCTATAAAATCTTTGTTGATAAACCATATTTCCACTTCATCCTACTCTTAAATTTACTAGGATCTAGTGCTGCCGTATAATTGACAATATCTTTTACACCTACTTCTCTATTATTGTTATCCACCTAAAATACAATGCCAATTTCAACATATAGTCAGTTTAATAAAAAATAAAAATAAATAACACAATGTAAATTGAACCAAAAAGCCATACACTTACTCCAAATTTGTCCATTTTAGCCTACAACTCACATCGGCGAAATGTATATCTAGCCCTCACATTATCTCTTGATCTCTTGCCTTTGTTACTCTTTGTCAAATATTATTCAAAATGCATACTTTATTTCAATAACTCCCACTATTTGGGAGTCCCTCCATGATTGTTTTTCTATAATTGTATCTAAAATTATTCATCAAAAGTCTCATCTTTTGCTTGTAATATTTTCTAGAGATTTATCAACTAGTAGTATCAAAAGCATTTTCCATTTTTTGTATAACATTTTCCACATTTCATGGATCTTACTCTACAAAATTTGATTTTAAAATATCCAAATGTGCCCTACATCTTACACCCAACTCAGAAGGCCACCTTGTAGCATTTGGCCTAATGGGCTCACCATCTCTCGATACCTCAACCAAGAATGGATTCTTACCTTCTAATTTTATTTTATTTTGCATTCCTCTCTATAGATATATAAAAATATTGACTCAATATTTTTATTTTGACAAAATCAAACACATCTTATATTAAACCACTAACAATATTTTTGGGCGATCCACTAGTTCCATCAAAAGTTGTAGATGCAATAAGTGCACTCTAAGGCACACCAAATGTAAGTGGTCTTTCTTGAATTTAATTAAATATAAATTCATGTTCCTTAGCCACATTAGGTGTGGCATGAGTATGTAAATAGTATTAGTCTCCATAGATTTCACTTCAAACACATCCTTTGCCATGTCCCCTTTTCAGTTGACATGTTCTGAGTTCATGGTTAGCCTATTATGCGACCCTCGTAGGCTGATAGGATGGTTAGAGGGTCTTGATGGAGATTGGGGTGGCTTCATTTAGCAGAGGTTTTCTAGTTGGCTTTTGTTTGGGCTCGTTTGGACATGTATTGAGGGAGATATATATATTTGATTGATTTACTCAAATATTAATTATTTAGCCTATTTTTTATTAGAAACCCTAATTCTAATTTAAGAAACCCTAATTAGGGCAAGCATATCTTTTGAGGGTATAAGGGTTTCTCATGGAGGCCATTATTAAAGAGCCATGGATGATTTGATTATTGATTTCGATATTGAAAAATTCTTATGTGAAGACTGAGCCAAGGGTTCCAGGATTCCATTTGCATTGGAGAACGTCAACTCTTCAGTGTGTGCGATTCAGAGGCTGTGAAATATCAGCTGATCTATTGCCGATTTGAGAGATAGCTTCATACAGAAGTTATCACAGAGGTTTACAGATTTGAGAGGTAACTTCATACAGAAGTTGTCACAAAGCTTTTCAGGTATTTATTTCATTATGTTTTTTATTCAGATATTGCACAGATAAAGATCTTCCTCTATTAGAGCCGTTCTAGATTTGCAAAAGATCAAGTTTTGAGATGATATTTGTATTCATTTATATGCATGCCAGAGATTTATTATTGTAATCATTCTAAAGAATAATAAGAGCACTGATTTGCTAGTTAAGAGATTTACTGTGGTTTATTGTTTATCTGAATTTATTCTGCAAGATTGTATTTTGTTCCGAACTATTTGTGTTTCTATATTCCCTATTTGAATGGGATATTACAGTGGTATCAGAGCTTTTGACATTTTATATTCCCTATTAGAAGGGGATATTATATTGGTATCAGAGCTTTTGATGTTTTATATTCCCTATTAGAAGGGGATATTACAGTGGTATCAGAGCTTAATCCTGCTAGCCTGAGGGTCTATAGATCTTATGCAGCCACAAGAGTTGGGACCACATAGATATAACACACGCAGTAAAGCCTTGCTTGAAGGTACCCAATTGTTAGAACAGCAGCGGATTATCATGAGTGACAGACGTGAGGGCAGCCCACCCAGGGGCCACAGGTATGATGCTGAATAGGACACTAGAGAATTTCACCGTGCTATGATGACAAGCCAACAACAGATGAATCAGACACTACAGGCACTCATGATTATGATAAGAGGGATGAACATAACTGATGGACAAAATGGGGACCAAAGAGATGACAAGAGTGTTACGGTTAATCAGAGACCACAACAGACTCACTCCAAAACAACTAATAGACCTACATGTCCTACATTTGTTCAAGAAGAACCAGAGGCACCAATAGAGGAGAAGGCAGGGAATTCCCCATTTGTGGATGTTTACATGGTTGCAAATGATGAGTGGGACTTATTATCTCCTCATGTTTAAGAGAGGACGTCCTTTGACCATTTTGTTAATCTAAGGAGAGAGCACTACAGATTGGTTAGACAGGATAGGAGGCCTAGAGTTTGATTCAGTGAGCTGAAGAAGGCTACGGGTAAGCTTTCTTTGACTACTTTTGACGGCAGCAGCAAGATGACAGCTCAAACTTGGGTTCATAAGCTTGACACCTTTTTGGCATTGAGACCAATGTCATAGATAGAGGCCATCAAATACGCCACTTTGCACTTGGATGGAGTAGCACATGATTGGTGGTACCATGGTATGGTAACACTTTAGCATAACTAGGTAACAGAGTACCAAGACTTTATGGATAGATTGGTTGAGTGGTTTGATAGGAAAGATCCTGAGGTTTAATTTTGAGATCTAGCATAGTTGAGACAAACAGGTAACTTGGAGTCCTTCATTGGTGAGTTTCAGAGATTGGCAGTTATGGTGCCTAATATTTCAGAGCGTAGATTGGTAGTTCTCTTCATAGAGGGATTGATAAAGCCATTGAGAGGTTGGATCAAAGCCTTTGATCCTCCTTCATTACAGGTAGCTATGAAAAAGGCACGTAGTATGGAGATGGCAGCCCCATCCCATAAATTTAACTCTGAGGGTACTTCTTCATCTAGAGACCATAAGTGCTCCAACGCAGATACAGAGAGACCAGATTTTAACATAGATAAATTAGGTGTAAAGAATGATTCAAAGGCCAATCCAGTAGCACCACCTTTGGATCGTGAGGCACTTAATGATCTACGTAGGAAGAAGCTTTGCTTCTATTGCAAAGGTCCATATGATATCCATCACGATTGTCCTTTGAGGCCTAAGGGCAAGGCGAATCATGTGATGTGGGCATATTATGAGGATTCTAATTCAGAGGATTCCAAATAGTAGAATAGTTCTGAGGGGGCAGAGGTAGAGACTTCAGGGCCTAAGGTAGAGGCAAAGTTAGAGCTTCACATATAGGAGGCACGCCTATCCAGCATTCAGTTAGATGAATCATTCAGACTCCGTGGAGTTTTGGCAGGGCAGAAGGTTATCACCCTTCCTGATACAGGAGCCACACATAATTTCATAGATGCTAGATTTGTGGAGAAGCGTGGACTCACTACCAAAGATTTTGAGGGCATCAGAGTTAAGGTAGCCGATGGTCACACTCTTAAGTGTGAGCGTATGATTAGAGACCTCCCATTGCGCTTGAACAACTATGAGTTCAAGGCTAATTATTATGTGGTAAACATGGGGGATATAGAATTAGTCTTGGGTATGAAGTAGCTTCATTCATTTGAGGAAGTTACTCTTCGTCTCAAGGACATGGAGGTTCTCTTTGATGTTGATGGGAAGACACACATTCTTAAGGCAATACGGGGCAACAGCTTTAGATATATGTTTTTTCATCAGATGGAGGTACCTATACCACATGATATGATAGAGGGCGATGACGAGAGCACATTGGCACCAACACAGGAGAGGTATGAGGATGAGCTTGGTCTTGAGGTGAGTTCAGTTCAGGAGTTGTCACATGTGGTGAGGACTCAACTTTCTGTTATAGTCGGGTCACAGGTTGATGATGATATGACTATTTCTAGCCTTCACAATCCAGTTTTAGATATTGTTCAGGTAAGGAGTTTGCTTGTTGATGTTCATTTATGGATTGGATGTTGGGGTGATTATCTTAGTACTAGAGATGATGTGATGCCATTACATGAGAGTTGGGATGGACATGGCATGGGGTTCATGTTAATTGACAGTGGTGGAGATCATAACTACATTTGGGATCCAGGTGGATTGATTGATTCGTCATTCAATGATTGCTTGAGGGCAAGCAATTCTAGGAGGGGCAGATTGTCATGTCCCCTTTTTAGTTGACATGTTCTGAGTTCATGGTTAGCCTATTATGCAACCCTCGTAGGCTGATAGGATGGTTAGAGGGTCTTGATGGAGATTGGGGTGGCTTCGTTTAGCAGAGGTTTTCCAGTTGGCTTTCGTTTGGGCTCGTTTGGACATGTATTGAGGGAGATATTAATATTTGATTGATTTAATCAAATATTAATTATTTAGCCTATTTTTAATTAGAAACCCTAATTCTAATTTAAGAAACCCTAATTAGGGCAAGCATATCTTTTGAGGGTATAAGGGTTTCTCATGGAGGCCATTATTGAAGAGCCATGGATGATTTGATTATTGATTTTGATATTGAAAAATTCTTATGTGAAGACTGAGCCAAGGGTTCCAGGATTCCATTTGCATTGGAGAACGTCAACTCTTCAGTGTGTGCGATTCAGAGGCTGTGAAATATCAGCTGATCTATTGCCGATTTGAGAGATAGCTTCATACAGAAGTTATCACAGAGGTTTACAGATTTGAGAGGTAACTTCATACAGAAGTTGTCACAGAGCTTTTCAGGTATTTATTTCATTATGTTTTTTATTCAGATATTGCACAGATAAAGATCTTCCTCTATTAGAGCCGTTCTAGATTTGCAAAAGATCAGGTTTTGAGATGATATTTGTATTCATTTATATGCATGCCAGAGATTCGTTATTGTAATCATTTTGAAGAATAATAAGAGCACTGATTTTTTAGTTAAGAGATTTACTGTGGTTTATTGTTTATCTGAATTTATTCTGCAAGATTGTATTTTGTTCAAAACTATTTGTGTTTCTATATTCCCTATTTGAAGGGGATATTACAGTGGTATCAGAGCTTTTGACATTTTATATTCCCTATTAAAAGGGGATATTACAATGGTATCAGAGCTTTTGACATTTTATATTCCCTATTAGAAGGGGATATTACATCCTTTAATCTTTAATAAATCATCGATAGACTTATTGTTCCTTTGCTCTCATGTTTCTCAATAATCTATCTTAGGCTTTGTGATAAGAGATCATCATGATGTTGCACAACACCATGTGATATATCAAGATACAGATCACCATGTGCTATATCACACTACACATCATCACAACTATTATTTTTACCAACTGTGTTTATTGAATCATGAATGCGTTGGCTTCTACGAGTTGGTGGCACTGTATCTTTTTTCATTTTATTTTTTCTCTGCATTTTATTTGCATTCTTTTTATATCCTATAAAATAAAAAAATCATAATATGTCTTATATACATAAATATCTTGCCTATACAATTTCATTAAACATTTAAACAAATAATATATTACTTAGTGGATTTACAACTTGCTTGTTTGTCAAACCAAGACACGATAAATATTAATTATTATTGGACACATTTTCTCTATGAAATCACTCATAATATATCATTGAAATTTCAACATTATGATCACTATCATCTAATTTGTGCCTTAAAGTCTTTTTCCTCATTTTTTTAAGTCCAAATAAACAATAATGTATAAATCAACAACTTGAATTAGTAGAATAGTAGTGGAATATGAGTTTAAATCTAATATTTTGGACATCAAATGGGATTTTTATTCTAGAAAAAAATCATTAAAAGTGATCATTTTAGAGGGATTAAAAACATCTACATTCAACATTCTATAAATGATTTATGGGGAAATAAAATGTAAAACCCTAGAATGATCAAAAGACATGATGAATTTGGTAAAACTATGGGGATTTCTTAGTTTTTTGGTCTTTAGAAGGAGAGATCTAATTTTTTATCTTAGTCCTAGGGTGTTGGTTCCCAAAATTATAGATTGAAAAACCTAAGAGTAGGCCAAGCTCTATGATCAGGTTTAGCAATGTTTTGGCCAACAAATGGAATCAATGAAGATGGTTGGAATTCCCTGCTCTTTAGGCTCTGCTATACTTAGTTAGGTGTACTGATCACCAATAAATATAAACTCTTTCAAAACTAAATCGTGATAATTAAGTAGACTATATCCTCACACAAATTTAGAGGGTTTATTTAATTGCTATCTCTTTAACTTATTCATCCACTCATAATCTATGCACTATCATGAGGGTTTGAAATAGATAAAAACTAACTCTTATTCCTACTCCTACTCCTAATACAAAAATTTAAAATGTATAAATGAGATTTTTTTGAAAGATTATTTTTATTATAAATAAGATCAATGCCTTTAGTTATTTGGCAATGGAGTCAAGCATGAAAAATGATATGTGTCCTCTTTTTGGGTGAAATTCAAATTGTTTGGCACTTGGGATGTTTATACCTTATATAAACATGCAAGATTGTAGTCACCATACTCTTCTTATTGATCCCAATGATTATTCCTAGGTTACTGTGATTTACTTAAAGGAATTTAATCCTTCTTTGAAAGAACCAGTAAATTAATGACACAAAGACATCAAATGTGTCTTGATAAACTAGATATACCCTTGATATATTGATTTAAATAAAAAGGAAAGATTAAACTAGAGACAACAAGATGACATTCATTAATTCAATTCAAAAAACAATTGAAACTAGAATCCATCCACCAATTATAACTACATTCTATTGATATTCAAAAATATTTTATAATACATTTCAAAATTTTGTCCTAACTGACTACCCTACTATAATGATTATCATTCGGTCTTGGTTTCCCTTTTATAGGTGGGTAAATAAAGTGAAAAGCCTCAAACCATTACATGTCAAAAAATGTCTTTTCAATTACCCACTTTTAACATAAATAAAAAAGTCTTGATTATCACTGTTTACATAGGATTACATAAAAACAATAAAAGATGAGAAATGAAGAGAAATGATTAGATGTTGAAATCAAGATCATTCACAAGATACCAAAGTCCATTATTCATGATAAGGTACCCATGATCATTTAGATCTAGCAAGGTCCTCTCTCCATGATAGTATCTCCAAGGATTGGTACTTCACTACAAGGCATATTCTTCTGGGGAAGTTAGATATGTCTACTCCCATTGGTACACTATGTAATCATGAGGCAATTTATACTCCTAGATTTTTGGTGTGTTGGCCAAGTGACTCTTCCATTTGTTGTCTAATAACCATCTAGCTTCCATGATGAATTTTGAGTATCTAGCATCTAGTGTTATTATTCCATCTAAGGTTAAAATTGATGCTATGAAGATTTATCTCACCATCCTTATGTAAATGAGTGAGGAAATTGGGAAAAATTTGGCTAAACTCATCTATCGAATCCTTGGAGCCTTTTAATTGATCATCCCTTAGTATCTTAGGCATGAAACACTAATTTAGTGTGTGAAATGAACCCATTCTTGCCTCTATCTTTTGGTTTTCTCTAGCAATGTATTGAAATTCATCTATGACCATTCAAACCATTTGCTCAGTAGGATTTAAAACTATGGGGGCCTCAATAATCCTTTATAAAATTCTACAAAAAATTATTAAGGTGTGATGTATAGGTTTCCATTTATTGAATAAGGGGTTTAATATAGGTACATGGGCCTTCATCTGATCAATTGCTTATGATAAGGAGACATAACATTCATACACATTTTCTAATTTGCCCACAATTAGTTTAACCCTATGATCTAATATATTTTACAATACCCTAAGGGTTTATCTCTTTATTCCTTCCTTTATTTCTTCATTGGTCTTTTTCAACTTCTCAATTTCTTATTTTAGCACATTTACTTATTCAACAATGATTGCACCTATATCAATTTGAATGGTAGGGGCCTAGTATATTGTTAATTCTATGCTTTGAGAAGGACCTACTCCCTTCAATTACTCTTTCAATTTCATAATTTCTATGAATAACCTATTCACTTCATCATTCAGATTAGTATGTACTCTCTCATATTATGCCAATCTAAGATCCATACCTTTAACCACAACCTAGTAAACATTTTTGAGTGTATTGTCATAGTAGATACCTCCAATGTTGATGTGTCTTGAAGTTTCTTTACCATGGTATTCCCTCTCATTTCTTGAACAACATCAAGCAATCTTGGTTTTTTTGTTCTTTTTTGCTTTGTTTAAAAGGCTAAGGTTTCAATTCTTAGATTGTAACATGTGCCACGTATTCCCTCATCTGAATTGAATTCAAGAATCAACATGGGATCTTCATGGCTTCTTACTTGATCTAGTAAGAATATATTTTTCATCTCCATCATAGGAATGATTAGTATGTTGCTCTCCAATACCAATTATTTGGCCGCCTGTGGGCTGATATTGATTTCATTGATCATGAGTTCCTCAAAGGTATAAGAAACAATATGACCATGTTTGGACTCTTCAATATCCATCTTATTGATTTGGAGTCTCTCCTTAAATTCTCTCATTTTCACCTTGATCCAAATTTTTTTAAACTTAAGGGTCTAGATAAATTCATCATCTTCAATAAACCTAAGAGCAGTGACCTCTATTTCATCATGCTACATCTCCTAATCATTATGTGCATGCACATTCACCCTTTATTCTAGTCTATGAGCCTCATTTTCAATTTCAAGGAGTGGTCAATCCACTTCATCATGATCTTTCAAATTTATTAGCACATTGGCTACCTCCTCTATATCCCCCACCTCTTCACTTACTTCATATCCCAATAAGGGGGGTGCTTCTTGTGTCTTTTACTTCTTAGTCTCTAGTTACTCTAGAGGTGATTATGATTGTAATGTAATAGTGTCTGGAAGGGGTTATACAATCACAACACCACTTGGCCTCTTGATGGGTAACTTGGTGCATTTTGGAGACTGTCCCTCAAGTTCCTTTTTTGGATGAATGTACAACCTTTCAAATTTGTTAATTATCAAATTTATCCTTTTAAGAGGATCCCCTCATTCCACATAAAAACCTAAAAATATAGTGTTTCTCTTCTTCTTCTCTTCCTCAAATCTTTTTATGATTTCCCATTTCCTTTTCCTTTGAAACACTTTATGAGGGGTAAGGCAATTTATTATTACATCTTCTTCATAATCAACCTCATGGGTAATCATAGCTCTAGTGACTAGTGTTTGACTTATAAAGTTTATATGTCCTTTGGGGTCAAAGACCCTTTCCCCTCGTGACTTCAAAGAATACCTTACCTTCAAATAAATTTGTAGCTCTTCTAGAGTATCAGACCCAATGGACAATTCCACATATATAGTTAAGTCAGGTAGGAATCTCCCCTTTTTCTAACTCTTCATAAATTCCTACTCCATCCATAGCATTTTCCACATAAATTCCAAAAATTCAATTCAAAGGGAAAGAAACTTAGTAGATTGTGTGGGGCTTGAAGACACCCATAAACTCTTATCACTATTTGGTCTGCTAAAAAGACCCAATCACTAAAATTATGGGTATGTCCTTGTTCTAGCTTTAATGCTAAGGGTCTTAATAATTCTATGATTTCAATGGGTAATCTTGGTGAAATGTGACCAAGAGTGACCATGACCCTTACTACAAAATCATCATGAAATGTCACATAATCATTATCCCTACATCTGTTATCCCATATGTAACACCAATGCTACATGGGTAACCTATTTCCTTGTTGATCAGTCATCCCCAAACACATCCTCTTATTCCATTTATCTCTATTTTGGTATAATATTAAATGACATAGCGAGGAATAATTTTTTAAAGTGATAGGGGCTTGGTTTTCTCTCACTTGTAATAATCCCTCATGTATCACTTTCTCAATTAGAGCAACAAAGTCACACTCAACATTCACTTCAAGGTTTTGAATCCTCATTGTCATCATTATGAGAATAATTGGCATGTTCTCCTAAGCATCAATCCCAAGCACTTAACACAAAGCAAAATAAGTTCTTTCAAAATAGACTTGAAAGTCTTCCATGACAAATGGCTCATTGTTGGAAGGGAAAATAGGTATCCTTTTATTGTTTGCACCCATTTTCATGTACAAAGGAAGTTCATCACTCCTATAGGTTTTTCCAAATCTCATATAGTCTTCCTCACTTTTATCTATGTCAATCTTGGTGATGGATTGCTTATTCAACATGAAATACTCTACAATTACTGCTTTAGTCAATGCCACTAATGGTAAGCCATCTAACATTCTTACAGTCCTAGTAGCCAAGTGGTAATGTTGTGCTAGTACTCTGATAAACTCGACATCTATGAATAAATTTGGGACTATTAGTTTGGCCAATTCTAAGGCCCAAGGATTCAAAACTAGAATCTTATCATCCCTCTTATCATCGAAGTACCAAAACAAATCCCACCTTGAGTTAAGAATAATTGGGTCTCTGCATCCATGAGCTACATCTCTAAACACATTTTTGAACCCATTATCTATTGAATTACGTAAGACATCAAATATGGACTATTGTCAAGTTCTCTTTTTCATTTTAGAGGTTGTGGCTTCTTCCTTCTTACTCGCAAGTTCACTGCTTTTGGGTGGCATGATGAATAATTAACTCCTACTTAATTTCTTTAAGTGTCTACTTGTAGAATTGAGTAAATTAAATTATTATACACTTGCTATAGAGAGTTTTTGTGAACTTACCTAATAAAATAATATCTATAAAGTCTTCTTCCTTGAACTTCCTTAACTATGGTACGCTGAGATATGTGAATGATTGTAAAAATGGTGGTCAATCCCAAGTATATTTTCTACTAAGATCATTCACCTCATTATTAATGTCAATTCATTAAAAATATTTCATAATATATCCATATTTTGAGTTTGAATACATGCCTTTAATCTTGGTAAATTGAATGGTTCATATTTAAGGAGTAATCATTTCCACTAATGATTTAAATGCTTTGATAACTTGTATCGTAGTACCACTCTATCATATCAAGACCATTATGGGGTAGTAGTATGGTAGAGTTAGAATTTTACTCTCCCTACTATACCACACACCTTCACCTAGCTTACTATAAGACAATAGGTTAGACAGTCTCATACCACCACCCCATGCACACCCCTTTGGACTCCCATGGGATGGTGGGTTAATTATAATGGTCGAGTGATTTTTCACCACCATACCGTAGTGTCATTGTTTACCCCTTTTGGGGATGTGGTTTAATTTAGTTTTTATCATGTTCTCACTACCACCCCATGTTATTCATATTTGGTTGTTGTGGTATTATGGTAAGTATTTGTACATTGACTTATATGTCCCACCATCCCATGCATACCTTTATTGACTATTATGGTAGTGTGGTGTTGGATTTTTTATGTATTTTATGTGGGAATATAGGGTTATATTATGAATACAATATTTAAGATATCATTTTATTGAAAAGACTGAATAATTTTCTAATTTTGTAGTCTCTTAGTTTTAGTTTTCAGTGTCAGTCAGACCTAAGAGATCATTTATTTATTTTTAATGAGGAGGCTTAGTCAAGTAGAGATACTTTTAGCATAGGAATCAAGGCTTTAGTCATTAGGCTCAAGACTAGTTATAATAATGAAACTAGGCAAATTTTGGAGGTTCTAACATAGGGGTTATCATTTTTCAAAATTTTGCCTAAGTATGGAACCCTTGTAATTTAAGGATTTTGGTCTTATAATTTGTCATTGACCTCTTGTTCCTATTCTCTTCTTTTAATGTTCTTGTACTACAAGTTGATAATGAGATTTAAGCTAGGGGGTTAATTAACTAGCACCTTTTCCATTAATGTCAAAGGGGGAGAATTAAAGTAGTAAAACATAACATGATCCAAAATAACATGGTAGTACTAAAGTTAGGGGGAGCATAACAGTAAGGGGGATCATGACAGAGAATTATACTTATCTTTTCACAATTTTTTTTAATAGTATAGGCTAAATATTTTGTTCACCTAATGTTAAAATATCTATATGTATTATTAAATCATAGATGTTTATTATTGTTTCCTTCACACAAGCATATTCAATGCATGTGGAGGCTATAAGTTGTATTACAAACTAAAGCTATCCAAATATTAGAGAATTGAATACAATTTATTGCCAAGATTTTAAAGATTTGTTTAATTTCATAGGTATATTATTACATTATTTTATACCTTTAGACCTTGCTTGCTTCTTTTCATATCTAGCAGTTCTAGAGAATTAGAAAAGTCTAGCATCTAGAAAACATATAGAACATATAATAAATTATATTCTAACTAAACAAAATTAATTTCAAACAAAGTAATAAAACTAAGAAGAATGATTTAACCTAACTTTAAATGCACTTTAAATCAGCAACAAACATCTTAGTTTTTATATACAATGTACCAATAGAATAATGATGATCACATTCAAAAGTGTATCATTAAAAAAATAGTGAAGAATCACACCTATAATATGATATTTATTACATTCAATAATAAATTACACCATACATATAACCAAAGATTAGGTGACAAACTAAAAAGTTAAGGTGATAGACTAGTTAAGGTAATAAAACATCATCATAATTATATGCATTGCTAACAAGATCAAAATCATGATCACTCATGTCTACATCTACTTGATTTTCTTCCTCATCCTCATCTATGACATGTACCACATTATCTCTCCCAATCTCTTTGTTGGTAATCAAAATCTCTTATTTAAACATTCCATCATCATCTTCATCCACTTCTTTGAATGTTTCTTTTAAATTAACATATTGCCCATCAAGCATTATATCAACAACTTCCATGAATTTTTGTTTCAAATGAGACTCTATTTTGATGACATATAACCATCATGGGATTCTTAAATCATCAATTACAAATGATTGGTTAATTTTAAGTTGGGAAGCATACAACTCATCTGTCTCTAATAAAAATTGTCATGTATTTGCATGTACAAATCCATACTCATCAAATTGTACTATGGATGGTTAGATCCACTTATATTTTAATAATATATGACTATTTTCACTAAAATCCACTTGAATAATTTATTGGATGAATGTAACATAAAATTTCCTCTTAGTTTTGTGAAGAAATTTATCACTAACAACACAATCAAAATGTGTCTTTCCTTTGTCTTTTTATTCCACTCTTAAATGAATACCATAGGCCCACATTTCACTAAAACACATAACCCATAAATGTGGAGATTTTGAAATCTCACTTTTCTCTATTGTTATATCTTGACCTTCTTCTTTTGCATCATTGACTACATTACCAATCCATTCTTCAAATTTTTGAAAAGAATAACCTTCAATCAAATCATGATGTCTGCACTTTTGAGGTCGATGTTGCATCTAAGTTTGATTCTCTTCTTCATATTTTATACATACAATATTAATGTAAAAATAATAAGATTAATAATATAAATGCATAAATGTAATTGAGTAAATAAATTATTGTGTAAATTTTTTTACCTATGCCACTTATCAAATGAAGATGTGTTTTGAAGAATATAGGCATGTTTCACACTTATTTCTTGAAGTGATAGCTTGAAACGACATCCATTACCTTCTAATACTTCACCTAAAACTCTCTCATATTAATCATCATCTTGTATGCATCGATTGACATTTTTAAAATCCTTCATATATTCTATGCAAAATCCCATGGCCTCTTGCATTGAATATCCCTCAAACATGTTGCCTTCTAGTTTTTCCCTAGTATGAACATTTTTTTTAAAACCTTCATATATCATTTTATATGATACATGCATCTCATTCTTACTGGGCCACAATACTCTAATTCATATTCTATATGTATCAAAATATGCATATAAATGTTAAAGATTGTTGGTGTAAATTCCCATTCCAATAGACAAAGGACGTTAATAACCTCCTCCCTCAAACTATCAAAGTTTGAAGAATCTAATACATGTAAACTCATTCTCTTTAATATTAGGCCCAACCTTATAATTACCAATCTAGTCCCTTTACCAAACTTGATATATTTACCACAATAGGTAAAATATTCTTGATTATGAAATGATAGTCATGGGTCTTGAGGCCTCTTATGTTATTAATGTCAGTTTGGCTTCTAATACTACTACTTACATATATAGTGGGAAAGTGAGTCTACGACATCAATTATAAGAATTATGCACATTGTTATTTTACCCAAACATAAGGAGCATTAGGTTTTCTATATTTTTCATCATCATATTTTTTAACCCAAATATTTTGATTAATATTTAGTTGTCAAAAGTCTTCACATGATGAAATAGTATCAAAATCACTAAAAAGAGTTTCTATAATAACATAGGATATAGTTTTCTTAGTATGCATAAAGTCAATAGTATGCCTAATGGCTATATGATTAAAGTATGGTAACTTATAGAATATGCACAACCATTTTACACTTATTTCATTACATTGATCATATCTACTAATAGTAATCCCATCATTTTCAATTATAAATGACATTCCATTTTCTCCATTCTCAACAATGTAATCATCCATTATTAGCAATGGTGCTTCATGATTCTCTTTTTGACCATTGAAACATGTTTTTTGTCCATGATATGGATGATATATTTTAAGGTAAGCATGATGTCCAAAATAAATACACTTACGCAAACTAATTGAGTGCCTCATAAAATCCTTAAAGTTCCAAGAAGGACATCCATGGTATCCATGAACAATGAAACCAGACAATGTGTCATATGTAGGAAGATCATGAATCATAAAAAATAAGGAAGATATTAAAGTGAATTTGATTGAATTAACATCCTTTAATGACTGAATTTCTTCAATTCCTTTCCATAATTCCATTAGCTCATCATATAATGGCTCTAGATAAGCATCGATTGTATTTGAAGTCCCAATTTTATTTCTTGGTATAATCAATGATAGCATTAAGAAAAATGGTTTAGTTGCTAACCATGGAGTTAAGTTATAATTTTATTAAAAACATTAGCCAAGTTGACTATTTAGTACTTTGATTTGAGAATGGGTTCACCCCATCTAGATCTAAACCCAACCTTATATTATGAGGATCTTGAGAAAAATTAGGCTATATATTATCAAATTACATCCACATCTTAGAATCAAGCACATGTCATTGTTTTCCATTAGTGCTCTTATTTTGGGCATGCCATTGCATATGATCAACAATGTCTCTACACCTATACATTCAGAGTAATCATGGGATTATCAAAAAGTGGCAAAGAACCTTTCTCAGAACCATAACTAATTTCAACCCTTATCTATACCTCTCTTCATGACATTTTAGACATACAATCTCACTTGCAAGATTATAGAGAAATAATACACAACCATTCACATATGTGTGGATGTTTCCATACCCTAATCCTATCTTGGTGATTTTATTTTTACATTGGCTTCATTTTATTGTCAATGTGGAGTCAAGTGGTAATAACAAACTTAATAATGCCAATAACTGATCTACACTATCATTTGTCCAACCAAGCACCACTTGCAAGTTAATAATTTGAAGGATTGTTGTCAAAAAAATTAACTTGAAATTAGCATAAATAGGCTTTAAATCATCCTCCATCCACTTGGACCAATCATCATTTAGACCCTTATTCAACATTCTATCAACTTTAAACCCTTCATCTAACATTATTGCCTCTTCATCTATGTTTGGTGCCATTTCATCTTATGTTTGTTACCTCTTCATCTCTCACACTCTAAAATTATATCATATATTCATAATAATTGTAATCCCAAGGGCTTATACCACTATGCCCATATATTATCATATGTCAATAAATCACATTTATTTTTTTCACTTTTCCACCAAGACAGTCATTACATGGACATGGATATTTGTCCATGTCCCTCTCATTGGATACTCTCTAATCATATGCATGGTATTGATCTGTAGTCAACCATTGACATTGATCTATCTTTAATGTTTTGCATTCAAGAAAAAAATAGAAATTTAAAAAACTCAACTCACTCAAGATCTAATACATGTAAACTCATTCTCTTCAGCAATAACCTAGAATTTAGAGCACTTCATCGAATCATGATACAAAACACTCTATATAATTAGAATTAGAGAAATCTATAGGATATAGAGCACTCTGTAGGAATTCAAATTCAAGAAATATAGCTAGGCATCACTGTACAAAATCAGATGTTTTACCTCTACATAAATCTCTATGGTCAATTTTGTGCATTTTTTACTTGTAGAATTCTTAGCTATCAATGTCTAATTCACAAGAAATATAGAAACTACTCTGCCCTCATTTTATTTCTCATGTGTAAGAGGAAGAGATTAAAAGTATATGTTGTAAACTATCTATTACTAACATCTCACCATTTATATTTCTAATATAAAAAAATTCATTGAAATTATAAAAAACAATAATGGTAAAATTGTAATACACAAAGATAAGAAAACTTTAGGGTGTTTGTATACTATTTATTTGAATTTATAGGAGCATGTTGTAATTCTAAAAATCTTGTTGATCATGTAGACTTATGTTCAATTTACATGTCATCTACAATATGCATAAAATAAAACTGCGATGATTGAAAATAAACAAATGATATTTTTATCCATGTTTTATTGAGGGCCTTCCTTGTCTAGATGATAATTAAAGAAATGCTTTAGAAATAGAACATAGACTTTATGTTTGTTCTATTGATGAAACACAAGCATTTAAACATATGGCAATCTTTTCAATGTTAAAGAATGCACAAACACTAAAAAAATAGGCTAATGCATTCTTTGTTGTAACTTTGAGCATTACTTACTAGCATAAATTATTAACATGTTTATATAAGATGACTTGTTCTACAAATTGGTATATTCCCATGTGTGGACATATAGTGTCAATTAAAATAAATTGGTAACCACATTGATTTCATGAACTAGAATAACTTTCAACTATGTTATATGAGACCATCATCTATGATTCCATGTAATTAATAGATTAGGTTTGCACACAATGTTACCCAAGCATTGAGGTCTAGGCTAGGGACATGAGCCCATGGTTTAATGGTAAAGTGATCAAAATAATTGAAATTTCGATGCATGTTACAAGTTTAATTCCCATATGCTCCTAAATACATAGAGGAAACTAATGAAAAAATAGATTGCTAAAATTATAATTTTCTATATGGTTATGGTACTCAATTGCCTATGTAACTAATGTAAGTTGCATCAACCAATAAAAAACTAATTATGATTTACATGCACTACCCATGATATGAAGACTTAATGAAAAGGAACCTTAGGGATTAGGTTGGTGAATTGGTTACAAAATTATAAATCAATACCATACCCATGCATGATAACATGGAACACAAATAGATAACTTCAAGATATGGTCACTACATTGTATTGATTATAAAATGAATAAAAGCATCCAATTATTTTAAAATCTCAAGAACTCCAAATTGTTACATGGTAGTCAATGTCTTATGACAAGATGCCCTCCTATTTATGTAACTCATCTCTTATAATACACTATTTTTTTCTCCTAGCTAGATACAATTACCAATTAGAAAGCTATAGATTTTGTGTTTAATGTAATGAGGGTTTCGAATTACCTTTGAATCCACTATAAAGGGCATCCCCAATTTTTACTTCACTATAAAGGGCCTTGCCAACTTCAAATTCATTACAAAAAGTCCAAATTCTTTGTCTTCCTTTTTAGAAGTCTCCAGGTCCTCTCCAAACAAGCTTTATCACCAATGCATATAGTTACTATACTTATATGCTAAAACCCAAAATGCTTCATGACATCAAATTGGCACATAAACCCTCTCTGGTCAGCTCTAGCTCCATTAATAATTAATAAACCCTCCTATTTGTAGAGGTACATTGCACAAATAATGCCAACTGTACTTCCCACTCCCCCATCAAATTACCTCTACTAAATTTTGCACTCTATTGTACTCCCCAATCCTGCCAATAATTTCCCAATTAATTTTTTTTTAATTACCCATTTTAATATCATATTGTCTAATTTTTTTTATGACTAATTATTTAGTCATTTTTATTTTTGTGACTAATTATTTAGTTGTGGTTTTTACTCAATTATCAAATTAGTCATGTATAACTGTGTTGCAAAAAAATAGTAGAATTTAGTCATTTTTAGTTGTTGTGACTAAAAATTTTAGTCCCATAGTCATTTACTTGCCAAATTCTACTAGTGGGAGTAAGTTATTGTTGATACCATTCTTATGGAAAAAGGAAATGTGGCTGAAAAATATTACGGCCCAACACCAAGGATTAGAATTGAACAGGTACATGTTTCAAAGAGTATGGAAAGGAATGCTTATCAAATAAAAACTCTAACCATTAACAAAATAAATAAAATAAAGATAAAATATACATAAAAGGCTAGGTATGAACCATTTTACACTACATGGTGACATAAAATTTATCAAAATATGCATGATAAATAAGATTGAATTGTTTACCATTAAAGAATCATTATCTAAACTGTATTTTTTCAATTTTTTAAAAAGTAAATATTTCAATAAACTTAAATTACATTTATAATGGTTTATATTGATGATTTCATCTCTTCCTACATTTCAATTACAATATTATTAAATTAATGTGTGTGTGTGTGTGTGTGTGTGTGTGTGTGTGTGTGTGTGTGTGTGTGTGTGTGTGTGTGTGTGTGTGTGTGTGTGTGTGTGTGTGTGTGTGTGTGTGTGTGTGTGTGTGTGTGTGTGTGTGTGTGTGTGTGAATGATAACATTGTAAGTAAGCTAAGCAAAATACACAATATAAAAATAAGTTATATAAGATTTAGTAAAAGATCATATTGCATTTACAAGTTGATATATTAATTTAAATTAAAGTTTTTGAGAATTCAAACATTAAAACATTCAGATGTACTAATTTAAATAAAATCTATAGTATATACACATAATCACATGAAAGTTATAATATAGAAATACTTGTAATATATAAAATTCAAATACACTATTTTAAATAAAATTTATAGTTGTTACATTCATTAAAAGGAAATTTTTTAAGAATTAAATCATCATATAACCTTAATATCTGCTACCATAGATAGAAATTGTAATATAAACCCATACAATTTATAGTATATAAATTGATGTATTCTTTATTAGGGTTCCCCATGAAAGGATGCCTTAACCAACAATTAGAGTTACCTTATCAACACCAATGTTGAAAAAAACACTTATTTTAATATGAATAACAAATTATATAAGAATACCCAATTATAAATAATAGGTTTTTTGGCTATGGATACATATATAATTCTCAAAGATACATGTCTTACTCTCCCTCTTGAGCTCACTCCCTCTCTTTATCTCTTTTATGTCTACAAATAGACATAGTTTATTTCAAAATATAATCCAAGCTCCCTAAAATGAATCTAACACATATTTTTATAGGTTCATCGAAGTGCTTATGCGTAAATTCACTCATGTATAACTATCTTGAATTGATGTAAATATGAAAGTATATAACATCCTTTTCATGTAATTATTGATAACCTTAAATTAGCACGTTACTAAGTTTAGTGATCGTAATTTGTATTGTTCAACAAAACTAACCATAGACTTATAGGATTTTCTATGTTTGTGTCATTTAAATCTCAAATGCATGTCAAATTAGATCTATAGGTAGTTGTTTTCTTGTTTACCCCTTATGCCTTTTATTAAAATTCACCTTTCACACTTATAAAAAAGATTTAGGTGGGTTATCTTAGGCACACATGTCTAATATTCAAACTAGATTGACTGAGTGAAAAGTGTGTTATTCCCTATTCATTTTTCTACCCTTGTCTAGATATCTTATTATGTAAATTGTGTTTTTCTATTTGATTTTGTGTCTTATTTTTTTGTAATAACTAACTTTTATTTAGTGTGATTCAATTGCATTGATCTTCTTCCTCATATTCACACCAAATATCCTTATTTATTTTACATATGTGACAAATATCTTTACTCTTTATATTCATGATCTAAATTAATTGTGTATTCTTATGTTATATCCACTTGATTATCCTTCTATATGATTGTATTTTTGAGATTATGAATTAAAACTACCATATATAACAAACTAAACCCAAAACAAAATAACATCAAAGGGAGATATTATGGAAGCAAATCAGAAATAATAAGGAGATTATTATGATTTCCTTACTCTTCTTATCCTCTCTCCAAGATATTCAAGTGGATTTTTGATGATTCTTGATTTTACTTATCGATTGCTATGGATAGACTCAAAATTTTGACATAATGATAGATTAATTAATGACTTTGATTATAACATGGATTGATTGATTATATTGGCATTGATATTTTATTGATTCATTTGTATTAGTTTGTAGTTAGTTCCAATGGAGGATTTGAGGTATTTCAATAGAAGAGAGAGGAAGGATTGAAAAGGAATTAAAATTTCCTTGGAAGCCTCTAGGATATAGGATTCTATAGAAGAAGGGACAAGTTAGAAAGGATTATAGAATTGGAGAATTATAGAATCCATTTATGGGATAAGTAAGATTAGAAGGGGATTATGATAGGTGATTAGAGACTAGGGATGTAGGAGAGCCTAGGAATAGGCTAGGGTAGGTGGATAGGTGGGTCATGGGAATTTTAAATTGTAAAGTAATGGATAAGTGGGATTAGGATAAGATTAATACATTATTAAAAGAACTAATGGATTGGTGGGGATAATATAAGGTTAGTGTATGAATAAAAATGAAGGGGGATATGACTTAATTCTTTAATTAAGAATATGATTACATGATTAATTAGGATAAATAGTAGGATTAGTAAAATGGTTAAAGAGAATATAATTAGGTGTATACACCTTCATGAAAAATAAGATAAATGTATTCTTGTTGTTATAAAATGTTTATGTGTTTTTGCTTCACACATTTTTCAAAACTATTCTAAGTCCCATCTAATGCAATATTATCTTAACATAGATTATTCTCCTAAATCAAACATCTTAGGTAACTAAGAGATGATCTTCAGATTATAGTTTGAAATATTTGTGATTATTTTCATAACAATAAATCTATGTGAGATCCAACCATGTCTCTTCTTATACTACATAACTATTCCACTTTAGTAGGAATTACTTGTAATAATTCCCACACACCCTTTTTACTACCTTAGATTCTAATATGGCCTCTATCTCTTCCTCTACCTTCTATAGTATATGTGAATTTTAGTATTGTATTTTTGCCTTTGTTTCCCCATCTAGTTTCCTCTCATGTAAATCATACAAGTCTACAACATTAAAAATTGATGAAATATCATAGTCTCCCTAGAAGCTCAATCTCCTATGTGTTGGTTGATAATTTATACAAGACCTTACATGTTATAATCTTCTTGATTTTCATATTATTATATGTACCCATTAGAAATTATTCCTTATATAAATGTGCAAATATTAGGTCTCATATATCAAAACTCTTGCTTCTACATATTTCATCCAATCACTCCTTATGTTGTAGAGTTTTCCACTCCACCCTCAATATTTTTTTATGTAACTCATGAATATACTCAAAAAAAATTATGCTTCTAAAATTATTTCATGTGCTTCCTTGGTGTTTCTCAATTCTAAAACTCCTTTAGGGATACTCCCATTCATAGTTTGGAATGGTGATTTAATAGTGATTATGATTAATTTATTTTTATACAATGTTTCTTCTTGTACCAACACCAGATCCCATTGATTGGAAATATCTCCATATATATATATATATTGATAATTATTTGGTTCACCACTTTGGTTTGTCCATACGTCTATGTATGTATGTTGATTTAAAATTCAGCATTTTTCCTAGTTCCTTACACAATGTACACTATAAATGGCCTAAAAATTTCATATCTTGGTCAAATATTATGTTGAACATAAAACCATGTATCCTTACCACCTCATAAAAGAGAAACATAGTCATGTTTTTCATGTAAATATTCTTCTTCTAAGTGATAAAATCCTCCATATTTAAGAACCGTCCCCCTTTGTGTTCTTGACAATCCTAGCATAAAAGCCATGTTTATGTCATCCCATGGTTTCTCTACAATCATAAATGGTTAGTACAACCCTACATTATAACTATTTATGTTCACCATCTAGAAAAATCTACATTATCTCACATATATACACACATATACACCAATACGTGGATAGTTTTAACCTTCTACTAATTGGGACATTATCTTGTTATAACCAAAATATTCAACCAATCATCCAATGTGCTTTTCCCTTATCAAATGTTATGCATTGATCTTATGGGTATGCATAGCTATACTCCCTTTATTAGTGTTCCATATTTTATGTGGTAACCTAATCATGATTTTTTCCCCATGATTGTTTATTCTATGCTTGTTATCCATGCATCATAAAAATATCCATTCTCAACATACAATTCCTTCATGGAATCAAATTCCATGGATTTCACTCACATCTTGTTCGATACTCTTTTGTTCAACATGTAAATAATATTATTTAATTTATACATATTATGTTTTATTGAACCCATAATTTGGCTTATAACTAATTCTAGGAGTGTACATATAATAGATGAAGGTAAATACTTACACCTGTAATCCAATAGAGTAAAGAGTGATGCATGCACACCTAACCATTCCATTTGTGTTTGCCTAAGGGGGATTTATAGCAAAACAAGCATAAGATAAAAAGAATGAGTCCATTTATGCATACCAAAAAAAAAGATCAAGACATGAAAATACCATGTGTATCTAGGAACTACAATAAAGATCATAGAGGATAAATGGTAGAGTAATGAATGATGGATTTATTCTAACATGCCATTGGGAAGTGGAAAAAGATGATGTGGTATATAACTTAGAAAAGAGTGTCACATTAACTATTAGGTGGTTGACAAATATATTGAGTATTTATTAATGATCATTAAGCTACCAAGTGACACACAAGGTTGTTTGATCACCTATCTAAGATAGAGATTTGGAAAGGAAAAATAAGTCGATGAAGAGATAATTAAGTGCTACCAAACTGTAGAGAGACTATAGAGTGGGTAAAGAGATGTTGTTGAAATATTTTTATAACCTTGATATATAAAGAGAGATAATATATCTAGTTATGTAATATGATTAAGTTATTTGGATCACCATTGTGATCTTTACAATAATTTTTTTAAGTAATGTAAGAGAACATTGTTGTTATTATTGTCTTTATTAAGGATATAGATTAATAGTAGAATGCTTAGACTTATGGGTAATGGTTCATATAGTGATGTCTTGATTACTATAAAAATGAATACTTATATATAATAATGTTCATAAACCTTTGGTTATAGGTATATTTTCACTTTTGTCTTGTTTCCCTATATTTCTAAGTTAGGATAGAATACTCCCTTACTCTGGAATGTACAAGAATATGTGTGTGTGATAGATAATGGAGTGACCATTTACAACTAACCCCTACCCTTATCAATTTTGATCTATGTGCCTCACATGATCATATAAGAAACTTGTGTGATGTGCCAACATAAAAATTATAAAGGTTAAGTGTTAGAATGCATAAAAATACTAGTATATGGGTGACCCCTAGACTAGATAACATTTTTATCCATTGCCAATACTTAGTTGAAACTTTTTGTTGTAATGGGAAGGAAGGATGATGTATCATATTTCCTTGGAAAATATTGAGTTTTGTTTAGATAAGTTGGAGGAAAACTTTACAAACAACCACCCTATCCATGTAAATCAAGAGTCAAGGGAAAGGGTGGATGATAGCTTGCATAGTGAACTTTATTATGACTTTTTGTATGAATTGCCAATGCATCTATAGGCAAGCCTTTAATATAAGTTATAAACAAGATTAAAAAATATGGATGAAGGTACACTTGGATTGAAAAACATGTTGAAAATCTAAGGAACCTTTTGTATCCTAAAATTATACCCTAGAGAAATCAAGTAATCCTTCTCAATTTTAGGATAATATGGAATTATCTCCCTTCATACACAAGCCATTACAAGAGATAGATCTCTAGGTTTGAAAGGGATATATACCTTGATTTGTCTCTTAGGATCACACTATAATAAGATAATCACTATTGGCAATGAAAAGGGAAGAAGGAGACATAAAATAAAACAATTTTAATGAGGTGATACACCAAGACAACTCCATACAACACACTTGCATTTGCACTTAGGAAAGAAGACTACTCAAATTGAATTCAACCCTATGTCCTTTTAGCATAATTATTTATCATAGAGATAGATTGTTATGCCTATCTAGAGGTGGGTGAAAATAAGGTATGATACAATACACTACTATTCCCTCTCACACTTAAAGACACACTTAACAAATAATACACTTTATGAAACCTTTTATAAGAGATCTCATTCACACAAACATGTAAGAGTAAACATGGAAGCAAGGAGAGAATTTTCATCACTTTTCAAACACACAAACTATTTAACACATTCATAAGAGATTTTAGAGAATGAATCAACTTTAAAAAACTTTATTCAAATGGAAATGAGTTTTCAAAACTAGCAGGGCTTCATCATACTAATTATGGATCCATTACAAAGCCAAAAAAACATGAATATATAGATATAGGAGAAGAGAGAGAAGTGAATATGAAAGGTCACAAGACTAGGTGTAAAAATATAGAAAATAGTTAAAATTACTACAAAATTAAGTGGAAAATAAGTCTGTTGGTTGTTATGAACATGTGTCAATCTTGAACAGAGCACCTTCCTTTAGTTGGCATAGACCCTTAATTATCTTACTTGAAATTACCTTCATGATGGTGAGGAGTGCACTTAATTGTCTAAAACTAACATATGGATCATTGAAACATATTATATTAGAAGGTATATAATAGGTAAATTCATGTCATTTATGCCTCCTTAACCTAATGCATTCATCGTTGTCACTTGTCATTCACTGCCTACAGTCATTCATCATTAGTACTCTATGTTTGTCCTTACATTTTTCACCTAAAGTGACTTGAATTCACTCCAATAAATTCATTGAAGAGGTGTTAGGTATCTCAAATAAACATCCTTTATTATCTAGTCTATTAAATAGACCTCAATGAAACTCATAGAACACTTCTCACTTCCATCACTTGATAGTCATCTTGCCTTCTCACTATCTATTTAGACTACCTATTATGAATGAGATAGAAGAAGTATTTTAATGTTTTAAAAATGTGATAAATGAATTTCAAAAGTTATTATAAGTATCTAAATACCTCCCACAATTTTTCTTACATGTCCATCCTCCTCTGTACCTACAAAATAGAGCAAATCTTGTAAGAAATTTAGGATGAGCCCTATCTATATAGATGATAGTATGACCAAATTACATGTCATGGAGCCTAGGATAATTATATACATGTATAAGGCAATTTTTTGGCCATTTTATCCCTAATAGAAACATTGACCACCATATCTTTCCCATCAGGCTCAAACTAGGGTTTTGAGAGGGTTTTTGATGGTTTGGACTCTTAAGGATTGTTCATAAAATCTTGACATCCAACCTTAGAAACAATTTCATAAATTTTAGTTATAAGACCCCATTCAACTCTTCCCAAGTTCTTGAGGTCTCATGCACAAGGTTTATATAGAAATGAGTAGTAAAACTTGGCCTCTCAAGCTCTTTCATGCATTCTAGATAGGTCTAAGATGGTTTTAGGTAAAAATGACCAACTTGGGATAATTCCCTAAAAACAATGGATGTTTTGGACTCTTAAATATCCCATAAATATCATCAACTAATTTTTAAAATTTACCTGATGTTATAAGTTGGATTGGAAGTTATTAAGTTTGATTCTCAATTTTGGCCTATTAGGTTTAGACTACATGTGTGTCTATATGATCACTTGTAGGTTCTTATCATGACTATAGGTGACCTTAACCATTATTTCACATCCAAATAAACCTTTCACATAATTTTAAAGTTTTATAATACTCCCCATCACATTATCTTACCATTCATGTACTTTGCCTACAACTTTGTCTTGACTGGGAGTGCCCTCTATTTGAGACAAAATAAAGGGAATATCACCTATTCACAAAGACAAAATGCAACTATAGGAGGATATAATAAGTATTTAATATTTTATTTACAAAAAATCATAGTTATATCACCTTTATATATCCATCAAACTTCCAAATCCCTCAAGACTAACTCATAGAGTTGACTATCTACAGGGTCTAGTCCCTCAAGCTAAGTAACAAGTTAAAATTTGTCCTTACTCCATCCTTGCATGATGAAGATCATATGAAGTTGATATTAATATTTTTAAGGTGGTATCAATAATTCTTAACATCATATATCTCTAACAACCTTATCAACTCACATCTCTCCTTTTCTATACTTAGTGTGCAGAGTATGTTGACTATAGGTACCCACTCAAGAAAATGAGATTATTGTAGATGTCTTTGAACATTAAAATTATTTTTTATGCCCTAATATCATTTTTAGGTCAGAAATTCCATTACATAATTATTTTAATTAACTCATACCTTTAGGCTATGCTCACATTCAAATTGCTTCTCTCTTTGAGTCCTGCTTATGAGCTACATGTTCATCTTGGTCTTAAGAGAACTATAGTTACTAAACACTTTCAATAGAAATTTGCCTAGGTTGGAAACTACTAAACCATCATCTTCCATGGCCTATAAAATTTATATTTATGATTAGGAGTGATATCCCCACCTAGGTTACAATATTGAAGTGATTGTACCTACACAGGCTTCATAAACACTTACCAAAAGATGGATCATTATGCGATCAAAACCTTATTTAGAGAATTTAAGGTAACATATCTCTGTAAACAAATTTATCAATCTAGGAACAAGGTTATAGGTTTGTTTGAATACAATAGCATCAATCTTATCACCATGTTATTATCTATATTCCCAAACCTAATTGAAGGTTTCAACTGAGTTTAGATATCTCCTATTTAACACTACTTAGACCTTTGTAGATGGAACTCGGACCATTGATGAAAAATTCCTATTGGTGATACTACATATAGGACTTTGTATAGTAGATTGGTTATCAAAACCAATATTTATCTCTTTGAATGGCTTATTCCTATTTCTTTCACCTTGGGAGACCTCTCAAAACCTTGAAACCTTCGTGTGCCATCAATATGACTGACTAAAGACTTAGCTTCACCTGACTATAGGTGATAGTCAAAGGATTTTGACTATATTTATATTGTAGACCTTGCAATTATAACCATGGATAGTTAAGACTAATATTTCAAAATAGAAATGATAATCATGCCATGAGGTGTTGAAAACAAACATTCTAGCCTTGCATTACCCTTGTTCTAAAGGCCAAAATAGTGAGATAAGCCTCTGTAACTGATGTAACATTATATGTAGACTAAGTGGGGTCTTATACTAACAAAATGAGATGTTTATTCCTATCTTATTCACACCATATGTGAAAACCATGTTATAAACACCATAAAGAGGCTAAACTATCTCTACAAAAACACATACAACTCTTGGAATCATTAGATATCTATAAACATATAAGGAAACTAGAGGCCATGGGGATGAATAGGAAGTTTGAAGTCACTAGCATTATTAAGGATGGTTCATGTATTATATTAAAAAAAATAAACTATAAACATGATAAGGAAGTGAATGAAGGATATTAACACTTAACAAATACATTCAACTCAATTTCGCTTGTACTGTCTATACCAAGAGTGGACTGGTTGGCCTATATGACCTTGTCTATGAGAGTGATAGGAGAGATGGAGTAGTTTTTGTCATTTTTAACCTATTAAAGCTTCTCGATATTATAAAATACATGTGGGAATATAAATAAACCCTCCTACATCCATACCATGCACCAAGTAGTTGTACTTGACTGTATAACTACCTTTAAACTACTGTTATCCCCTCTTTTCCACATTAAACCTACATTTTTTAGTTACCAAAATACCATCTGACACTCAATTGATAACTTGTATGTTGGAAAATAGTTTGGAATTTGTCTTTTTATGGAATCTACATAAAAGTTCATTCGAAATTCCAAGAAGGTGACATAAGGGAATGTTAAGACCATGACACAAATAACTAAGGTGTAAAACATATTAAATGACCTTAAACATAACCATGTGAATTTTTTATGACCTATCAAGACCTTATAAGAATTTTTACTATATATGGGTTGACCTAATTTGACCTAGGGTCAAATTTGTTCAATATAACCTAGGTTTAGCTTAGACCATATTAGTTGACATTAGTATGGGACATTAAATAACTAAGTTATTAAGTTTGTTGTATCCATGTATTTTTACCCACAAGAAGTTGAGTATCAGTTTTTGCATGAACCAAGATTTTAATATTTGGGTAAATTTCCATTAGAGATCAAGAAGCTAATGGTTTATACTAGAATAGAGAGCAAATTAATGGATGGATGAATTATCATGTGTGATTAGTGAAAAAGGTAAAAGTTGAATATGTAATGGGTTATGAGAAATAGAAAGGGAAGAATTCTCTAGCATGGAGGAACTAGATGATTATGAGCTTTGAAGGTGAAAGTATGAATAATCTTAGTAGAAAGTGATGACCAAAAATGACACTAAGTAGAGGGGAGAGTCTAACTTAGGAGATGCCATGAGGATTTTCACAAATAATGAATGTCATGAGGAACACTCTCATGCAAAAGATGTGTGTTCTAAGGATGAATAAGTGTGCATCAGAGATTTAGAGAAAACCTTGGAGAGATAATTTGAATCACCCAAGGGGATATAATACATATATACTATTACCAAGTAATTTCCCATTTATTTTTGACTTGAAATACATTCTCATGTACTTTACCTATAAATAGAAGAAATATACCAAGACATTGTACATATTTCAGACATAACAGAGTTTTTCACATAAAGAAGTAAAGGAATATTGTTAAAGTATATTATTTATTACCAACCAGTTAGGTGATCATGAATTTCATGCAAAGTTTATGTCTAAGGATGATTAGAATTCCATGAGTGGGAGGGGACCCAACCCCTCAAACAAGAATTACAATAAAGTGGGGTGTTACAAGCTAAAGGACCATTAATGGTACATCAGGCCCTGTAATTGTCTATAGGAGTAGTATTTTATCATATCATATGAGGTGGTGGAGTTGTGTCACCAACAAGAGGAATGGGATGTACCTCTGCAAGAATTCATAGTTTGGGTGCACCTTTATCCATCACACTAACATACCATGTGTTTTAGGTTCTTGTTATGCCTATATATTCTCCCCATGTTTTACATGATATGTCTTTGATCTTACCTAAAAATCAAGGAGTGAATGATGTCATGGAGCATGTCCACAAGTATGAGCTCATATGTCCTACCAAGGGAGGTACATTACTAAAACATATGGTAAGTCAATTTTTTATAATGTTTCTATAATGTGCCCATACCTAGTACTAAAAACTTGATCTAATTCAAGCCATTATGGACTATGATATCCTAAAGGCATCCTTCCTATAGTAAATTGACATTTTTTAGTTAAAATAGTAGAGCATCACTACTCTAAAATAAATGAATCAAGATCTAATATAAAATGTCTATGCATATGATGCCATGTTCAATACCCTAATGTCTAATCTCTATTTTGATATTAACCTAGTGCATCACACACAATAATTTTTTAGAGGGTTACTTGTACCCTTTTGGCATGCCCTATCGGTGAATACATTCATTGAGCCTTGAGAGGCCTTGGAATCTATGTTAATATCCAAAGTTATTAGAGGCATAAACATTAGATTTATCCCATTTATGGAAGCATAAATCACCTAAAATACTTCCCAAGTTTAGAAGCTAATAGCTAATAATTCCCATGATATTAGAACTAGGTTATGGTGCACTAATTTTAATGTTAAATAGAACAATAAGAATAATTTACCCTAAACAATAAGATCTAAATAAAAATGTGGCATACCCTAAACCCTCAATAATTCCCTATCTAAACCACTTGTGGTAGAAGGAAATGTTACTCAAATACATGGATGTCATATATAATATATAGGGTGAACTATAATATATATGAGACTTGGAGGAGAAGTTGAGGAAGGATATCAAACACCAACCTTAGTATGATAAGCAGGAGGATGATCTTGCCAATGTATTAACTCTTTTTCACATTAATGGAATTGTTCCTATGTTGGATTAACTTCTGGATGAGTATAATTAAATAACCCATTGATGTACCAATGTCTGATTTAGTGTGATAGTGTGAGTTGACGATAACCTAGAGTATAGGCTAAGACCAATAACTTATTTTAGATCTACAAATCAATGGTTGGTCCTTGTGTAACATCATATTAGACATAGGTGCAAAAGTCAACATGCTTCAACAAAAATGTGTATCTCTATTTTAACTCAAACCACTTCATGTGTCTTTGGTTCATATTTCCTTGGTTATTGATAAATTGTAGTGATGAATCATCTATTTATATCATATATTATTTTTGAAAAAAAAATTGCCTATAATCATATAGCACCTATAAAAAATCATAAAAATATTAATTGTAGATGAAATATTGTTCTTCTTATCATTTAACCTCTTACTAAATTATGTGATTATCCTTCATTCTTAGATTATCATGGTTCCTAGTTTTGCACCACTTGCATCACTTTTCACTTTAAATACCTAACTAATTTTTTTAGTGCTAACACTAGTTTCTTATTCACTCTATTATTAAACTCTTAAAAACTATAGTCATCCTTCATCTATGTGAGTGTATTGAAATCTCCATGCAACACACTTATTATTATTGCACATATCCTTCTAAATTTCTTGATGAAAATTTTATATAAGTTTGTGATAACATGAAAAATTCATGTCTTAAATGTGTTTTTTGGCAATAACCATTCGATTATTGCACAAACCTTGTCTAGACCCATTGCATGCCCTTATTTTGACATCATAAAACCAAGTATACTAGCTTCATATTCATAAATCTAAATTTCTTCACATTTATCAACAACCTCCCTTTTATCAACATCTATAACACATTTCATAGATGCACCAAGTGTCCCCCTTCTATTATTAAACACAAAAGTGTCATCCAAGTATATGATGACGTAAATTTACCAGAAATGGATTTATTAATTTGTTCATTAGCATCATGAATGTAAATGGAATGTTTTTAAAAACACTAACATTACTAGACGTTAATATAATGCTTCCTTCATAATTAAGGTTGTCTTCATTTATCTCCTTCACTTTTATTGATCTAATGATACCCACTCTTTGGATGAATTTTGGATAAATACCTTACTCCACTCAATAATTTCACTAGGTAATACATACACAACAATGTAAATCTATAATTTATTGTTATATTATTGATGGCCCTTAAATATATGTTTTTTTTCCACTATCATCCTTTCTTTGATGCCAATAATGTAGTTATTATTCACATGCTCAAACTTTCCTTGATAACCCCTCAATCTAATAACTTTTGCACTTTCCTCCTCACCTCCTCATTTTATTGAGGCGTCATCCTATAAGATTCCTTATTTGGAAAACTAAATCTTAGGATCCATTCCATGTGATGAATTTTATTATGTACTAGTGGAAATCCTTCTAATAGGTTATTCAAAACAATGTTGGTGAACTCATCTAATAACTACTTCACTTTGTATAGAATTGGTTCATATTTTTATTTATTGATTCATTCACACTCTTATGATTGTTTTTGAATTAGTATAAAATATACCTTATGATCTTCTACTATATTTATGAATTTATAACCTACTATCTTCAATATTTTTAAACAAATGCTACTATTTCACTCATATTCTTCAGTATTCAATGGAATAATGAAGAACTTATTAGCACCCTTATCTAAATGGTATGTGTTCCCTATTCCATAATTCAAATATTTCTAATCATACTTATAAATCCTACATTAAATTTCATGACACTTCTCCATTAGCATCACATCACACCACACCTCATGTTGGTATGGAACTTCACAAGGTATTACTCATTCACCAATACCTAATGTCCCTTCTTTATCAATGACATCTTATATGGGTTTGGATGCACTACATTATTTAAAGTTAATTTGTATACCATATCAAACAAGACCATATTATTTATTTTTCTTCTATCTACTATCACTTTATAACATTCACCTCTTAAAATTTTAATGAAAAAGGTTCTTCCTCTATGATGGTTCCTTATTATCCTTTGGTGGATTCAATAAAAAATGTTCCATCATGAGTGTTTCCATGTGCTTTGGATCTTCAAAGTGTTTTATCTATCTGATTAATTATTTATCTTATTAAAAAAATTATTCATTGACCTTGGTCCTCATACTACATTCCTCTTATGCTTATGGACATTCAAATACTTGATGTCTAGGTAATCTACTCTAAATAAAGTTCCTCAAAATCATCTTCTCTTACCTCATCTAAATCTTCCTCACCTCTTGATAATTAATGTTTGATTTCTTAGACATCATCTTGTTTAACTCCATGTTTTCCTTAACTTTCTTATTCATGTGAGCTATGCATTATAGTATTACCAACTTGTCAATAGGTTTATTCCTACATTTCCTCAATCTCTTCACATAAATCTCCCCTTTCCTTGTGCACTATTATTTTATTTGTGTGAAATTTTTTATTTCACCTTAAAAAAAAAATTGATATGCATATTTTAAATTTTATATCCACTTAAAATTTAAATCTTCTTGAATAGATATACTTAACCAATTCAAGTACCTAGTAACCTTCCCTCAATTGACTTAATTATGACTTGACCTTATGGTGATATCATAAAACTCTTTTGTGGACTCTTTGACATATGGTTCCTTTTATCATAATTTTTAACCTATTAAATAACTCCATTTTATTTGATTTAGGTAGGAACTTACTTCTAATCTCTAGAATCATCTAGTACCACCAAGTTATCTTTGCCTTATTTGTCTTTCAATGTTTGTTTTACAATTATTTAAACCATAGCACTGTGTGACCCTTCAACTTGGTCTATGTGTCCATCACACATTATGGTTCACTAACTTCATCAAACTCAAATTAATCCTCTATATTAGTGAGCTATTCTATTAGCATTTATAGATTCAAATTTCTTATAAATCATGACACTTTTTCTTTTTTGCTTCAACCAATCTATGAGATAACTGTCAAGATCCTAGTTTCTCCTACATCCACTTAATCTTCATCATTTTCATCACCTTTGATGCCTTTTTTATATTATCCTTCCTCTTTAGTGTCACTATGCTCTCTACTTATAATTAATCACCACTAAATATTTTCTTTACATGTATCTAAATGTCATTGCATGACATGCATCATGTCCAAGAATTTATCAAGTCTTATATCCATAACAATATTATCCTACCTATACCAATAGATCCTCATGGAATAATATTCACTTCATCACTTTACCTCCTACCTTCATCCCCTTGTTATCCACCCACCTTCTTCCCATTGAGTAAAAACATGTAGTAAGTGCCTCATGTTTGGTGCTCTACTAGCTTGATTCTTATCACCAAAATCTTGTTAGGATCAACCTACTATGGTACTAGTTAATGTAATCATAGTTAGGGTTCCTAATGAAATTATTCCTTAACCATGTAGCTAAACTACCTTATAAAAAATAAATCTTGAAAACAATACATATATTAATATGATAAATAAATTACATAAGTTTACTAAATCATAATTAATAATATTACTAGGCTATGGATGGATATATAATGCTCAAGGCTCTCTCTCTCTCTCTCTCTCTCTCTCTCTCTCTCTCTCTCTCTCTCTCTCTCTCTCTCTCTCTCTCTCTCTCTCTCTCTCTCTCTCTCTCTCTCTCTCTCTCTCTCTCACACACACACACACACACACACACACACACACACACACACACACACACACACACACACAACTCAATATATTTTCTACCAAATTCTAGTCTAAGATCCCTAAAATTAATATAATGAATCTTTTTATAGGATAATAAAAGTACTTAAAAGTAAAATTACTCATGTAAAACTAACACTACTTGATGCACATCTCAAAGTCTCTAGCTTCTTATTGCCTCAAAAATTTGTCAAGGAGACAAATTGGTGACTTTGAGTCAGTAGTGTGGGAACTGATTCCTTACATTAGTCATCAAAATAAGACAAAGTCACTCTCTTATTAGTAGGTAGAGATATCTTTATTAAAATCTAAAAATGGAAGAGTAGGGGGAAAATATTCATAACTATTTACAACAAAAATGTTTATTATTGGGGGGTTTTGTACTTTTAACCTAAAAGTACATAAAGGAGATAGAAAGGAAATGAGGGAAAAAAAAATAATGGAAAGAAGAGAAGAATAAAGAAAGGAAAGGAATAAGGGAGAACAAGGTTATTATAGTTCATTAAACTCATAAGCTATTATGATAACCCTGATAAAAATGAAAGACAACTCTAGGTAGCTAAATACATAAACTTACTAGAATAGTCCAAGAAGAGGAAAACACCATGTGTATGGAAATCTCTCTCATTTAATGGGTGTTCAAGACATAATTACACCCTTAGGAGTGCAAAACATACACTAAGATAATTTTCTAATACTGATAGCAGACCAAAGACAACCATCCCATATTTACCCATAAAAGACAATCAAAATATTTGCTTAAACCCCATCGAGATTTCACATTCATAGAAATAACACAAGAAGATTATAAAATAATTACTTAATGTAAAATTACCATTATTTAACAATTTGGTAATGATTATGAAGATGAATTTAAAGTACATATATATAAATAGGTGAATCACATACAAATATATAACTTATGAAAAAAATTCAAGTACAAATCTTGAAAAAACTCCCAATTTCAATCTTTATTGAGTTGATAACAAAGCTCAACTCTTCAAAAAAACTATATGCATAGATTCATTGCCAAAAAGTCCCTTTAAAATGAACCTTAAAATCATATCTATAGTGTGGGGAGGTGGTTATGATACATAACCACCTTTTCTACATTTTATAATCTACAAAAATGAGTTTATAAAAATGTACCACTTAAGTGATGTAAAAGTGCATTGGTGCAATTGTACCATGTGCAAAAGTGAAATTATAATTTACAAATCAGGTATAGTGCATTTTCATAATTTACATTTTTTATTTTACCCTTACAAAATTTACAACTAGAAATTGAAAAACAAGATTCGACATTTTTATGAAAAGACTAGAAACATTCGATAGAGCCTGTTTGCTTTCATTTTCAACATGTGAGAATGTCCACCCAAAGTGATCTTATTTGTCTTTAATTTTTATAGATTTTGATTGCATAGATGAGATGCTAATATGAGCATCCATTCTATATTACTTCAAGACTCTAAAAAAATATATGTCCAAGAACATGCAAATGGTATGTAGAGGTGGTTGTAGATACAAGACAAAACAAAACTACTCATTTTTGGTCTTCAAATTTACATTTTCATTCTTCTTTTGCTGAATGCACTTGTACAGCCTCTTCTTGGTTAAAATTAAAAATGCTTATTCAAAAAAAATTCTCTTTTTCATGGGTGCTATTATACAGATTTTTTTTAGCTAAAGAATAAATTAAAATAGCTTCTTTTCCGTTCACTTGCTTCTTTTCTATAATCTTGAATATATTTCTTCTAGTGGATGATGACTAAAACACAAATAGAAATTCAATTTTTAATTTACTAAAATTGCTAGTGTTGAGCATGCAGGTTGAAAATATTTTAATTTGTAATGACATTTTACACTATTGAAAAATGCAATTACAACATGGAAGTTTACATATACATAGCTCTTGTAAATATAATTTGCATTTGCATGATTTGGGGAAGAATGATTTGCATTTGTATGACTTGTGAAAATAGAATTTGGAATTACATAGAAAGGGAAAACTCAAAAAATTTACATTTTACACAAAGTTTTAAATCAATTTTATAATTTGCATAGAAACCCAAAATAAATTTACAATTTGCACAAAAATAAAAAACAAATTTATAATTTGCATGAAATCTAAAAAATATTTTGCAAATTGTTGGGAAGATGAAAAGTCTTTGCAAATTATATGGAAGCTAATTTTTTTTTTCAAACTACACAAAAGCTAAAAAAGAGTTTGTAAATTGCACATAAGCTGAAAATATTTTTGCAAATTGCACAGAAGCTAAAAAAGTTTTTATAAATTGCACGAAAGCTGAATTTTTTTTGCAAATTACATGGGAACTAAAAAAGTTTTTGAAAATTACACAAAACATAAAATTGATTTCATAATTTACACAAATTTTGAAAAAGAAACATGTATTTGCATAACTTATAAAAAGATAAATGGCTTTTGCAAATTATGGGAAATGATAATGGCTTTTTGCATGGGAAGCTCAAATGCATTTTAGAATAGTTCAGGTTAAAAAAGTGATTTAGTTGTGAATTTTTAATTAATCAATAATTAATTAAAAAATTTAAATTTTTCAAAATTTTAATGGTTTTTGGCTCAGTTTAAAAAAATTAACCATTTAGCAAAAAATTGAATTTCTACTAGTTTTTAGCCATTTTCATAAACCATGACAACAAATGGCTCTAATTGGGATTTCAAACTACAATAAATGAAAATAACTTAGATTCTATAGTTTCACAGGATAATTTTTTAACCATTGGGAAATGGAGTCTTTATCATCAACTTTGATAGATTTGAAAAAATATCTAATCTTCAATAAAAAGGGATGCGTCTTCAAGCCATAGAAGATCTGTCACATGTCAAAAGATAGTGTATGCATGGGTTAGGTACCAAGCATAATAGGTACATTCACATGTCCAAAAAGTATAGCGTATACAAAAGCATTTTAGTTATGTGTTTCTACACAAACTAAAATGTGAAGAGAGAAGTGTCTTTTTTCATATATTCAAAAGTGATGAATCTTGTGGCTTGCCTCAAAAAATTTAACAAATTTCTTTTTCACCACTAAAAAAAATGTTCCTTGACTTTGTAATGTCAACATTTTGAATTTATAAAAATGAGCACATCTCAACATGTGATTTGAGCCTTGTTTAGTAGGCTATGGAGTCGATGTTCCATTCTACAAAAAAGTTACCATTCCTATTCTGAAATCTTCTATATCTCACATTTACATATCCTAATCTAACCAATTAACTACCAGTTATCCCATCTCAGTCGTATGAGAAATGAACACATGTTGTCAAACTAGATCACCTATTCTAAAAATTTGTACATTGACCACCTATTTACTAAAGAGATTCATGAAAAACTTATCCATTCTATCATCTTAGCAAATCATGTGATTACCCATGATATTTTCCAAGTAGAAATCACTACTATAAAAATTTATAGGCAAAAAGACTAAAAAATAGAGTAAGGCAATAGATAGAATATTACATTTATTTAAAAACCACACACACACCAAAACAGATATGGAAAAATGAAACAAGACAAAATTAGGAAAGAAAAACTATTTACATGGAGACAATGAAAATTAGAAGATTATACAAAATCATTTATTGGTTGGGAGAAGTACCTTCCTTTTTGAAATAATATATTTGACTTATGAACTTTGAACACATTTAACAGTAGAGACCAAGTAGGTGGGAAGATGAAATTATAGTTATCGTTCACACAAGGATGATCATAAATGAATATATCAACAAATTTTTCCTATTTTGAAATAAAATCATTATGAATTCTCTGATATTATGTGAGCACTTATTAGTAATACTAAACTTTTTCAATGTCTTCTTGGATGACTTCAAATATATATGTAATAAATATAGTAGTTGAATTAGAGAGAAGTATGTCACATATCTGTGTTAGAACCACAATATGATTATCTTGTGGAATGAATGAAGTGGTGATATTCTTTTCTGAATGACTACCCATGGTAGAAATGAATTCATCACTAAATGAGTCATCATCTTTATCTTCATCAATTTCCTTTGTCTTTACATCTTTCATTTCAATTATAATAATTATTGGGCACCATTCATTTTGTTCTGCATTGATGTCTTCTTTGACCTCAACCTTGGCATGATTATAATTTTCAATTTGTTTAGGATTGAATTCTTTGGATTTAGATTCTATAGAGAATTCTTCTATGGTAAACCCTAAAAATGAAATACCTGAGGAATCTTCATTTTTCACTATTGAGTTATTCATTTTGATAGAGAAGGGATAATCTACTTTTCTAAAATTGATTCCATAATATCTTCTCTTTTAGAAATTATAACATCACACTCTATATTATTACTCCTTTCTGTTTGTGGTTTATCAATTATTTTTTAGATAACCCATTTTTCCTAGGACCATAGCATTTAAGTAATCTGGTGAAATAGGGAAATATTTTTCCTTTTCACCAAGGGGGAAGCTAAATTATTCATCTCTTCTCTGATCAATCATTAGTTCTTCCAACTATTCACCTTCTTCCATGATTATGAAACTAAAACAATCATATGTGATAGGTATCATTTTCTCTTTTTCTCTATTAGAGTTATGATATGTTTTATCTAGAACTTGATTTGAAACTCTCTTTTCTAAATATTATAGAATCTTGATTGTATCAAGTTTCATTATTTCTTCATCATCATTTGAAATAGTTATAGTACCTTTTGAAACCTCTTTCTTTAACATTCTATACATGATCAAATCATATTCAATCTCAATGGCATCTTGTTGTGCAACCACCAAGTCATTTACCTTGTTCCTCATCAATATGGACTTGATTTCTAAGTGAAGAGAACCAACAAAAATGTAGAGTTGATTGTTGAGACTTGGTTGATTTACTTGAGGGATCAATCTCAATAGTTTGTTAAAACAAGCTACAAACTCTCTCATCTACTCATAATCTCACTTATTAATCTATAAAAAGTTTGAAAAAAGTGCACATATGTTCATATTTGATTTGAATCTATTTAATAACCTATTCTTAAAAGAGTCCCAATCTATAACACATCCATTTTATAAGTACCAGAACCACTTGGTAGTAGTTCCAATGAAAAGTTTCACAACAACATCCTCATACACAACTCCCAATATGCTAAAGGACACTGTGAAGGCCTAGATATGTTTATCTGCATCTTGACCATTTTGTATAAATAAATTTGGGAATCTCTTCCTTGAGCCTGATGGAAACTCATTATATTTGGCCAAAGCTAGTGACCCAAAATATTTTCCCCATGAGACATAGGGAACATTGGGTTTGGAGTGAACCAATACCATTATTGCAATTAGGAAGGTGTAGGCACTAGATAGTTTCTCTCAATGGATACACCAACCTCCACTCTAGGGGAGGTTATTTTAAATGTTTTAAAATCATTTTTATAAATCACCTCAATCCCTAATAGAGTTAAAAAAATAGTTGGCTCAAAAATTTGTCAAGGGGACAAATTGGGGACTTCAAGTTAGTAAGATGAGAACTAAGTCCTTGCGTTAGTCAAAAACACAAGATAAAGTTTCTCTCCTATTAGTAGGTCAAGCTACCTTTATTGAAAGATAAAAAAGGAAAAGTAAGGAAAAACCATCCACAACTATTTACAATAAAAATGATTTCTATTGGGGGTTTGTACTTTTAACCTAAAAGTACATAAAGGAGATAAAAAGGAAATGAGAGGAAAATAAAGAATAATGGAAAGAAGGGAAGAATAAAGAAAGGAAATGAATAATAGATAATAGGGTTATTATAGTCTATTAAACTCATAAGTTACCATGATAACCTTGGAAAAAATGAAAGACAATTCTGGGTCGCTAAATATAAAAACTTATCAGAATAGTCCAAGAATGGGAAAACACTATGTACATGGAAATATCTCTCATTTAATGGATGTTAAAGACATAATTACACCATTAGGAGTGAAAAACATATACTGAGACAATTTTATAATATTGATAGTAGACCAAAGACAACCATCCCATATTTACCCATAAAAGACAATCAAAATATTGCTTAAACCCCATTGAGATTTTACATTCATAAAAATAACACAAGAAGATTCTAAAAGAATTACTTAATGAAAAATTACCATTATCTAACAATTTGGTAATGATTACAAAGATGAATTAAAATTATAGATATATAAATAGGTGAATCACATACAACTATATAACTCATGAAGAAATTTCAAATACAAAGCTTGTAAAATCTCTCAAAATCAATATTTATCGAGTTGATAACAAAGCTTAGCTCTTTAGACAAAATATTTGCATACTTTCACTACCAAAAAATAATTTTACAATGATCCTTGCACTCATATTTATAGTGTGGAGAGGTGGTTATGGTGTGTAAACACCTTTTATATGATTTAGAAACTACAAAAATGAGTTTACAAAAATGCATCACTTAAGTGGTGTAAAAGTGTATTGGTATAATAGCATCACGTGCAAAAGTGAAATTAAAATTTACAAATATGGCATGGTGCATTTTCATGCCTTACATTTATGAGTTTACATTTACAAAATTTACAACTAGAAATTGAAAAACAAGATTCAACATTTTTATGAAAAGACCAAAAACAATTGATAGAGCCTATTTGCTTTTATTTTCAGCATGTGAGAATGTCCACCTAAAATGATCTTCGTTGTATTTCATTTTTACAGATTTTGATTGCATGGATGAGATACTAATATCATCATCCATGACATATTTTTTAAATACTATATAACACCTAGATGCCCAAGAACATGTAGAAGGTATGTAGAGGTGGTTGCAGATACAAGATAAAATAAAACTCCTCATTTTTGGTCTTCAAATTACCCTTTTCATTCATATTTCAGTAAATCCATTTATATGGCCTCTTCTTGGTAAAAAAATGCTTATTCATAATTTTCTCTCTTTTTCCTAGGTGCTCTTACGTGGCCTTTTTCTAGCTGAAGGATAAATTAAAATAACTTCTTTTTCATTCAATTACTTCCAGTCTATGATCTTGAATATATTTCTTTTGGCAGATGTATTCATTAACACAAATAGAAACTCAATTTTTAATTTGGTAAAATTGCTAGATTGAGCATGTAGATTGAAAAGATTTTAATTTTCATTTACATTTTGCATCAATGCAAAATTCAATTGTAATATAGAAGTTTGCATTTACATGATTTGGGGAAGCATGATTTTCATTTGCATGAATAATGAAAATGGAATTTGGAATTTCATGGAAATGGAAAACTCAAAAAGATTTTGCAATTTACACAAAGTTTCAAATCAATTTTGTAGTTTGTATTTAAACCTAAAACATATTTCTTATTTGCACAAAAACCCAAAATAAGTTTGTAATATTCATGAAAGTTGAAAAATATTTTGAAGATTGCAAAAAAGTTGATTTTTTTTTTGTAAATTGCATGGAAACTAAACACATTTTTAAAAAATTACATTAAAACTGAAAAAGATTTTGAGAATTACATAAAAGATGAAAAAGTTTTTGCAAATTACACAAAAGCTAGAAAAAATTTTGCAAGTTGCACTAAAGATGATTTTCTTTTTTGTAAATTTCACATAACACAAAATTAATTTCATAATTTGAACAAATTTTGAACAAGCAATGTGTGTTTGCATAACTTATGAAAAGCTAAACGGTTTTTGCAAATTATGGGAAATGATAATGACTTTTTGCATAGGAGGCTCAAATGCATTTTAGAACAATTCAAGGTAAAAAAGTTATTTGGATGTGAATTTTTAATTAATTAATTAATTAATTAAAATTTTTGAATTTTAAAATATTTTGATAGTTTTTAATTAAATTCAAAAAAAATAGCCATTTAGAAAAAACTGAATTTCCACCATTTTTTACCCATTTTCAAAAACATGACAACACTTCATTTTCCTGAAACTACCAACAACCTTCATTTAGTGTGGTATTGCACTCAAAGATCCTAATTTTTTACATGTCTAGCCATATAAATATAGGCTCTTATATGTATGCATTGTCTAAATCTCAATTTCCTATTAGATTAGATCCATAGGTAGTAATTTCCATTATTCCCACCTCCTACCCATTACATTGATTCATCTTTCACACTTCTAATGAATGATTAGGTAGGTTTTTGTAGGTCCATCTATATATTTTATAGTAAAACTAGGTTAACTAAGTGAATTCTATCTTGTTCCCTATTCATTTATGTGCACTTTATTAATAGTTTTATCTATGTCACTTATGTTATTTTATGTGCTTGTGCATCATGTTTATTTACATTAACTAACTATATTTTGATGTGATAGCATTGCACTTATATTCTTCCTCATGTGTGTACCAAATATCTTTAATCATTTTGCATGTGTTTTGAATTCATTATGCATTCATGTGTTTGGTCACCTTGATTATCCTTAGTACACAACAAGACTTAATTATGTGTTCTTATTGTTTTTAAAATATTTGTATGCTTTCACCTCACACCTACCTTCACAAAACTATAATTATGTAAGTTTTTATGATGAAATATTACCTTTACATATGGTATTCTATTTCATCATAAAAACTTACATTAGATAGCCTTCAAATATACTAATATAAAATATTTGATAATTAATACCATCATAAGTAACATCCATATATCAAAACTATGGTTAGTAGACTAAATCAACATCACCATTTAGTTTTCCACAATCAACTCTTCTTCAAAATGATAATGATCTTGATCACAATCCTTTTTTGTTTTATATTTTTATCATTTTATTCCTTTAGATGCATTTCATTTTATTCATGCTCAAATTCCATACCATGAACATTTAAATTAACAAGTTGGGATTAACCAAATATTAATGTTTTTAGGAAATCTATGTCTCACAATGGTCAGCTCTTGATCTAAAATCATATGAATAATGTGATTGTGTTGAATTCAATGATGATTCAATTCCTAGTTTCACTTTATCAAAATAGAGTATTTGAATTAAATTATGCCATCCTACCTTTTTGTAATTTAATGAAAAAATTACAATATTTTTATGACAACATAATACAATGATGTATTTATCATGTAGTTTAGTTTTTTAGATGATATTTATATGATGATTATGTTGATTTTTAATTTTGATTATTATCTCTTTGATACATGTATTGATGATATCATTTGTAAGGTTTCACATACAATCGAAGGATGATCTAGACCAGAGGGTGGAAGACTTATGAAAACCAACACAAAAACATCATTATACAAGTATAAAAGGTTAAGACTCAATTAAGATCTAAAGTTTTCATCATTTCATTCTTTTTATCTTATATACTTTTAATAACCCATGTTGTGTGTGAATTATTATATTCAATTTTGAGTGAATGTTATTGGTACAGATCCAATTGTGCATGTTACTTATTTTTATAATGTTTGGTGCCATTGATATATATTTTATGATAAAAAATTAAAATTGACTAGAGTCCTTTATCCTTGCTGTATTTAACATAAAATGTCCCATGTTTTTTTTGGATTTGGCATGCTTAACATAGATATTGGTGTGCTTAAATGAAAAATACAATTATCATTTATATTGGTAAAACATTGGTTGAGGATTAAGTAATGATTATCAAGGATTTTTTTAAAAACCTTAATGATTAATTAAAAACTTGACCTTTTACTTGGGTCTAGTTCAAGTTAAATATTTTTTAATTATTTGATTAAGACTTTGATTAAGGTCAATGAGTTAATCATTTGGTTTAGCATGTAAATTAGACCTAGATTAGGTCAAGGCACATGCACGTTGATTAAGTTTAATTACTTTATAAAAGTAATTATATACCCTTGATTGATCCATTGACCTATGTTTAGAGGCATTGGATATTCTAGGGCATGGTATACATAGTGAAGAAATTGGATGAGGAGGATTCAAGTAATAGACTATGTGCTATGTATATTTCACTATGTGAGAGTTAGGGCTTCCTAAATATAGGATCCATGATAATTATTTCATTTTTTAGATCATATTTCTCTAGTTTTAAAACTATGGTATTCTATGGAAGGTCACACAAGGAAATAAAAGGTAGAAGCAAAGAAGAGAAACACATGAGAAGAAAGGAGAAGTATTAGAGAAACTAGTGATGTGGGTTTCAAATTTGTTGGTTTAGATAAAGTACGTAATGTTTTCTTATTTATGTATTCCTTACCTTTTTTTCTACTACTACTTTTGAAAATGTGGGGAAAGAAGATATTTTTGTGAATGTTTTATTTGGAGTAAAATTAGGATCATATAAAACTCTAGTTTTGCATGACCTTAATTCTCCTTGATTAGACTCCTTAGTATATTTAATATACTAGTTGTGTGGTGTTGTTTATCTTATTTTAATATTAGGGTAAGTAGTGTCTTGAGGAACTTCATTAATGAGTTTTTATTTAAGAAACCCTAATACTAAATTATTAGGTTGACACCACTTGTCCCAATTATGATGTATAATTGAATGATTTCTCAATATTGCCTTGATGGTTTTATAAGCATATTTCCTATAAGGTAAAACCCTAGTTTTATGTAATTTTTTGGGTTCTATGTTGTTTTTGTTGACTTTGTCATGTTTATTTGTACAAACTTATTATAAACTATGCAACCAAGATCTTCTTATGATTTTATCTTTTTTCAATATTTATTTATGTTTTGGTTTACAAAATTCTTTCAAACTCATAACTATGGATAGGGTGGTAAGGGCCAATGATGGTTGGGCTCATCATGCTTATTTTTATCTCTCATATCAGTGATTGTAAATTGGAGTTCCAATTTATGTTGTAATGTTTGAGGGAATTAATGGTAGGGAAAGCATTGGATTTGGTTATATTTTAATTAGGAATAAAATGTGAATGACCTAGTGAGGCATCAAATCATGCTGATGAAATATTGATCTTATGGTTTATTATGTTTCATTTTCTGAATGTAGCCATGTAATAATTTGTTTATGAACTTAGCCTTTTTTAATTTTGATCTAAAAGAAACTATGTAAAAATCAATATTGGTGGCTTGATGAATCATTGTATTTCAATTATTTTTTACCTTAATAGACTTACTCTTTAAAATAGTTTAAAATCATAAGGAATACTATGTAATAGTTTGTGAAGTTGTGTTTTATTTTATGAAAATGTTTTATCGAATGTATATTCCTAGTATAAAATACTAAATAGAATTATGTGCATGGAATTTTATTTTACAAGTTAAACATATTTGATAATTTAATTAAATTGTTAGAAAAGTGTGACTAACTATTCAAGGTAATAATACATGTGTATGAGTGTGAATTACATCTTATGATGTTTAATTTTTAGTTTTTAGTCTCATTTGAAATATATTTTAAGATGATAAGACTAAAATATACTATGTTGTGTGTGTTTTGTCTAAATAAGATTTTTTGGTATAACTATGATTAGTGTTTTGTTGTGAAAATAATATGGATAAGAGTAGTTATGTCATTAAGAATGAACTTTGTGTTGAATTTTTATTTATTTGATTGGATTACTATAGGTAGGAATATTAATATACTAATTATAGTGTAGATTGATATTTTAGAGATACAAATTTGTATTTGAGGTGAATTTTTATTTGAATATTAATTTACCTTATTGAGTACTAGTATGGTAGCTAGGTTGATCTACACTTACTCAAATAACTTGATCCATAATAATAACTTCTTGAGTTATTATTATGAACCAAACTCATATATGAGTTCTATTGCAAAATACTAGGTAGCAGTGTTTTATATCAAACAAGGATACTAATTATGAAGTTATAGTTATGTTTGGAGAATGAAATTCATATTTATATATATTTGAATTGTCATTACTATTGCATTTTTAAGAACATGAAATAAGACTATAGTTTTGTTTTTACATTGAATAATTTTCATTAGATAAATTAGAATATTTGAAAGTGTTATAACCCAACTATGTGATGCATTATAGATTTTTGTTTTGAACATTATGTAACATGCTTTACAATTTTTGCTTGACATTTAGCAATTTTTGATAGATGACAGGTTATGATGCATACATTATACTCTGATATCATATTTATTATTGATGTTTCTGATCCATTCTTATTGTAAAAAGTTATGATAGATTTAATTATATCTCACTTATATTATGTTTAGTTTAAAATTATTTTTTAGATGATATTAATTTTTTATCATCCTAATGTTTTTGATATCATATTTAGTGGCTTCAGGGAAATGATAATGAGCTAGGTTAGAGATGGATTATATAATTATAGGGATATGGAAAAGATCTTGTTAACATAGGTAAAATTGGAAAAAATTAATGAACCATAACTTGTAGTATTCCATCTTTATGTATTTCTATTTTATAGTCTTCTTTACTTGTTTTTCATGCTTTTTGGATTGCCTCGCTTGTCAATTTTTTATTGTGGTATTTTTTTATAATACTTGTGTGCATTGATTTTTATTTTTGTTTGATCTTGATTACATGTGTTCTTAATTTAATTTTAAACTAAGGTAATGTTGCCTCCTTGTTTGGCTTATTCGGTATGTGACTTTGTAATGTCCCCTTCCTCTGAATGAGACATATGAAGAAGGACATTAACCTATTTAATTCCCATAGGTTAAGTTGAGTGATTTAAGGTAATAATTGAATGTCAATTCATTATTCACACAAGTACTATTCATGTGTTACTACTCACTATCATTATTCATGATGATGTAGTAGGTGATACAACTAATGATACAACAAGTGATGTGACTTGTGGATGATATGGCATATCCCATGGGGGATATCACATGAGATAAAATGCATGTGAAGAGAGTGGGGCATCCCACTCCACTAAGATATAAGTTCTTTGTCTTTAGTCATTCACATGTATTTGTTAGTTAGGGGAAAAGCCAAAGGTGAATAGTTGGGGTACCACCGTTAGGCAGAAACTTGTTTTGGCATGAAAGAGAAGACAAAAGGTGGTTTGGAAGCATATGTGCACATGGGAGGAAGATGACAGAGGTGATTACCCTTCACATGTGTGAGTGAGGTACATTTTGGAAGTATGTGGAAGTGGAGATTAAAAGCATATTGTTGGCTAATAGATTTGTCCTTATCTAAAAATGTTTTATTTTGACTCCATACCCTTCTTCTTTCAAGAAAAAATTAGTTAAATGAAAAATGGGTGAACTATCAAGACTAGTTCCCCTCTGAATTAAGGTATAACCCCCTTTAATATTTTCAATGATTTCAAATATTCAGATACACTTTTAACCAGAAAGTGTTTAAAGGCAAGCTAACATCCATACATTATCATGTTATGAATGTGAGATTTTATAACAGCAATGGGTAATAGAATACACAAATTATATTTTCAATAACAATCAAATAGATAAACACACACACACACACACACACACACACACACACACACACATTGCTAAACCAATAAATGATAAAACACATATAATGAATTGTCTAATTGAAGAGTAATTACTATATGAAAGATGATTTTACACAAAAAATCCAATTTCAAATAATCAAATGCATAGATATAAGTATGCAGTAATTGATTCTCCTTTTCATTCATATATATATATATATATATATATATATATATATATATAGCTAAACCAATAAATGATAAAACACATATAATGAATTGTCTAATTGAAGAGTAATTACTATATGAAAGAAGATTTTACACAGAAAATCCAATTTCAAATACTCAAATGCACAGATATAAGTATGCAATAATTGATTCTCCTTTTCATTCATATATATATATATATATATATATATATATATATATATATATATATATATATTGCTAAACCAATAAATGATAAAGACATATAATGAATTGTCTAATTGAAGAGTAATTACTATATGAAATAAGATTTTACACAAAAAATCCAATTTCAAATATTCAAATGCACAGACATAAGTATGCAGTTTTGATTCTCCTTTTCATTCATAGATGAAAAATGTTTCAAACAAACGTCATATATATTGTAAACAACATTGGTCCAACCCTGAAAAATCCTATCTCCTTGCTCTTTTCTATTCTATGTCCTCTTTTTTCAACCCAATATATATATATATATAGATATTAGTTACCCTAATTAATGAATCTTTCAAACTAGACTAAAGTTAAAAAAACTCTGACCCATCTGGGATTTAGTTTTCTTACAAATTCTTTTAAAGATCAAGTTTTGAATAGAAAAGCAACTGAATAACTAAATAAAAGAAACTATGTAAGTAAAATCATTGTTGAAGTGATGGATTAAGATCTCCAGATTTGTTGTGTTCAGTTGGGTAGGTATGTTGAGCTTTCCACTCCTTAAATGTTATAACAAACTCTTAGATTTTGAAGAGATAGGGAATACTGACGTGCTTTATTCTTGCCTTCCAAATGTTTTCTTCCCTCTAAATTTTCCCATCTTTTATGCATGCTCTGGGAGTGTGTCGATGCAATGACAAAGAAGTGACTTTTACCTTTGAAATCTGAGAGAAATTTTTAGTTGATAAGTTGTCACTTTCTTTAATGATGTTGATCTTTTCCCTAAAGGATTGAATCACAATATTGATGTCCTTTTCTAGTTTTTCATCATCATTTATGTATTTCACATCAATACACTATAGATCATGCTATAATGAGTGAATGGATTTAGTTATGTTTTTGATCATTTTTTTTTATTTCAATTCACCCTTGTTGGGATACTAAATTCATCCATTCAATGTTCTTCTTACTTACATATAATACATCTTCATCTAGTCCTGTCAAATTCTTTTATGACAAAAACTTTGTTATTCCATACTTTTGTACCTCATCAATTTGGTTCATCATGCTCATCCATTTTCCTTTATCTTTTATCCACAAAGCATTTTGTGTTTTCAAATCTTCAACAGTAATTGTGGTTAGATCATATACATTATTTAGTTTATGAATGTATTCCATACCTTTCTAGATGATACCATCTAACCAATTATCAAATATTCTAGTAACTATTTTGCTTCTGTGTATATGATCTAGAATATTTTGATTGATAGGATATTTTGGATCAAAAGACAAGGGTAGTTAGGTAATTGGTTATGGATCTATATTATGAATAGCATCAATGTATTCAACCATCGACTACATGGTTTGTTTTAACTCCTTTTTATCTTTTTAATCCTTGCAGGTTCTAATGACTATCCTTTTGGTGGATGTTTCAAGGTGATGCACATCTACAGCATGTGATGCAGTCCTAAGATCTATCTTTTCAATTGTAAAATCCTAAAGTAAAAGATCTTAAACTTTTTTATTGGTTCTTGGCTAGGTTATTTCTGCATTGTAGTTCCCCGTATAAGGGTCAATGTCTACCCTAGATGTTGTTTTCAATTTCTTATATTTAGGATTTTTTCCTAAACACTTACTCACCATATCCTCCAAGGGCAAAGAAAAAGGTACTATTTTCCTTTTTTGGTTGATTGAGCTTTCCAGCCACTTAGGTGCAGAGGTTGAGACTTCTTTATCAAGATTTGGTTGATCAAAAGGCACATTTGAAATAATCATTAGGTCAGTAGAATTAGAAGCAATATTTGTTTATTGATCTATACTAACCTCTTCCACCATTAGTGAATTAGATTCTTTATCACCTATTGCTTCTCCTAAATCCTCTTCAAAATTCAAATCCATAATTACTTTTTCAAAAATCTGACTCTTTCTCTTGCTTTGAGTCCTTGATCTGGTGGCATGAGGAGGTAGAGTAGTTATAAGGGCCTTCTCAAATCTTATGATGATAGGATCCCTTCCAGTTTTTAAATTGGAAGTACCTACATCACAAATAGTAATAAGTTGGTTAAAGGAGCTTATTGGGGATGGTGATTCAATTATTGATGTACATTATTGGGAAGCTTTGTTTTGAGCTCCCCCCATTTTTTGCTCTCTCAACCATTTCTTAGTTCTTCTTATCACTGGGAGGGTCTTAACCTTAGTTTTATCTTCTTTATTTTTATCCTAGTCAATTTCTAGAATAGGTGATTGCTTTATCTATTCAAATTATGGATCAATCACCTATTCTTCATTATCAAAAATTATAGAAATGTCTATATTTAAATTAAAGGTAATTATTTTCCCTAGGGAGAACCTGGACCATAGTCTTCTTTTGACCTCAAATTCATCTGAACAATCCTCCTAATAATCCTCTAATTAAGGAATATGTGACAACCCTATATTCGAAGATCCAAGTTATCCTTGCAAAGTTGGGATCTGACCATGAAGTACTAAAAATTAATTTTTTAAGATCCAATTCTAAATTCAAAGCATCAGATGATGAATGGCATGAATAATAGCCAAGTTTAATAGGAAAAGATATACCAAATTTCTTTTTTATTAGGAATTTTTATCTACATGTGCTAATTGTCTATAGACTTCTATTAACACAAATCAATCAAAAACATACCTAGGTAACCTCAAAGGTTCACCATCAAAACCCCCAACTCTGATATAAGTGAACTTGTAAAACTAAATAAAGAAACTAACATAAATGTTGATCAGTTGCATAGCTTCATCAGACAACCTCTTATTGATTTTTTTTGTTAATTCAAAAGTCATTCTCCTAGTAAAAACATCATTAACCCTCTTGTAATCCTTAAAGCAATTATGCATTTATAATTGTGAGTAATAGTCATAAATTTTTATATCTTCAGCCAAGGGTGCATGAGGTAACCCTACCCATTATCTTGTATAAGTTATGAAATAGATGAGGTATGAAGACATATAAAAATATTTATTTCCCAAACAATTACTTAAACCTAGATGCAAACATTCAGCTACAATTTCTGCCTAATCTAAATATTGTTCTCCTTTGAGGATCACCTCTATGAAAAAGTAAATCTAATCTTCCTAATAATATGCCTGAGCATTGCCCTTTAGCCTATGTAGTAACACTATAATATCTTATACTTCTGGAATCATGTGATTTCTTATTAATGGTCTGGATAGTTTTGAACCCCCTTTTTGGAATTTCAAAATTCAATTTCTTGCAATAACACTCTTGTAAATTACTTTCTTTAGTGAAAAATAACCATAAGAAGAAGTAATACTGAGGTCAAAATATGGTTCCTTGGGAGAAATTCTCATCACAAACACTAGGGTTTATCTATTGATATAAAGTAAAACATTACCATTGGTAGTTTTGATGCACCTATTTTGAGGTTCATATCTATTCATGCATTCTAAAACTAATTCAGGGCATTATACAACCATGGAAAAGGTCTCATCTTCATCCAAGGCACTTTATACTATCTTCTACATCATAGGATTTGACATAGGATTTCTAGCTCTTTCCTTAAAATCTTCCAAGTCATATTGGACTAGAGAGGTGTCCCCAAATTCAGGAGAACATATGAGACCAAGACCATGCTTGTAATCAAGACATGCAGATTTCATGGCTATAGGTTGGAGGATATAATGAAAATAAAATGTTTTAAAACTTTTTCAATAATGCCATAAACTCAAAAGGATTCTTCTTTCCAACCAAGTAATGGAAATGACTTATAGTAAGAGTAAAACTCACCTTAAATGTATCTAAAATCACTATGACTATGATCAATCAAATATCTTATATCACCTGTGATGTTCTCCTTTGTATCACCTAGTATGCTTATTTTTTAAATTTGACTTGTTCTCTCTTGATACAGATATTAACCAGATCTTATAATTAAACCAAAATAATATGTGCTAAACATACTTGATAAGACATGCACTCTGACATATGCATTAATGGCAAGCATTTTTTATGCATGATTTTAATGAGTAATGATTATTTGTAACCTCATGAAAATTCAAAAAAATTCACTTTATAATGAGTTTCGAATATATTATCCTCTAAATCTCACACTAATTTTAACTTAGAGAAAGCCTCAGGGTGAGATTAGAGTATAGTCATTGAACCATTGAACCTTTGAACTTTTGGAAATGTGGTTCAACTTTAAGTTTCAAAGATATGAGATGAACTAATTAGACTGACCAATAGTCACATGACCTTTCCAGAAACATTGAACTTTAAAATAGTGAACCATTGAACTCTTAAACTCTGCTATAAGATTTAAGTGGTAGGTTCAATGATATATTAATTTATATAAGGGAACTGAGTGAACATAAATCTTTACCAAATATCGAGTATTGAATTCTTGTAACCATTAAAACATTGAACTCTTGAACTGATGAAAAAGGGTTCAAGTTCAACCAAAAGGTTCAAAGTCATAATTGAGATACACAAAAGGATAAACAATTCTCTTTGAGAAACATTGAACCATTGAACCTATTGAACCATTGAACTCTTAAACTCCAAGAATGGTTAAAGTTCAAAAGTTAAATTCTTTAGAAATTTCACACACAAAAGATGATAAGCAAGTGAACTTCTTAAATGGTAAAATTCACAAAAAATTGAATAAGGGTGACTCAAAAGGTAACATTGGCTCTGACTAGAGACTGCATTTTTTGGAAAAATGTAGAGAACTCAAAAACTTTGGTTATGCATAAACGGAGACATAGAAATGGAAGAAAACGAGAAAGACAAACCAAAAAAAAGAAAGGAAAACACAAAATGTGACAACAAGGGAAAGGCTATGTACAAAATAGGGGGACCACATGTTTCATAGTTGATACAACTTAAGATCCTATCCATTATAAGATAGGGGTAAAAATAGGCTCCATCCAGATATTCCAATTTAAAATAACTAGGGCCAAGTACCTGATGAATTTTGAAAGGCCCTTTCCAAAATGAATCAAATTAGCCATGTTCTCCTTTAGGTTCTCTCCTTCTATCCCATAGCAATACTTCATCTCCTTCCCGTGAACTTTCTAGGTCTAGTTTTTTGATAAAAAATATTTATAACCCTAGTTAGATGAGTAGTAATACGATCAACTAGTTCATTCCTCTCCTCCTCAATCTTAGTTAAGTACATAACTCTTTTTTCTAAAGAATCTTGAAAATACTGATCTTCAATAACATTTTGTAATTTAGCTATAGATAATTCTAGAGGTAATGATAACTATGCTGCTATCCCATAAAATAGCTCAAAAGGTGTTATTCCTATTGCTCTTTTTGGGGTTACCCTATCAGCGTAAAGTGCTTCATATAATTTCTTATGCCAATCCTTAGGGTTATCACTCACTAATTTCTTCATGATGGCTATCAAATTTTTATTATTGGACTCCACTTGTCCATTTCCTTGAGGGTAATAATTTGATGAGTGAGAAAGAGATATACTATGTTCATAATAGAATGAAGTTAGTTCCATTGAAGAAAAATTGGTAGCATTATCTACCAAAATCTTCTGAGTAACACCAAAATGTACCAGTATATTTTCTTTGAGAAAATTACATATCACTTTTGAAGTGGTTCTCTTCATAGGGGCTACTTCAACCCATTTCATAAAATAATCAGTTGTTGTTAAAATGTGTGTATGACTAGCAATTGAAGGAGGTGAAAGAGGTTGAATGAAGTCTAATCTCCATTGTTTGAAAGGTTCTTAAATAATGATAGGCCTCAGAGGTAGTGTTGTAAGTTGTGGTCTTCCTGAAAACAATTTGAATTTTCCATAGTTAGCTACCCATTTATATGCATCTTTGAACATACCTAGCCAATAATAACAATTTCTAAGGATTTTGAATATTGTGACCAAAGAAGAGAAATGTCTGCCATAGGATTCATTATGAAAAAATTCTAACATTTTTTATTGTTGATCTTTATCTACACACCTTAGAAAAATTCCATCTAGTCCCTTTTTGTATAGGACATCACCTCAAATCACATATTTTGTTGATTTTAACTTCAGATTCCTTTCTCTTTCAGGGATAAGTGACTGGGATAGTCTCCATAAGTAAGATAGTGTGCTACGTTTAGGAACCATGGATCTTGTAAGCTCACCAATACAACAGTAGGAAGTTCTTCTTATTCTTCTTCTTTACTTTCGACTATCAATTTACACAAAGCTTGACATCTAACTAATTTGGTTAGCCTAATCTCTAGTTTGTACTCTTGAATTTTAGCAACCCATGTTGCTCTATTATTCATCCCAACATCTTGTTGAGTTATAATGATTTTCATAGCCAAAATAGGAACAAATACAACTAAATGAGAATGAAAATTGTTTAACAACCTTTACTATAGCAAAATCTTGTTTCTCAACCAAAGAATATTTAAGTTCATGCTTCTTAAGAAGAACACTCATAAATGTTATTGGCGATTCTATATTTAATTTATTTTTCTATAACAAGATACTAGACATGGTATGTTCTAAAGCATAACAGTAAATAACAAAATCTTTTTGAAAATCAGGATTTACCAAAGTAGGTGTTTGTGCAATCACCTCTTTAATATCTTCAAATGCTTTTTTAGCAGCTTCATTCCATCTGAATGCTTGTTTTTCAATCATCATCCCCATAATATGTTTTGTAATCTTAGTAAAATTAGGAATGAACCTTCTAAGAAAATTAATCTGGCCAAAGAAAGACTTAACTCTAGTCCTATTAGAAGGAAGACTTAGCTATTGTATTACTCTAACTCTTTCTGGGCCAATCTTGATTCCACCTTTTTAAACTAGGTGTCCCAATAACTTCCATTCTATAACATAGAAAACTTACTTCTTAGGGTTAAGAGATATCCCATGACTCAAGCATATTTGTAAAATGATCTCTAGATCCTTCAAATGATCCTCTCTTTTTCTAGAGAAAATAGTCAAATCATCAAGATAAATGACAATAATTCTATCTTTTAGATATTTAAAGGATGAATCCATTTCCCATTGAAAATTTTCACTAGCATTAATCAAAACAAAGGGCATATGGTTATAAGCAAAATTTCCTTGAGGTGTAGTGAAAGTAGTTTTATGTTGGTCAGCTGCAGCCACACTTATCTAATTATAACCTGAGAACCCATCTAACATGGACATCATTTATGACCTAGAAATAGTTTACAAGATGTGATCCATCATAGGTAAGGGATAATTATATTTTAAACTATCTTGATTCAAATTCTTGAAGTCAACACAAATTCTTATTTCTCTATTCTTTTTGTGCACTGGAACAATGTTCACCACCCAGGTGGTGTGATGAATTTGATAAATAATCCTAACCTTCAACATCTTGTCAATATCTTTAAAGATAGTCTCAACAACTTTTGGGTTATAATTTCTCAGTTTCTACCTAAATGGAATTGCATTTTATTTCAAAGGAATATAATACTAAAACTGCCCATGTCTAAAATCTTTAAGTGGGTTATAATTTCTCAGCCTCTACCTAAATAGAATTGCATTTTCTTTCAAAGGAATATGATACTAAAACTGCCCATGTCTAAAATCTTTAAGATCATCATAGCACCAAGTAAAGACATCTTTATACTTAATCAATATATTAATAAATTCATTTTTCTACTCTAGTTAACAACACCTACCAATGGAGATCTATTTGGGATCAGCCTCACTCCCAATGTTGATTTTCTCATTATCCTCTATTTTGTTAGGATTTTGGACAAGTTTAATTTTATTATAATCATCTTGTCTAGTGAACAAATATTCTAGAGAGACCAATCCTTTAGGGATTTTGTTTCCTTTTAATTGAATTATATCATATTTTGGATTGATCCCTAGATCAAGACTAAATTATTTACATTTTGTTTTAGAACCTTCAAAATAAGTCCCTAGGAACATATCAACATTCTCTAAATTTTTTTTGATCTATTTATTACTCTAAAAAACTTGCCAACTTTGAATATTATTTGGGACATTAGGATGACAGATTAGTTCTATTCTATATGAATCCCTTTCAAAATTGGGGTGTGGGAGAAGAAGAGAAGCTGATACTGCTAGAGATTCCACTTGAGTATTCTGGTCTCTAGGAATTACTTTAATAGAAAAAGGCATCAAAACATTCTATCTCATCCTAAACTCTATCTTTGTAGTGTCTTAATTTGTCATTTTTAACTAAAAAAATTCCTCTCACTTGTTTGACAATTAATTTAACATCTTCTCTTACCTTGAGTATTTTTACACCCTTTCCTTTAGCTTCATTTAACCTAAGCAATAAAGCTTCATATTCTACAGTGTTATTAGTGTTTTTAAATTCTAACTTGAAAGAGTAAGGAAAAGTTTCACCTTCAAGTGAGATCAACACAACCCCTGCTCTTGAACTAATGATAGCACAACTACCATTAAATTCCATGGTCCATAGATCATCTAAATGAATAAACTTTGGGATATATTCTTCCTTTAAATCTTTAGAGGAGAGAAAATAGTTACCAAATTCACATTCTTCAAATAGAATCTGAGACTTAAGGTCATCAGAAGGATATATCATAAACTTGCATATAGGTTCAGGTTTCAACTTAACTTTCTACTTTCCCACTAGAATTGTAGCTTCTGACCAATCTAATTTAATCTGCCCACCCAAATCTTTGCAAAAATTTTTGCTCAACAACATCCCATAACTAGCAGGGATATCCAATACCAAGATAGTCAACTTCACCTTTTTATCAGGATAAGCTACAAGAGCAACTCGTGCATCTTTAATTTGTCCAAGCAAAGAAATCTATTTGACATCCATGGAGTAACATCTACCAAATATTTTTGTAAGGGATAAGCCTAAGGCTTCACTACAGAAGAAGTCATTATATTATTAGAAGCACCTAAGTCTAAGATACAATTGCTAAGTTCATGACCATTTATGAATAAAGAAACATAAAATGGGTTAGGTTTCATATCAACCATATAAGGAGTATCATTAGATGAATTGAGGGTCATTATATAAGTATGAGTGGGTGATTTAGGTAGAGAATTAAAGAATTGGACAATGGGAGATTCAATATTAACATTTAATTGACTTTTAGGTTCAACTTGTGTAGGGCCATTTTTGACATATTTAACCAATTTATCAAGTTATTTGGGTTTCAACCTGAGGTATTCAACAAGGGATATTTGAATTTTTGTAGGTTTATAAAATTCTAAAATATCAAAAGAAGTCTCACAATCATTTATACATAATAATTTACTTTCTTGGGTCTTCAAATTAGCATCAGAGATTTTAGTAAAAGGTTCCTTACTTTTAACAAGAACTTCTTGAGTATTGAAAAATCTAGGATTCTTTTGACTTCTGGTAAGCATAGCAGATCAAGGATCTTTAAGAGTAACCAATATTTCACCTCCTTTTTTTGAATCTAAATTATATTCTAGGAAGTATATTTCAGAGTCACCAGGTCCCTCAAAGTTCCTTTCTTATTCAATAATATCCCCTAAGACATCTTGAGTAGTAGTCATTTTGAGTATATCTAAGCGTCTATGAACAATAATTTCCATCATGATCAGTAGTCAAATGAAAGACACACATACTACTTCTTCCAATAAGGGCTTCAATAGTCAATCTTGGTTGTGTTGATGTAAGTGGTAATGTCTTACGAGTATTTGTTTATTGATTTATTCTACCAATATCTTGATATGGTTGTTGGAATGAAGCACTAGCCTTAGGTAATTGTCTTTTTAGGGTAATCATATCACTGACTAGCCTTTGAACTATATGATCCATAGAGGATGAGAGATGAGCACTAGGTGCTTGGACTTCTTTCTTCCATTTTTCAGCCATAATAAGATCATCCTCTAACTCAACTACTAAATTGACAATTGTACCTCTTCTAAGATGAAAACTTATATTAAGAGGCATAAAATTAATAAAGAAACATATCTAATTCTTAGTAGTTTGCCTTTTAGTAGTAGGAATCTTGTGCATAATTCTATTGAATTTGGCTATAAATTCCCTCATGGATTCACGTGTCATCTTCTTGAGCTGAGTTAATTGACCAAGAAGGGAATGTTCATCTTTTGCACTTTTGAACCTATTTTCAAATGCAATTTTCATATCATTCTAGTTTATGATTGAGGAATTAGTTAGATGATAAAACCATCATGTTGAAATATCACTTAGAGTTTGCACAAAAAGCCTTATGGCTATATCTTGATGTTGAATGCCTAACACACCACATATGGCTACAAAGGCACTCAGATGTTCCTCTGGTGATTGTCTTCCATATCAATTAAATTTGGGTAAATTTTCCCTTGTATTTTTAGGCAAAGGATTTAGGTTGGCCCCTAAATTTATAGGTCCTATGGCTACTCCCCAAGGTTGGGCCATTGGAAGAAAACTTATGTCAAAAGGAAAGATAGTACCAAAAAGAGTTAAGGCATAAAAGAAAGAGGAGGTAGAAGGTTTAGGAGGGCTAGAGGTCTACTTCTAGCTTTTCTAATGTAGGTATGAATATAAAGAAAATGTAAGCTTTAAAATGTTTGAAAAGTATAATCTTCAATTCCCTCTCTTCTAAAAAACCTTGTGTATCTTCTGGAATCTAACTTATGATCTTATAATTATTAACTTCTATACTATTCTTAATCTCTTCGCACTTTAAGGGATTTAATTCCTTGCTACATTTTTTTCTTGCCTCTTTCTTTTCTTGAGTAATAAAAACCTTATATTATCAACCAATTCTTCCTTTTTTTTTTTAATATTCTAGTTGTTATCCTATAATCATCAATATTTCAATGAGAATGCCAAGCAAGAGTATTTAAATGACTAATTATATCTTCATGTTCATCTTGAAAACCAAGATTAGGTTGAAAAATTGGAATTATATTTTCATGTGGAAGTACCATTGTTGCCTCATATTAAGGTGACTATTCTTTCAATAAAGATTTCAATTTTGATTTCCTAGTGGAGTTGCCAAAAATTGTTGGCTAACAGATTTTTCCTTATCTAAAAATATTTTATTTTGACTCCATACCCTTCTTCTTTTAGGAATAAATAAGTTAAACAAAAAATGGGTGAACTATCAAGACTAGTTCCCCTCTAAATTAAGGTACAACTCCCTTTAATATTTTCAATGATTTCAAATATTTAGATACACTTTTAACCAAAAAGTGTTTAAAGTCAAACTAACATCCATACATCATCATGATATGAATGCAACATTTTATAATAGTAATGGGTAATAAAATACATAGATTATATTGTCAATAACAATCTCTCTCTCTCTCTCTCTCTCTCTCTCTCTCTCTCTCTCTCTCTCTCTCTCTCTCTCTCTCTCTCTCTCTCTCTCTCTCTCTCTCTCTCTCTCTCTCTCTCTCTCTCTCTCTCTCTCTCTCTCTCTCACACACACACACACACACACACACACACACACATTACTGAACCAATAAATGATAAAACATGTATAATGAATTATCTAATTGAAGATTAATTACTATATGAAAGAAGATTTTACATAAAAAATCCAATTTCAGATACTCAAATGCATAGATCTAAGTATGCAGTAATTGATTCTCCTTTTCATTCACAGATGAAAAATGTTTCAGATAAACATCATATATATTGTGAACAATAGTGGTCCAACCTTGAAAAATCCTATCTCCTTGCTCTTTTCTATTATATGTCCTCTTTTTTCAACCCAATATATACATACATATATATATATATAATTTCCCTAATTAATCAATCTTTTAAACTAAACCAGAGTTAAAGTAACTCTGACCCATCCAGGATTTAGTTTTTTTACAAATTTATTCAAAGATCAAGTTTTGAATAGAAAATCAACTAAATAACTAAATAAAAGAAACTATGTAAGTAAAATCATTGTTGAAGTGATGGATAAGGATCTCCAGATTTGTTGTGTTTGGTTGGGTAGGTACATTGAGCTTTCCACTCCTAAAATGTTGTAACAAACTCCTAGATTTTCAAGAGATTGGGAATACTGACATGCTTTATTATTACCTTCTAGATGTTTTCTTCCCTCCAAAATTTTCCCATCTTTTCCATGTGCTCTAGGAGTGTGTCGATGCAGTGACAAAGAATTGACTCTATTTTTGAAATTTGAGAGAAATTTTTAGTTGATAAGTTGTCACTTTCTTTAACAATGTTGATATTTTCCCTAAAGGATTGAATCATAGTATTGATGTCCTTTTCTAGTTTTCCATCATCCTTTAATTATTTCACATCAATACACTGTAGATCATACTATAATGACTAAATGAATTCATTTATTTCATTGATCATTTTTATGATTTCAATTCACCCTTGTCAGGATACTAAATTCCTCCATTTAATGTTTTTCTTACTTGCATATCTGATCTAACATCTTTTAATTGATAGATGATTTTGGATCAAAAGATAAGGGCAGTTGGGTAATTAGTTATGGATTTGGATTATGACTGGCATTGATGTATTCAGCCATTGACTGCATGGTCTATTTTAACTCCCTTTTATCTTTTTCATCCTTTAAGGTTCTGCTGACTATCCTTTTGGTGGATGCTTCAAGGTGATGCACATCTGTGGCACATGATGCAGTCCCAAGATCTATCTTTTCAATTATAAAATCCTGAACTAAAGGATCTTGAACTTCTTCATTTATTCCTGGCCAAGCTATTTATACATTCTAGTTCCCTATGTTAGGGTCAATGTCTACCCTATATGTTTTTAATTTCTTAGATTTAGGAGTTTTTATTAAACACTTACCATATCCTCCAAGGGCAAAGAAAAAGGTATTATTTTCCTTTTGTTACTGATTGAGATTTTTAGCCACTTGGGTGCAGAGGATGAGACTTCTTTGTCAAGTTTGGTTGATCAGAAGGAACATTTGAAATAATCATCAGGTCAGCAAAATCAGAAGCAATCTTTGTCTATAGATCTGCACTAACCTCCTCCACCATTGGTGAATCAGATTCTTTATCACCTACTGCTTCTCTTGAATCCTCTTCAGAATTCAAATTCATAATTACTTTTTTAAAAATTTAACTTTTTATCTTGCTTTGAGTCCTTGATCTAGAGGCATGAGGAGGTAGAGTAGCTATAAGGGCCTTCTTAGATACTTTGATGATAGGATCCCTTCCATTTTTTGACCTAGAAGTACCTACATCATAGATAGCAATAAGTTCATTAGAGGAGATTATTGGGGATGGTGATTCAATTATTGATGTACATTGCTAGGAAGATTTATTTTGAGTTCCCCCCATTTTTTCTCTCTCAACCATTTCTTAGTTCTTCTTATCACCGAGAGGGTCTTAACCTCAATTCTATCTTCTTCATTTTTATCCTAGTCAATTTCTAGAATAGGTGATTGCTTTATCTATTCAAATTGTGGATCAGTCACATGTTCTTCATTATCAAAAATTCTAGAAATGTCCATATTTAAATTAAGGGTAATTATTTGCCTTAGGGAGAACTTAAACCATAGTATTCTTCTAACTTTGAATTCATCTGAATAATCCTCCTAATAATCCTCTAATTGAGGAATATGTGACAACTTTGTTCCAAGATCCAAGTTATCCCTGGCAAACTCTTTGTCAAATTGGGATTTGACTGTGAAGTACTAAAAATTGATTTTTTAAATATCCAATTCTAAATTCAAAGCATCGGATGATGACTAGCATGAATAATGTCCAAGTTCAATAGGAAAAGATATACCAAATTTCATTTTTATTGGGAATTTTTTATCTACATGTGCTAATTGTCTGCAAACTTAGATTAACACAAATCGGTAAAAAACATACCTAGGTAACCTCAAAGGTTCACCATCAAAACCTCCAACTCTAATATAAGTGAACTTGAAAAATTGAATAAAGAAACTACCATAAATGTTGATCAGTTATATAGCTTCATCAGACAACATCTTATTGATGGTGTTTGTTAATTCAAAAGTCATTCTCCCAGTAAAAACATCATTAACCCTTATGTAATCCTCATAGCAATTATGCATTTGTAATTATGATTAATAGTCATAAATTTTTCTATCTTTAACCAAGGGTGCATGAGGTAACCCTACCCATTGTCTTGTAGAATCAAGGCAATAAAAGAGGTACAAAGACATAAAAATCTTTATTTCCCAAACAATTACTTGAACCTAGATGCAAACATTCAGCTTCAATTTCTACCCAATCTAAATATTGTTCTCCTTAGAGGATCACTTGTATGAAAAAGTACATCCAATCTTCCCAATAATATCCCTGAGCACTTCCCTTTAGCCTATGTAGTAACACTATAATATCTTGTACTTCTGGAATCACGTGGTTTCTTGTTAATGGTCTGGGTAGTCTTCAACCCCCTTTTTGTAATTTCAAAATCCAATTTATTGTAATCATGCTCTTGTAAATTGCTTTATTTAGTGAAAAATAACCATAAGAAGAAGTAATACTGAGGTTAGAATATGGTTCTTTAGGAGGAATTCTCATCACAAACATTAAGGTTTGTTTGTTGATATAAAGTAAAACATTACCATCGGTAGTTTTGATGCACCTTTTCTGAGGTTCATATCTATTCATGCATTCTATAACTAATTTATGGCATTGTACATCATGGGAAAGGTTGTAGCTTCAACCAAGCCACCTTCTACTATCTTCTGCATCATAAGATTTGACATAGGATTTCTAGCTCTTTCCTTAAAATCTTTTGAGTCATATTAGACCAGAGAGTTGTCCCCAATTTTAGGAGGAGAAAATATGAGACCAAGACCATTCTCATAATCAAGACATGTATATTTCATGGCTACAGGTTGGAGAATATAATGAAAAGAAAATGTTTTCAACTTCTTAAATAATGTTGTAATCTTAAAAAGATTCTTCTTTCCAACCAAGTAATGGAAATGACTTATAGTAAGAGTAAAACTCACCTTAAATGTATCTAAAATCACTATGAATTTGAGCAATCAAATAGCTTATATCATCTATGATGTTCTCCTTTGTATCACCCAATATGCTTGTTTGTTAAATTTGACTTGTTCTCTCTTGATATAGATATTAACCAGATCGAATAATTAAACTAAAACAATATGTACTAAACATGCTTGATAAGACATGCACTCTAAAATATGCATTAATGGAAATCATTTTTTATGCATAATTTTGATGAGTAATGATTATTTGTAACCTCATGAAAATTCAAAATTTTCTGCTTTATAATGAGTTTTGGATATATTCTCCTCTAAATCTCCCACTAATTTTAACTTAGATTAATCCTCAGGGCGAGATGAGAGTATAGTCATTGAACCATTGAACATTTGAACTTTTAGAAATGTGATTCAACTTCGAGGTTCAAAAATACAAGATGAAATACACAGACTGACCAATAGTCACATGACCTTTTTAGAAACTTTGAACTTTAAAATAGTGAAGCATTGAACTATTGAAATTCTCTATGAGATTCAAGTGATAGGTTCAATGATATATTAATTTATACAAGGGAACTAAGTGAACATGATTCTTTACAAAACATCGAGTATTGAATTCTTTGAATCATTGAACTCTTGAACTGATGAAAAAGGGTTCAAGTTCAACCGAAATGTTCAAAGTCATAATTAAGATACACAAAAGGACAAACAGTTCTCGTTGAGAAACATTGAACCATTAAACCTATTAAACTTATTGAACCATTGAACTCTTGAACTCTGAGAATGGTTCAAGTTCAAAGGTTCAATTCTTCAGAAATTTCACACACAAAAGATGATAAGTGGGTGAACTTCTTTAAAAGGTAACACATATGAAGGTGGAATATAAATACAACATATGTGCTTGATCTTTTCTCCTTTTATTCCCTTAATTTTGACCATTTGCACAAGTGACAAATAAGGCACTATGGATCAATATTGATCCCACTAGAAGGGGGGTGCATTTCTTGCTTCTTCATAAAGTTTCTTTAACCTCCCTCTCTCCTTATGCATTTTCTATATAATCATTCTCTCACATTTTTAATTCATCAATCTTTTGTTATATGAACCACCCCATTTAACAATTTGAGATCTTGGTTCAATTTCTTTTCTCTTAGGACAAAAACCCTTAGAGTATAGAGATTAGGAGGATAAATAACCTCTTGGTTTCTATTGTGGATTGGAGGACAAAAATACTCTTGCTCAATTGAGATTTGGAGGATGAAAAACATCTTATCTATTTAGGTGATTTCATTTAATAATCACATTTGTACAAAATTATTGTAATAAGTTGTAAGTTTATTGTTCCATTTATATGTTATCTTCAACATTTAAATAAATATTATGGTTGGATATCATCAATGTTATATATTTTAGTTGTATGGTTTCTTCATTTGTATGATTTTTTATAAAAACCAACATTAATCTAATTTGTCTAAAAAGGGACATTACATTGGTATCAAAGCATTTAGGGCCACTACAGTTGTATCAGAGCATTTGGGGCCATTACAAACTTCTTGTGTCTTGGTTGAATCCATATTTTTATTGATAATTATTATTTTTATTAATCATTATTATCATTATCATTGATTTTTTTTAGACATGGAAATTTTTGATTTCATTAATTTATGATTTTGGTGCTTGGGAGGAGCTGAGCTCACCCCCTAAGCCATTCCATTTTTGCCCTAGGCCATGGGGTTATAAGTAAGAGGAGAGGGGAAGAGGGAGGTGTGGAGAGGGATGAGAAATAAGGAGGAATGGGGAAGGAAAGAGGAGGGAGGATGGTAGAGTTGTTGGAGGGCACAAATTTCTTGATAAGGAGAGAACATTCTACTTGGCCATGGATAGAAATAGGAGGGTGTGGTAAGGTATTAAGACACAAAAATAATTTAGTTTCTCCTACATTTTTCTTGCAAGGAAAACAAGTAAGGTACTGGATTTTTATTTCTTGTATAAGTTTGTTTATTTCCTATATATGGAAGGCAAGTAATAAAAAAAATTACTTGTAAATTCATAAGGAAGTCAAATGACTTCTTGATGAACCTAGAAGGGTTTGTGGAGATATTATTTTTCATAATCTCTACTAATCTTGCCATGGATGCTAAAGAAATTTTTATCTTTATATTTGGGGTTTTTTTAAATTTAATAGTTTAATCCAAAACCCTTCTAAAAATTTTTGGCTGGGTGTTTTAAAATTATTTCTAATTTTTATTTATTTTACTTTGGCAAAAATGAGGTGACCTAGGTTAACTTAGGGATAAACACTAGTTTTTTTTCTCACCCTACTAGAAAATGGTATCTTAACTTGACTCATGAGTTGAAAATTTGTCATTTTATTTATCCATTTTTAGATTTTAACCATTGCCTAGATTTTTTAGCTTACAAGTCAAGTTTTTAAGTTGTTATACTGAGAAATATTTTGCATAAAGTTTATGGGTGTTTGATAAAGAGTTTATGTTGATGTCTAGGGTTTTGGAAACCATTTTTGGCTAAAAAATTGGTGTTTATTTTAGACATATTTGGGGTTTTAAACTTTTTTTCAAATTTTATCAATTTTTGGGAAGCTTATGTTGGTAAAATTTGTGCAAAAATTTTAAGGGTTTTTGTTGAATAAAATTTTGATGATGGATGAGGGTTTTCTAAATTAGGATTTGGTTGAATATGTTATTTTATAAAAAAAAAAATTAAATAACTTATTTTTCATACCTAGGGTTACAAAATTATTTATTTATAATCAACTGAGTTGTTGGGTTTTATTTACAAATAGCTATTGGAAATTTATCACTACTATAAGTGACTAAATTTTCCATAAATGGATAGCTGGTGATAAATGAATATAGTGTTTTAGTCTCAATATGGTTTTATTTCTTATTTTATGACTGTATCTTATTTATTTCATTTTGATCACCTAGAATAAGTTATAAAGGAAATAAGGTCAACTGGATGAGTAGTTAACCTTGATAATCCTTCAAATGAATACCAGGGCTGCCAAGGACATTTATGAATGTTTATGTATGACATTTCAATGTAATTTTTTTATTGTTATACTGCTACAAGTTAAAATGGTTCTCTTCCCTTAGTATATTACCTACATTATCAAAGTCTTGAAATCTAGACTCCCCCTCCCACCTGATGGTTAGGGGAGGTAAGGGGCACTAATTGGTGGGTTCATAGGACAAGTCGAGACGATGGATTTCAAAGGAAAGATAAATGTTTGCGATCATTTGGTTATTGTTTTATATTATGATTTTAATGCATTGTTGATGTAATATTATTTATAAATAACTTGTCTATAAATGTTAGTTGGAATTAATACTATTTTTATAAGTTGTACCTTAATTTAATAAGTTTTAATACTTTTACTTTAAAGTTACATGGATTAAATATTCTTACACATTTTATTCGTCATAATATCAATTTCAATTGAAGGATTATCATATGAATTAGTGGCAATAAATTTAAGTTTCAATTGTATTTCTTAATTACTCTTCCATATTTTATTTTGTTGATTACATTATAGTTGGAAGTTTTATTTCAGTTACTAAATTATTTTAAAAAAAATTAAATTTTCAATAGTATAGATCTAATACTATCGTATTCATTGGCTCTATTACATCTTAAATTAAAGGATGAATTTTTAGATGTAGCATTAGTTTTTTTTTCATTTGATTAACTTATAAAAATAGTGATTTATTCAATATGAAAAATGTTGAACCTAGTTAATTATATGCCCGAGTTTTAATATTTATTTCACCTTACAATATTTTTATTATGTAAGAGTTTAATACTTAGATTAATCATATGTTGTAATTTGATTTATCTAAGCAAGTAGAAATATGTACTTTACTAAAAATCATTCCTTCTTAGTCATTACTTAGCATTGTGCTATGGTATAATGGATTTTATAACTTCATTCACATAGATGCCATTAAATTGATTTAGCTTACTTGTGTATTTGCTTTAAAAGCTAATATAACATCAATTTATAAATTTTAATGATTAACTTAATTCTTGTGAAAATTATTTTTCCATCATAATTGGCATGTATATTTTTTTATTTACATATAATATATCAACTTGAAACATCTATATTGCATAAAGCAATGAGATGAGAAAAAAAGTATTACTTTCAAGTTATGTTTCAATTTCAGATCTATGATTTTAACACTTAAATAAAGACCAACTTGAATTAATATCAGGCCTTATATTTACTTAATTGAATAATTTATATTTCATTTATAGAAAATTTAACACTTTAAAATATATATATATATATATATATATATATATATATATAGTTTTAATGAGATATGAAACAAGATAGTTACAAATATTGTTTCTTTTATTTGGTCATCATGAACCTAATTATGTTACTACTTACAAAAGGTAACCTAGTTAAATTGGTTATTCTAATTTATTGGTTATATAAAGCCATCCAAAATCATCATTTGAACTTACTTAAGCTATTAATAGTTGTTCTAAATTTTAGATCATGCTTGCAACCAATGCATATTAATGAATTGAGTATATTTTGCAAATTGAGATACAATGATAAAAAGGTTGATTTTTACACATTTTTAGCCGGCTAATGCATGCAATTAATCATGATTAAGATTATTAAATATACTTGTTAATTATTACATGATAATGATTGATAAATTAAAAATAATGATAACAAATTTTAGAAGTTAGGTGTTTTGGATTTAAAAAGTTAAACAAAATAGCATAAATTATTGGTCTCATGATTATGACCAAGTGACACATAAATAATACTAAAGAGATATTAATCTCTATAATGGTATTTATGGGATGGTATAGTGAGATCATGATGTCAGTATGACTTAATACTATTGTATCTACTTACAACCAATAATGTCTTGACAAAAGCTATAAATTGGGTAGTTTAAATGACATTTATTATATGAGTGAAGGTATGAGGTATGATGATCTTGTAACTATAAGATCATGGTACAATGTTATAAAATCAAGGGTATTACTATTTAAATCCTTCACATGTGTTAAATTCTTGAATTGCACAGGCATAGTCCAAATGCTAAAATCTATTCAAACTATAATCATTACTTGAACTTATTAGATACCTATTTGGATAACATTAATAAACTAAGTGATTAACTTAGCTAGCCCAAACTCAAAGAAGGGTAAGTTGAATACCCTAGCATATATTAGGTTTCATAGATGTCAAACACTTAGGTATGATAAGGACACCTATGTGGTCCTATTTGGAAGGTGTCTACTACCATGTAGTCCCAAATATACCGATATGAATCACATACTAATATACCCTAAATTATATGAGGATATTCCTAAGAAAATAATCTTCCTTATATAATATTATAGGGGTAATTACCTTGGATAAGGTTTAATGTGTGTAAACATAACATTAAGTTATGCAAAATCAAAATTTAGATTATAAAATATTTCTTTCAAAAGATGCTCAAAAAAACATTTTGGGGGTTATTTCACCTAGAATCAAAACCTATGTTCTAGATAGTTTAAGTAGAAGATATCAATATTTCACCCTTGTAAAGTAAGATATGCATTTGTTACCTTGAAATTGAACTATGTTATACTTACCATTGGTTTTTTACAAATTACAACTCTAGGAATTTTTATGATAAGAATTTTTGCTAACATGAGACTAATTAATTGTTTCATGTGAAAAGGGATCTGATATGATTTTATAAAAGCATTTATCCACTTGAGATAAATATGAGAATGCATTTTTATTTATAATGGATATGGTGTAAATTCCCATGTTCCCTTGGAAGTAATATAGGTGTGGGAATATTTAATTTTCTACAACAACTTTAGTTGGGTCATCCCTTCCCAAAATCAAGTTGCATCAGGGCAAGCACCAGTTGTTGACTATTAACTCATATGAGCAAGTCAATAAGAGGCTAGTGATAACCAATTCACCCTTGAAAGTAAAGGAATGATGTTCATTATCTATGTCTAACTCATATGGGTAATATGACCATAGATGTTTAGAACATTATGAGCTTAGGAATACCAAGGGTTGACCTAAGCCTATAACGCTGAATTGGGTAAGAGAAACTAATTTTCTTGGGCAAAACAACAAAACTTGAGCTCCAAAATTATAAAGGAGTACCTTAATCCATCAAATCCATGAATTATAAATGGTTTTGATAGACCTTACCATATTATTAGATAAAGAGTGGTGTGATTTCTTATGTATAAAATTGAATCAAGAATTATCCCCTTGATCTAAACCAAAGTATGATATGGATAAATATTTGGGTCTTCATCAAAGTTAAATAGAGCACAATGTTATTCTAAAATTTTTAAGGGATAAAAGCTAATGAGTATTTGGAACCCTTTTTTTTCACTTTGTGCCTTGGCTAAAGTCCACCCTTTCTCAAAGCTACACTATGTAAACCAAGCCTAACTAGTCAATTGTTGCCCTATATAAACAAGCCAATTGAGGGAATAATGTTAAGATCTTGTTGATTGGCTCTTGGGAGGTCTAAGGGTGACTCAATCTTGGAGGGCCTAATGGGGTGAATAGGTTGGACTTGGTTGGGCAAGTCTAAAAACCTTGGGATCTTTCTTATGAATTAACATGTTGTATCTAATGATGGGTTATGTTAACCATAAAAATATTCAATAAATGTTCAAACATGTTGTTTATAGAATTATCAATACTTGGCATGGGTAGAGTCCTGGTAAGGTATTAGTAAGTTTTGTTGAGGAATGATTGATTTTGTCATTATTTTACAACACACATAACTTTGTTAGCATATTTATAGGTTATCAAGGACTAATATTGAGTACTTCTAAACTTGTTGTGCTTAATAACTAGTTCTGGTAACCATTATAGAGTGTGCATAATGTTACTTATCATTATGGTAGGCTTGATGTCAATTTCTTTACAAAAAGTAAGTTTTTGTAGTTGATGTTTCAACCTAATTCAATCATTGTAATATTGACTAAATTTTGCCTTTTAAATGATAAAATTGCATGTTAAATGCAACACAAAAATGGTATTATTATATTATGATTTTTAATGAAAAATTCGACTTGGTAAAATCTCATATACATAATTTGGATTTGGTACAACACTCAAGTGGTGAGTGGTATAAGGTTGAGTAAAGTACCTCAACTAGAATAAGCTGCTCATTATTAGGCTAGGATATTCTAAGGCCAAATCTAACATAAACCATAACTACTCTTATATTTGGTGAATCCTCATTATTTATGCCATTTTATGTTCTAATTATGGATCTATATACTAATTTACTTATGGCAATTGTTATGCTCTGATTATGGTCTGGGTTATAGGCTCACCTATAATAATGGCAAGTTAGTATAACACTCTTATGTCATGGAAGAATGCATTTATCTATAAGTATAAGATAATCCTTTTGGGGGAGTCTATCCTTATTACATCTCACTTTGAGAAAGCATATTTAGAGAAAATTTAATTTTTCATGGCTAGAATTAATGCATGTATTTGACCATGGTGTATAATTTAATTGAGAATATAGCAGTAGCTTATTACTATGATTAAACTATCTCACTATAATCCTTGTGGACAAATTATGATATGCAGATAATTAGAACAATTAATATGTCATTTACTAGTGTGACACTATGGATAAAATGTGATAAATTTATATGAAAAAACAATTCTATTATGTGTACATGTGCTTGGTGGGTTATTTAGGTCATTGTTTGATTGGTAGGCAGTCATGCAGATATCTAAAGTAAGATGTATCCACCTGATGCATTGCATGAACCTACGTGATGGACCTTTATGAAAAGGCATTAAGGTTATACCTACTAAAAATAAAGGTATATGTTATGTATAAAACATATTCATCACTTATAGATAGTTTTCTATAAATTCTTATTTCTTTAAAAGTAAAATATGAAGGTTATACTAATACTATGCTCAAGAATTTGATAAACCCTATTTCAAATGATTATGTTATATGAATAAAAAGTATATTCACCCTTGATATTTCTTATGGGATGAATAATTTGAACACCCTTGCACATACAAATAGATGGGGATGAAAAGAATCCTAACCTAAACATTTTCATGGGTAAGCAAGAAGGGAATCATATCATATATGTGAATGTTTGTGCATGCATCTGCAAGATTGAATTTACACTTTGAATAGTCTAATTCTATATTTTATTTGGGCAGATTACATACCTTGAATGGTTGACCATATACTAGTATGGCTGATTATAACTTGAAATATTGAATAATTCTACCATTATCAAATTATAGTGAAACTAGGTGCATTATTGTGCACCATCCTAAATGTTGGTATAGCTACATATGTTTTGAAATTATGAAAGGTAATAAATTACTATGTGGCATTTATAGGTGCACAATTACTTACCAAAAAGGTATGGGCCTACTAAGTAAGCCTAACATACCCACATGAGTGGTATGAATTGAAAACATATTTATTTTTAATTTTTTTGAAAGCATAGTGAGCATTTTCTTGTTTTATATTTTATCTTGTGGGGGTAATGGAAAGTACTGATTAGACAATATACAAATCCTAGGTACCCACTTAAATAATTAAAGGATTGATAAAATTTGGGTGAATGCACTCTATTGGAGGATAAAAGGATGGTGAGATTGGGATCCCTAGACCATTGTGTGAGCTCAAAAGTAATGTAAAAAATGTTTTAAGCCTTAGTGTTGCATGTGATGCCCAGAATGGATTTTATGATGTTAAGTGTGGTCAGTGTGGGATGATACATTAACCCATGAATGATTGATGTTGAATAAATGGTACCCATAAATGTATGGTTTTGAATTCTATGATAAATGTCATTAAGGTTATTCACAAAACATAATAATATAAGATTCTACTTTTAACTTAAAATTTTGGTTGCAATCCAATTGGATTGGACTATTATGACTGATGATCCTAAAGTTTCAAGTCTATGTGTGGTGATTCAAAAGAGTATATTGACCTTAAAATGGTCTCATCCTCAAACTATTGACCTATTTTATATTTAAAACTACTAGTTTGATTAAATAACAAAATAGAAATTTGGTGAACATTGCTTATCTTGCATGATTGAATGGATGTAATCCAAGATTAAAGGTGATGATAGCACTCTTTTTTCCCAAATGGGTTATATTAAGTCTAAGATACCATAATTAGTACACTATATTCCTTGTATGTTTAAAATTATACACCCATGTGGGTATTTGGGAATGGTTAGTTTTTAGGAGTACTATGTTGAAATTATCAATTTTTATAATATTAGGTAAGGGAAAGATTTTCCACTAAACCTATTAAAAAAGAGTTGGAATTACTTCTCATTATAACACATGACCTTGAGAATCAAAAAATATAAACATTATACCAAGTTTGAATAGTTACAGAACCTTGTGCTAAAAAAGGGTACATATATCATCCCATTTTGCTGATTTTGGTGTTATAAAAGGAAACTCAAGATGAAAGGACATTCTTGTTGATTTGGCATGAAGCTTGGTGTTTTTGATTTTACGGTAAGGTATGTGAAATGTAAGCAAGACTAGACTGAACACTTCCCTTATGAATGGTTTTTATACCCTCATGCCATGCCAAGAGGTAAATAGGTAATAACCCCCTTGTTCTTATTATGGGATATGTAAGTACACAACAAATACAACACAATTTTTGAATAATTGTTTAAATTTACCAAGTTATTGCTTCATTGTGAATACTTAACAATTCGTGTTCCTGTGTTATGGAATGCATTATGTAAAGGGTGATAATTGGGAAGATGTACATCTTTTTAGACAATATTACTTTTGGTTATTTGACTATTCACTAAGACAACTCCTCTCTAAGAGGGGGATAGTGTTATGATTGAACAATGTGATGTATTACAAATTTTTATTTTGAGCATTATGTAGCATGCTTTATAAGTTTTGGCTAACATTTATCTATTTATGACAAATGACATGTTATGATGCAGGCATTATACTCTGATATCATGTTTATTGTTTGGATTTCTAAACCATTTAATGGCACTATCTCGACATGAGTGTTTCCTATGCGATCAAGGGTGGTGTTCATTTGCATTGATGACAAGTATTTGGAATGATTTATTTATGCTATGTGGGTGATACACATTATCTAATCTCTCCGTTGGGTTGTGTTTTCAATGTCATAGAGGATTGGTGCTTAACATGGATTGAGAAATTGATTTGGCAGTAGAAACTCTGATGGTGTATGGTAGTAGTTTAGTCCAATAAATAGCATTCTAAGGGGGCATATCACAGGCTAGGATCAAGAATGTTTTTTGGGTTCCCTTAGAAGACATCTTTTGGTCAATTTCAACTATCTTGGGTGTAGACTACTTAGATCATAATAGGCATAGCAAGGTCAATTATCTAATTATAACAATGTTTGATATAAACATCATGGATCTTTTATAAAGAATAAATTATAAATTAATGTTGAAATAATTTCATAGAATCATAATAATAAGAGATATGAACAGAGATGCATAAAGAATAGAAAAAAAATACATAATAAAAAAATAAGATTTAATGTGGTTCACCCAGTGTGGACTACATCCACCAAGAAATAATTACTCAAATTTTATTACAAGTCATAAGAGTACAATCCACTCTCAAATTAGTCTTCTCCCAATTACAATGCATAAAATATTATTTAGAGCTGCACTCAACAAACCCTCCTAAATTCATACCTAAATTTACACACTTTGTTCTTCCTTATCAAACCCTTGTTCTCATGATGTATTACCTATTGAATATCTATCTATACATAATACATAAACATAGAATTTTTTTAAAATAATAGGTACCAAAACCATGGTCAAAATACTTAAAGAGTGTACAGTACATTTTAAATGTATAGTAATTGAAATACATTGTAATTTAGAAATAGGCTCTATAACATAATAATCTCCCACTTGGAGACTGATTTCCTCTGAGAAGGTTTCTCAACCTTTCACTATCAACTATGAAGGCCAACAGAAACTAAACATAACTTTTGTTTCTCCCTTGTGACCACCTTGGTTATCATGTCTGTAGGATTCTAACTAGTATGAATTTTCTCTAGCTTGATTTTATCTTCCTCTAAATTTTTCTTAATGAAATGGTACCTCAACTATATATGCTTCATCCTAGAGTGTAAAGTGGAGTTATTTACTAGATGTATACCACTCTAACTATCACTATATAGCTTCCCTTCCTCTTGCCTATGCCCCAACTCTTCAAACAACTGATCTAACAAAATCATTTATTTTCTTGTCTTTATGGAAGCAACATACTCAACATCTATAGTTGACAAATCCATAAGTTTTTATAGTCATGAAATCCAAATCACTACTATATCACCTATAGTGAATACATATCCTACTGTACTCCTACTAGCTAAATCTCCAACCATGTCTAAATCTACATAAGCACACAAAGTGGTGTTTAATCCACCATAGCTTAAAATTGTCCCCATGGTCTCTCTTAAATATCAAAGGATCCACTTCACTACCTTCTAGTGTTATCTACATGGATCACTCATGTATCTACTTACTGCTTCCATTATATGGTCAATATTTGGCCTAGTGTACACCATGACATACATCAAGTTGCCAATTGATAATGATTAAGGTACATGTGACACATAGATTCTCTCCTCCTATGTCTTGGGACATTGCTCTTTTGATAACTTGAAATGTCCTTCCAAAGGAGTCCCAACCAGTTTAACATCCTACTTACTAAACCTCTCCAAGACCTTTTTAATTTAATCTTCCTTGGATAAATTCATATTTAATTCCTTCCTATCTTGAGTTATTCTCATACCAAGGATTTGTTTTTCTACTCCCAAATCCTTCATATCAAAGCAATTACTAAGTTTTTCCTTAAGTACCTTTATTTCCTGCATGTTCTTACCTGTAACCAATATGTCATCCACATACATACATAGGATAATGTAATCACCATCATCAAACTTATTAAAATATACACAAAGGTATGAATGACACCTGGAGTATCCCTTCTTCATCATAAAACTATCAAATTTCTTGTACCACTATTGTGGATATTATTTTAAACCATACAAGTTCTTCTTCAATTTTCAAACCATGTTCTTCTTCCTTATGACCTCATATCCCTATGGTTTCTCCATATATAATTCCTCCTCTAAATCACCATGAAGGAACATAGTCTTCACATCTAGTCACTATAAGTTTAAGTCCTCCACTGCCACTATCCCAAGAATAATCCTAATAAAAGTCATCTTTACCACTAGGGAAAAAAATATTATAGAAATCAATTCCCTTATTCTATGCAAACCCATTTACCACCAATTGGGATGTGTAACTTTTATTGCCTCTATCATCTTGTTTAATTATATACACCCACTTGTTTTGCAATACTCTCTTACCTTCAGGCGGGTTTACCATATCCTAACTCTAATTTTCCATGAGAGATTGATGTTCCTCATCCATTGTTTGCTCCTACTTCTTCCTGACATCTACCTGCATTGAGTATTCAAAGCACTCTAGCTTTCCATTGTTAGTGAGTAATAAAATATGGATAAAAGGTTCAATTTCCCTTCTTACCCTAGAGGACCTTCTTACCATAGGAGTTTGGGGTTCTTGTGGAGCAAGTGCTTACACTAGTTACTTTGACACTTTATCATCTATAATGTCCTCCAAATTTGTATAATATTTTCTCAAATCCTCTCTCTAATCATGTAACTATTGTTTATACATGAATTTTTCATTAAATGCATCCCTAGACCAAAATATTTTCTTGTCCTTAAGACTCCAAATCTAGAAACCAAAGTCATCCTCACCATAACCAATAAAGGTGCATTTTTTAGACTTAACCTCTAACTTTGTCCTATCATCCTTATCAATATGAACAAAGGCTTCATAGCCAAGTATTCTAAGAAATGATTAATTAACCTTCTTACCAGACGATGCTTCCTCAGGTATGCCTCTATCTAAAGAAGATGAAGGTCCTCTATTTATCAAATATATAGATGTGTTTACTGCTTCTACCCAAAACTAAAGAGGTAATCTTGCATGAAACCTCATGATCCTAACATGATCCATGATAGTCTTGTTCATCCTTTCTAACACTCAATTCTATTTTGAAGTTCCTGGAACCATCCTCTATCTATGAATTTCATTCCTTGAATAGTAATAAAAAAATCCATTGATGTAATATTCCCCACCATTATCTGATCTGAGACATTTTAACATAAGACCTATTTCATTCTCAACCAAGGCTTTCCATCTTTTAAATGTATCAAAAACATCAAATTTTTTCCTAATGCCATACACCCAAAATTTTCTAGTTTCATCATCAATAAAAGTGATATAATAAGATGACCCACCAATAAAAGATACCTAAGCCAACCCCCATACATTTGAATGAACTAGCTCTAACTTATTATCCTTCCTTATAGGTTTAACCTTGAGAAACTTTACCCTTTTCTATTTCCCATACACATTATTCATATAAATATAAATCAAACACTTTCAATCTAGGCAACTAATCCTTCAAAAATTTCATACCTTTTTAGCTCATGTGACTTAACCTATTATGCCATAAAGTTACATCTACATATACAAAAACTAAATTATAATAATCAGCACTACTTGATAGATACAGGGTACTAACTTTGTTACCTCTTAATACCACAAGAACACCTTTGGTCACCTTCCAAGAATATGTAGTAAATGTCACCATACATCCTTCACTACCTAGCTCTACTGTAGATACCAATTTCTATCTTAAATTAGGAACATGCCTGACATCCTTTAGTAGCCAAGTGTTCCCATTTAACATCTTGGTCTAAATAATTCCTTTTCTTACTATGTTTTAAGGCTCATAATCACCAAGATAAACATGTCTAAAATTCCTTTGAACATAATGAATAAAATAATTCCTATATGGTGTAGCATGAAAAGAAGCCCATGAATCTAAAACCCAAGACTCAATAATATTGTCAATGGAGAGAATTAATGCATCATGACAAACATTACCTATTGCCACATTCACTTCCTTGGTGTCTTCGTAATTTTTGTTCTTATTATAAAGAGACCAACAATCCTTCTTTACATGCTTAGTCTTTCCATAGTGCTAGCATACCATCCTACCCTTTGATTTTGACCTTCTTATACCATTTGAATTTCCACACTTTCCTTCTCCTCTAAATTTTTGTCTCCCTATACTCTCCACCACCAAAGCATCACCCTAATTAGAAGTCTCCCCAAGGCTTTTACATTTCATTTCCTCACTAAGGATTACTCCTATGATGTCCTTAAACTTCAACTTGACATTATTAGAGACTGAGTTGCTCACAACCATTACCAAGATATTATAACTCTCTGGTAAGGAATAAAAAATAAGTAAATCCCTAACTTCATCATTAGGACTATTTTTTACAAATTTCAACATACTCACAACCATATTAAATTCATTCAGATGATCAAAAACTAAACCATTTTAGACATCTTCATATTAAATAACTTTTTCATTAAAAATATTTTATTGGAAGTAGATGAGTTCTCATATAACTTCCCTAATGCATTCATGAGATATTTCATGGTATTCTCCTACAATATATTCAATATAACCAAAGATGTAAAGCATAGATTGATCACACCAAGTTCTTTCCTATCAAGAAACTCTCAATCCTCATCTATCATACACTCTAGTTACTTTGCTTTTCCTCTTAGCATAGTGTGGAGGTCCTTCTGATAGAGGTAATCCTCCATCTACATCTTCCATAGACAAAAGTTTTCTCTATTGAAAATTTCAACCTTTGATTTATTTTCATTAGCCATAGTTCCCACTTAAGCTAATAACCCTTCATGTGATTCAACACTTCATCAAATATAACTTGAAGCTCTGATACGAGTTGTTAGGAATAAATTAGAAATTAATGTGGAAATAGTTTCACATAATCACAATAATGAGAGATATGAACAAAGATGAATAAAAATAGAAAAAATGCACAAAAAGAAGACCAAATTTAATGTGGTTCACCCAATGTGGGATAAATCCACCAAGAACCACTTTCTCAAATTTTATTTAAGCCAAAATAATATAATCCATTCTCAAATCAATCTTCTCCTAATTATAATGCATAAAATATTATTTGGAGTTCCACTCAAAAAACCCTCATGAATTGGCACTTGAATTCACACACTCTATTCTTCTTTCTCAAACCCTTGTTCTCATGATGTATTAACTACTGAATATCCATCTATACATAATACATCAACATAGTAGTTTTTCAAAATAGTGGGTACCAAAACCATGGTCAAAATATATAAAAAGTTTACATTACATTTTAAATGTACAATATTTGAGATACATTGCAATTTGTAAATAGGTTCCACAACATAACATCTTTTGATAGATTCACAAGTGGTCTCTAATGTGGTTTAGTTTTTTGTTAAACCATAACATTTCATTTGTCTTATGGAGGTGATAGGCAATTCAGAATTGGGTCCTTTTCCCAAACTCCCCTTATCCATTTTTTATGGGGATTGGGTTGACTCATATTTCTATGTTCAGGGCCCTAGAGATAAGATTCATGGTCTTGGGTTAATTCTTGTTTATTGTTGATGTGTTATGATGAAAACATTATACTGTAATATCAAGTTTATTGTTGATGTTTTTGATCCATTTATGATAAGTCTAATAGGGAAAAATTGGAGAGTGCATAAAGGAAATATTCTTATAATACTTAATATAACATGGAAATACCTCAGAAAAATAATGAAATTATCAATTACAAATTGAGGCATGAATTTCTTCTCAATAGTACAATGAGGTAATGATTATCATAAATTAGGTTTTTTAGCTATTTATTATTTTATGAAATTTCAATAGACCATTGTGGTTTGATTTACTTTGTTTTGATGTTAAACCTCCATTCATTTTCAAGGCCATGAATGTTTTTGTTTATCTCTAATTTTTATTTATGTGTTCTCACAATGAGGAACATGCATCTTCTAGATTTAAAACTATCTTTTTATGAGAACCACTTGTTATAAGTAATGCATGACATCAAATAGATAGAGTTTTAAAATATATATTTTTGAGGTTGTGACAAATTAATTATCATGTTTTGTGACAAATAAAACTTAGGATTCATAAATATTTTTCCTATCCTTCAAATGTGTATTTTCATTCTTTCTTTAATCTTACGGTCTTTGTTAGATTAGTAACAAGGTAAATTTTAGTGGCCCATATAAAAATTAACTTGGGTTATTTTAGAAAATATCAATTATGTGTTTTAAATGTATAGAAAAAGTTAACAGACAATGTTTAGGTGAGAAGGTGAATAGATAGACAAATCATAATAGGGCATATAATCTAAATAGGCATGTGATTATACAAAAAACTTGTAGACAAATTATGCATTGTTTTGTTGTGGATCACACCTACTTACCATTGACTGATAGATTTTATGGTGAGTGACAATAATGCTATCGAATGACAACTATGTTGTCATCTGAAAATAATGTTATCATCTGACAACAATGTTATTGAATGACAACAATGTTATCATTTGATATTAATATTTTTAAATGATAGAAATGTTATCATTTGATAGTAATGCTATCAGGTAGTAGCAATATTGTTGTTTCATAGTAATGCTATCATTTGATAGCATTTTTTTAATGATAAAATTTATTGTTAAATAACATCAATATAGTCATTTGACGGTGTTATTTTCATTTGATAGTTTTACCACTATTCAATAGCTTTATTATCAAGAGATAACATTGTTGGCATTCAATAGTATTGTTATAATTTAATAGAAATGTTTTTAGTTTGACATATTTGGTGTCACTTGGTAGCATGTTGTCATTCATCACCATCACTTGACACTTCCTTCATCCATTTCTTGCTATTAAAAATTATCATTATGAGTATATGGGTGGATTTTTATTTACATATAATGGTGAATAATCTCATATTAACTTTCAATAGAGTGGCAAACTATATTTATATGTGTGAAATTTATTATAAATAGTAAGCGAACTAGCTTGAAAAACTAACCTACACCTAGATAATTAAGGTGAATCCATGTTGTTCACCACTCCCTAAAAATATCCAAATTCTAATTTCTAGAACAAAACTATTCATGAATTAATGAAAAATAACCACTAAAATTTAACCTATTTAGTAATTAAAATTAACAAGTTATATCTCAAGTCTCGATAAATTGGACATTGATATAAACTTCCTATTATAAAACATCATATTATTCATTCTTATTTATTTATTTTTATTCAACTCATTATTATTTTTATTCAATTCATCATTATACTTATTCAATTCAATTTCATCCTTCTCCACTACATTTAGATTATCATCAAGAATTTTAATGTAATTGTTATATATCCTTATTTTTTCTTGGGGAATCTTGTCACCCCACCTTAAAGTATGAATATTATACTCTTTTTCTCATAATTTCCTCTCACACTTTAATATTGTCTAATATAAAAATGTTAATCTTTATAAACTTTTGTGACTTACATATTGGATACCATAAACTAAAAATTGAAGAGTGCATAAAAGAAATATTCTTATAATACTTAATATAATGTGGAAATACCTCCAAAAAAAAAAAAAATTTTCAATTACAAATTGAGGAATGAATTTCTTCTCAATAGTACATTGAGGCAATGATTATCATAAATTAGGGTTTTTAGTTATTTAGTCTTTTATGAAATTTTAGCAGACCATTGTGATCTGATTTGCTTTATTTTATTGTTGAACCTCCATTAATTATAGGGCCCATGTATGTTTTTATTTACCTCTAATTTTTATTTATGTGTTCTCACAATGAGGAACATAAATCTTTTGGATTTAAAAATATCTTTTTATGAGAACCACTTGTTAGAAGTAGTTCGGGACCTCAAATAGATAGAGTTTTGAAATCCATATTTTTGAGGTTGTGACAAATTAATTCTCAGGTTTTGTGCTAAATAAAAATTAAAGTCATAAATATTTTTCTTAACCAATGTGAATTTTCATTCTTTTTTTAATCTTATGGTCTTTGTTAACTTAGTAACAGGGTAAATTTTAGTGGTTCATATAGAAATTAACTTGGGTTTTTTTATCAAATCTCTAAGTGTGTGTTTCAAAAGTCTAGTGAAAGTTAACAAACATTGTTTAGGTGAGAAAGTGAATGGATAGATGAATCATAGTAGGGTGTACAATCTAGATAGGCATATGACTATAAAAAAAACTTGCAAAATAATTATGCAATGTTTTTTATGGATCAAAACTTTTTCCACCAACTAATAGAGTTGATGGTGAGTGACAGTAATGCTACTGAATGACAACTTTATTATCATTTTGATAATAAGGTTATTGAATGAAAATAATTTTGTCATTTGATATTAATATTACTAAATGCTAGCAATGTTATAATTTGATAGTAATGTTATCAAGTAGTAACAATATTTTTGTTTCATAGAAATGCTTCCAAATGAAAACAATGCTATCGTTTGATAACATTATTGTTGAATGACAAATATTGTTTTTAAATGACATCATCATAGTCATTTGATAGTGATATTTTTATTTGATATTTTTACCATCATTTGACATCACTACTATTAAGAGATAACATTATTTTCATTCAATAACATTGTTATCATTTGATAGAAATGTTATTATTTGACATATTTGATGTCACTTAGTAGCATGTATCATTCAACACCATCACTTGACACTTCCTTCATCCCTTTCTTACTACTAAAATTTATCATTATGAGTAAATTGGAAGATTTCTATTTATATATAATGGTGAATAAGTTCATATTAACTTTCAACGGAGTGTATAACTATATTTATGTGTTAAATTTATTTTAAACAATAGACGAACCAACTTGGAAAACTAACTTACACCTAGATAATTTAGGTGAATGTACATTTTTCACCACCCCCTAAAAATTTCCAAACTCTAATTTCTAAAACAAAAATCTTCATGAATTAATGAAGAATAATGCTAAAATTTACCCTGCTTAGTGATTAAAACCAAGAAGTTATAAATAGATTCCTGATAGATTAGACATTGATAAAAACTTTCTATAATAAAACATCATATTATTCATTATTATTAATTATTTATTTATTTATATTTATTCAATTTATTATTATTTTTATTCATTTCATCTTTATACTTATTAAATTTAATTTCATCCTTCTCGATTGGATTTAGCTTCTCATCAAGAATTTTAATGTAATTGTCTTTCTTGGGGAATATTGTCACCCCACCTTAAAGTATGAATATTATACACTTTTTATTGAAATTCCCTCTCACAATTTATTAGGGTCTAGTATAAATATTTTAAATATTTATAAACTATTATGACTTACATATTGGATAACATAAACTAAAAATTTGGGATTTTTACCATGCTTGGGTTCAACGTTCTTAAAGTAATTTTTCATATTCAATGGATAATATTGTGAAAATGTTTTCAATAACTCTAAAGGGACAACCTCAAAGTCTAAATTTGAATCCTCACACTTAACAAAATTTATTTCACTCACATACATGTATTCATTATTTATTTAAATTTTCTCCAATTTACCAAAAACTCCCACAGTCACCTATTTCCGACTATATTCAAATCCATAAAAATCATCCTTTTTATTTCAATAAAAACTATATTTTTTGATGTGTTAGAAATTTATGAGTAGAATAATTTTTTCCTTCATAAAATCAAAAAATAATATCATTATAATCCATTATGATGGCCTAATAATATTTTTTTAAATATGGACTTGACTCTCAACTCATATTTTTTAACCTTATTTAATATTCTCTAAAAATTTATTTTCTCCACTCTCACTAGACAAGAATTTACACTTATCCATGCTTATACAAAGAATGATGGAAAATATGTTTGCATTTCCACTATAGTCTAGTTTCACTTCAATGTCAATTCCTATGTTCAATGCTTTATCTTATTCATTTACATCCTCAACTTCATTTTTTGTACTTGCATTTCTATAACTATAATTTTTATTATTTTTAAAAATCCTATTTCATATACATACCATTAGTTAAATTTCACTTATATATTCTACATTAACATAGATATTATTGTTTACTCTTCTAATATTCTTTTTATGAAACTTGACCTCCAACTATTGGTTTGTAACCATACCAACATATTCCTTAAGATGAAGCATGGAAGGATGATTTGGTTTTTATCTATCCATCAAATTTAACTAAAGATAATAATTTAAAACAATTACATAGATGGAACAAGTAAATCTCCAAGTCCCTTAATGAACAATTTTATGCAATTATTATTTGAACCTACTTACAACATATGAAGTTCAATTTAACTATTTGTATTTTAGAATTTTCAAAACATAAATGACTATTGACATGGAAATATCATTATTCCTTTTTGTATAATAATTTTTTAACTACAAACTCAATTTTTGTTGTGAAATAATGATTTTATAGATTATCTATATTAAGGTCCATGTCTTTATTGATTTCAACTTTTAAACCAATACAATATTTTTTATAAAAATTTACCTATTATTATAAGTGATAGAGACTTACACAAGAGATGGACCTTCCATATGTAAACCAAATATTTGATTAAATAATTTTAGAGTTAGTAATAAATAAATACCTTTAATTTTCATAGTACCAACAACCATAATGTAATTTTCAACTAATAACCTCAATTGGTAATCATCCAAGACATGTCCAAGACACACACTGCCATTTTCACCATTTGGATAATATTGAATTCACTTAAAGCATAAATTACACAATCTTAGGCTGGGATTACCTTGGAAACTTATAAGATCTCTAAGAAAAAAATATTACCATTTCCAATTTATTTTTGGATTATTGTCATGATGTATAATAATAACCATTTGCATTCCTTATGGAGATTCATTGTATTCCTCTACAAACTTATTTAGCCTCTTTCATGGCCTAGTCTCTTTCATGATTCACATTGTCTTTTTGCTACCCCTATGTTCTCTTAGTGAAAATATTACCTTCTCATAGAAACATGACTTGATTTATGAAGTACTTCCTTCAATGGGTTCCTATCAAAATATATGTTTTCTAGCTTAAATATTCCTTCTAGTACGGTGTATTCCTTCAATATCTTCTTTAAAATATCCAATTATATTCAATCTAAATATGTTTCCCTAGTAAAAATTATGATTATTAAATAATTTATCACTTAATTAAATAAAATTTAAATATGATCATTAATTATATATTTTCTTTCACATGTCACTTATGTCATTATGTGCCAATACATGATAAATAATTGTTACTTAATGTATTCAATTATCAAAATATATGTATTGGTATTAGACTAATACATTACATATTAATAGATTATCACTATTTTTTAATTAATATTCTCCAATCA